>OY735208.1:34749423-34796923 GCA_963457665.1 Thysanoteuthis rhombus | reverse complement strand
GCCACAAGAATTTTCTAATGTTTCGTAAGCTGGTCATGAAAGTCATTACTACTTTGGTGACTTCATACATTTGTGAGTTTGTGCCAAAATTAATCTAACCTTTGATAATGACTATATATGTGTGTGTGTGTGTGTGTGTGTGAATGTGTACGTGAATGTATATTAGTAAGAAGTGAATACATAATCCGACATAAATGATTATGAATTGCGTTGAATTACAGTTGCAATGATCCCCCGTTATAACACGGTGAATACATAAATAGAAAAAACAAAAAAACTTGAGATGCTGTAGGATTCGAACCTGGAAGCTGCTTCAATGTAGCGTTTCTGTTAGCTTTGCGGTAAACAACCACCGGTTATGCAATTGCCCAAATGACTGCTTTAACTCCGAATTCTCACGCAGACGTTGAATAAACAGAATGAGGATTTGTTGAAGCTTTTATTTGGGTCTTTGCACTACTTATTCTATTCATGCTGTTCAAGGTAACTTATACATCCACCGTTTAATAACGGGAAATCATTTCAAATAGTGTTTCAAATATAAAATAATCATAATAAAAAACAATACAATTTATGATCACACACACATACACACACATATATACACATACATACACACACACACACGCACATATATATATATATATATATATATATATATATATATATATATATATATATATATATATGCAAAGTCTGTATGTATTATATATCTCTTTGTTGTATGGATGCAAAGTTATCCGTCAAAATAATGGTAATTTTGACGATGTGAAAAGTGATATATATATATATATATATATATATATATATATATATATATATATATATATATATATATATATATGTATAAGTTGTGTTGTCCAAAAAGAAACCGAACCTTTTCAAAAACAAATTTAAAAAATCTACTTTCAACCTCATGAGACCTGCCTTCTTCGAAGTAGTCCCCTCCACTGTCGATACAACGTTTCGGGGGGGGGATCCTATTCTCTATGCCCAGTGAGCTGCTTTTGATGATTAGCGTGCAGGTCTCGATGCGCATTTCCTTCTATCTCTTTAATCGTCTGGAATCAACAACTGTTTAGGGTGGATATGTGCTTTGAGAACAAAGGGAAGGGACCAAATCCGGAAAATAGAGTAGCTGAGGGACGAGATTTGTTTTGTGCTCCGCCAAAAAAGTTGTCAATGTGTTTGGACACCCCTCCACCCCCATTGGCCTCCTGTAACATTATAAGAGTATCAAAAAAGTTTTTTTTCCTCGTCGGAAAAACAGAATTTCACACAAACACGTTACTCATCAAGATTCTTCATTGTTCAACTGGGAGTAAAACGCGCCAAACGCACTACACACACGTTCATCCCAGCGCGTGTAGCTCATGAACTAACCAACGTAGCTTGATACAGATTTTGTCATTAAAAACGTCGAGGTCACTGCTCTATGACAATCCAGTCACAGGCACTGTAAAACGTCACAGTAGCGTGCTGTTCTAGAAGTTCGTTTCTTCATGGAAAGACGTCGTACATATATATATATATATATATATATATATATATATATATATATATATATATATATATGTATATATATATATATAAATATATATATATATATATATATATATATATATATATATATGATTGATTGAGAAAGAAAGAAATGGAAGAAGAAAGAGAGAATGAAAATGAGAATGAACGAGGTGTCGGATGTCATAATGGTTATCATTACAAAAACAAAATCGGCGAACCGAGTTCGAATTCCGGATAAACCTGCGTATGTTCATTCCGCCATAATGCACAAGAAGAGGAAAGACATGTAAACCTCTCTCTCTCTCTCTCTCTATTCTGTCTCTTAGTCTGATATCTTGATGTGTCACTGTTCTGCAACAACGACTGACGGAAAAAGAGAGGCTGAATGATCACCTCAGTAACTCGTTCTTCCAGGACCATCTCACCGACCTAGACAGTAGCAGCAAAAGGCTGTCATCATAATTGGTCAACCATAACCAAGTTTAATCATCATGGTGACGAAAAAGAGTATCTATTTAATTAATTCAAGACCTCCCAACATGATCTTCTCCCTCGTCAATGCACTTAACCAAGAGCTTCTTCCCAGATGACAGATCACATAATGAAATATTCAGTTCAAAATTCAACTTATTGTCCGCCTTACTGATATATATATATATATATATATATGTATATATATATATATATATATATATATATATATATATATATATATATATATATATATATATATATATGTTTGTGTGTGTGTGTGTGTATAAGGTGGTAAGGAAATTCTCAACACCATCATTTGCGAGATGATAGGGAAATCTAAAAAGCGCCTTCGAAATTTGTCCAGCCTTTTATTGCTTGTGCAATCAGATCTGTCAACTGTAATATATCGTTTAGAAGCACTAGGGAAGATTTACGAGCTAGGAAAACAGGTTCCACTTGAACCTACAGAAACGAAAATCGGTCAGCAATTAAACGCTAGTCTGTATCTTGATGCTGAACCCAGAAAGGTCGTTTCTAGACAAGATAGTCCCTGGCGGTAAAAATGGTCTTAATGCGCGAATCGAAAACGAAAGAAATATGTTCATTATGAATGATATGGTCGGACTATTTTCTTCGTCTACAAGTTCGTTTATCCCTACCGTTTGGGCTGTGTATCCCTCCGACCTTCGTCGAATGTTCTTGGTTCAAGAATGTGGAATCACTTCCTCGAACGCATGAACCTATTTCACATCTGTTTTTGTTTTGTTTTGTTTTTGTTCCATATAGCCAAGTACACCCAACTGAGATCGGAGGGTTCATAGGAAAATAGACCAACCACATCACGGACAATGATTAATACGCCACGTTTAATAAAATTCTGACAAGAAAAAAATATCCATTGAGCAAAAAAGTTCTTTTATGTTCGCTGGAATACTTGAAGATCGATAAAAGAATGAACACCTCATGATAGCGATGTAGAGTCGAATAAACTTTAAAATTTGTAATTTTTGACGTGGGGTAAATGGTCCCTGTTTCGATCGGACTTGAGACTTACAAGAATCAATAGGCTGACGCAAGCAACAGAAACCGGGACTTCGTCACAGGTCGCTATATTCCATTGGGAGGGAGTGTCTCACTAGAGACGGACGCTTCACCTTTACATCTGGGTGAGTGAACTTGTCGGAAGGGTAAATTTTCGTTCAATTTACCATTCCGACAAGTTCACGCATCCAGATGTAAAGGTGAAACGTCCGTCTCTTGAGAGACAATCCCAATAGGGAATGGCGACCGGTGACAAAGTCCCAGTTTCTATTGTATGGTTCAAGTTCAGGATCGCTGATTTGCAAAGGATTATCAAGGAGTGGTCCTGATTTTAGAGACCCTTGAAAAGACTCTCAGTTTTGGGGAGAAGAAAAACAGATAAATAAAATAGCTGGAGTATGTGCATTTGGATAAACGGGTGTAAGGGGGTTCATGTCTTCTTAATACTATTTCTCCGCATTATTTCAAATATATGATTTCCCCCAGCAGCCCCGGTTACAACACAATTAACCCACAATGCATTGCTCCTGGCAGTGGACTCTGGTTCCACATGGGACATTTTAATACACACAGCACACACCACTGATGATGGGAAGAATCCTGAAACATTTATGGACATTTTACCTATAAGAATTAATAAACCTTACCTCCAAACACCTCGCTCCCGAGTCTGTCTCACTCTCTACAGTACACATATATATATATATATATATATATATATATATATATATATATATATATATATATATAATTTTATAAATTACGTTATATAATATGGAAACTTTATTTGAAATGGCCTCCAGTAATTTCACGGCGAATATATCATTTGGCTTAGACAACATGAATGGAATGAACAATTAAAGAAGATGGGGCTGCAATAGGAATCGAACCTAGGGTAGCCGTTCTGACGAAGCGCTGCTTTTACCATACAGCTAAATAGCCACTGGTAAGGCAAAGACCCCAAACCTGTTTAAACTCCTAAATCGCGTTTCTGTTTATTCACGGTCTGTTTGGGGCAGTTGCAAGAATCAAACTTGCTATCCTGCTGAAATGTGCTAAACAAAGGCCCAAATGACTGATCCATCCCAACGTTCTCATTTTTGTATATTCAGTGTCCATATCAGCGCAATTGTTTCTCAGATGATCATGATATAAAGAAATGAAATGGGAGGTCTTCCAAATAATATATATTATTATTGCTGTGTCATCCACAGCTGTTTCATTGTATTACAACTCTTCAGTGTGGCAATAGACGATCCAATCTCCCATCCAGTACCACGAGGCAGGATTGAAACTTTCGCTTTCAAGCCCGGAGGCCGATATCCTGCCCCTGCTCCACGGAACAGGGTGGTCAATTAGGCTGAATTTGATAATTTAAGCGATACATTTAGCTTATATTCCCATCCATCAGGCTGCTCTATTCCTATGGAGGAGCATTGCATAAGCTCACAATGAACGGGTCATCTCACTTAAAGAGTGCTCAACCCTGAATTGGGGAGCGTTATATATATATATATATATATATATATATATATATATATATATATATATATATATATATATAGTCTCTTTTCTAAAAAATCACACCATAGAAAGCCATCATATTGTTAAACAGCTTTTACTCACCCAGGAATGTTATGACGGGTGTGTTGATACTTATCTCGATAATCGCGATTCGGTTTCTGAAATCGTCATATTAATCATGAATAAGGCATCTTGTCAGTTCTTAAAATGACATATTAGGTATGTTTTATACTTAAACCATTTTTATAAAATTCAAATGATAGACAAAATTTACAAAACGAGAAATGGTAATATTTACTACGCACATATATATATATATATTTATATATATAGAGAGAGAAACAGAGAGAGACAGAGAGAGATGTATATTTCCAACGTGGAATTGAATACACTGGTGGATGGGGAATCTATGCATTAATAAATATATCGCTTAAAATCAACCTTACTGACCGTCCTGTTCCGTGGTGCAGAGAGAGGATACCAGCCTCTGAAGCTAAGGTTTCAATTCTACCTCGTGGTACTGGACGGGATAATGGATAGTCTGAAGCCACACTTGAGAGTTGTAATACAACGAAACAGCTGTCTGTGGATGACTCACCAATATATATATATATATATATATATATATATATCTTCCACGTCATTCCAGGTTCCAAGTCTGGGCTTGTACGTGAATGGCTAAAAGGTCAGTGCAATGCAGTTTTAATGGTTTAATGGACTTTTGAAGTGCGACGAGTTAACTACCAAAGAAACCTTGTAAACCAAAGGTTTATATACCATGACCTTCTGAGGTGATGCTAATAGCAGCGAACCCCGTAGGTCGTAGTTTTGTGAAGGGTTCTCTTTTCCTAACTGATTGGCTGGCTATGGAGGCCTGTCGCCCCTTTGCATGAGTAATTCCGAAAGTATGACTGACTGGGTTGGTTGAATCATAAGACGTGAATACTGAGTAGTTGATGGAGACCTGGACTGGCTGTAGAGAACTACTGTGCCTTTGGGGGATTATCACAACAGTACGGCTGTCTGTTCAATTTGAGCACAGATCTGAGACACACGACTGGGATCAGATGGCTGCCTCTTGAGATCTGCTGCCCCTTCAGAGAAGTCACCCTGTTCATATATATATATATATATAGCCTCCGGGTCTGAAGCGAAATTTTCGATCCTACCTCGTGGTATTGGATGGGATATTGGATAGTCTATAGCCACACTGAAGAGTTGTAATACAACGAAACTGCTGTCTGTGGATGACACAACTATCAATTATCATTATAATTAATGCTTCTTTCTTCAGGGTGGAGCACTCTTCAAGTGGGGCAACTTGTCCATTATAAGCTATATATCGATGCTCTTCCAATCCTGGTAGATGCAGAATTGTGCATAAGTAAATATATTGCATAAATTCAGTACTGCTGACCATCAGTTCTGGTAGGGTAGCGGTAAAATATCAGCCTCTGGGTGTGAAGCGAACGTTTCGATCCTACATCGTGGTATTGGATGGGATATTGGATAGTCTATAGCCACATTGAAGAGTTGTAGTACAAAGAAATAGCTGTCTGTGGATGACACAATAATCAAATATATATATATATATATATATATATATATATATATATATATATATATATATATGCCCAATGTCGTTGGTTGATAAGGGTTTTCTAAGAAGTGCTGTCGTCTCGCTAAAAATAAAAACTAATTCCAAGCAATATGTAAGTGTATGTATAAAACGTAAAAATAAATGCTTTTCTGAGACCATTATAATTGAGGATAGACTGTTGAACGTAGGTATAGATTCGTATACTCGCACCTATTCTGTTACTCCTGTAACATTATTACCTCTCCTCCCATTTTGTTCCCTTATTTTTCTCTGTCCCCTTCTTTCTTTTTTTTCACCTTTTTTCCTTCTCTCAGTCCTACTTTGCTTCCCCCATCTTCTCCCTTCTCTTCCCCTCTCTTTACATCTCCCTCAAAGAAATAGTAAACCCCGGGCATCCGTCAAATACGGAGTGTTCAAGTACTCAGGTGATCCCTACTTTCGAAATACTCCCCGGACGACCGACTCCCGTAGCTGGTTCTGTTATCTGTTAGGGAGAGTTAAATTCCTATCAAACCTACCACCCTTAAGGCTGTGCTACTATTTGCACTACTTTGATGGACCATACAATACAAAACTTTGATTAAAAGGGTTGGCTTATCTCAGGCACATAGCGTTCCCTGCTATCCAAGGATCCCATAATCATCCAAAAATCTTCGTCCGTATATATATATATATATATATATATATATATATATATATATATATATATATATGTGTGTGTGTGTTATTGAGAAATGGATATATGATCCGACTGAATGATTATAAATTACGTTATAATTCTCATTTGAAATGATCTCTTGTTATAACTCGATGAATGTATCGTTTAGCCTGGAAAATGCATATAGGATGAACAATTAAAGGACTGGTGGCCGCTTCAACAAAGCATTGCTCTCACCGTTGAGATAAACAGCTGCCGGTAATGCAAATGCCAAGATAACTATATCTACTCCAAACTCCCATTTTGCTTATTCACTGTCTATATATGCTCTGTTTATTTCTTTTCAATGCAACTATTATCAAGAAACCATCCAAAATGATTATAAAATGTGTTGAAACTCATTAGAAATGATCTCCCGATATTACCCTGTGAATCATTTGGCCTAGACAACGTAAATAGAATAAACAGATTCTACAAAGAATAATGACTTGAGCGATTCCAAATTTACAGCCAACTGACTTATCTGACTTCAGTTCCACAGGTATCAGTATTCAAATACTTTCATCTGCACGTTCGTCTAGACAAATAAACACAAACTGTATTTTAAAACTCGCTTTATGATAAGAATGAAGTAGGTGTGTATGTGTGTGTATGTGTGTGTGTGTGTGTGTGTGTGTGTATGTGTATACAGATAAAGGTTTACAATCTTCATACATGTACATAAATGTATACATGTATTTCAATGTATGTATATTGGGCGTTGCAAAATGAGCAGAACAATTTGATTCTTCTGGACTACTGTTTTTTTAATGCTTTCTGTGTGTATGATTTTTTTTTCTGTGACAGAAGTTTTCATAAAAACCTGTATATTCTGTTTATACCGTACTCGACTGGTTATTGCTAGGTTATTGTTGAGGCTTCAGCAATGACTTGCGTCGCCTTTTCAGCGTGATGGTTATATTCAACCCACCAAATCCCCCCACCCAAAGAAAAAACCCAACAACATGGTGGTTTTCAAAGAATCAAAATAGCCAGCGTATTCTGTACCACCCTGTATATATATATACATTTAAAATAATTCAAAGGGTCAAAGGTAAAGGAAACTTATTGCCCTTCAAGGGGTCGAAGATTTACAGAATTTTACCCCTTTGAGGGCTCAAAGGTTGAAAGGAACTGGTTTCACAAGTAATAAAGCTTTTGTCTGTTTCTCTTTACTCCTTAAATATCTAACCCGACAGAGTAATGTATTGAAGTAAGTATACACATAAACACGTGGTTATCAGCTGAATTCTGATCTTAAATTCTCATTATATAATGTTGGGCCTATGTGCAAAGTAGGGGACTATGTTGAAAAATGAATATTTGTTGTGTAAAGTAAACGCCTTTTTTTGTCATTAGACTGCAGACTCACTAAAATGCATACATATGTATGCATTTTAAGGGCACAGACACATGCAAAAATACGCACGCACACACACATACACACCATCTCTCGAACGAACGCACATTTAATCATGACATCAAGAATTTCACTTTACCAAAGTTTTCTTTAAAAAAAAAGAAGTTGGCTTGATGCTTGCCGAAGCCTTTTTTCAACACTTGGTTAGCAAAAGTCTGATGTATATCTTACAATAAGCTTCCATGTCATCAAATGCACTTTAAGGAAAATTCGTTGGAAAGAAAAGTAATGATCTTGAGCCCATGGCTGAACCTGCTCTGTCTTTTCCATTCTCAGGTCTATCATTTTTCTGCACTTGGTTGATAAAGGTCTGAAGAGTATCTCGCTATAACCAGGTTATCTAATTTATCTAATGGAACATTTGCACAAAAGAACGTTAATTCGTTTTCGACATTTTTCAACACTTGGTTGGCAAAAAGCTTGAACGTATCTTCTAATATCAAAAGCCAATATCACTTTTTTGTTTTTTTCTGTCACGCTAAAGCAAACAAAAAGAAAGGAAGGAGGTAAAATAACTAGATCTGCGTGTTCTTATCTACATCACTGCTCTTGCTATTACATCTGCAGCAGCTGCTGATTGCTCAGTAGTATCGCAAAAGCTATTCCACTAATTTTTCATGAATAATTATGTCTCATTTCAAAGATAATGAAGATTTTCTCATACTAAAAAAATTTGTTTTCTATTGCCTTATTGTTTCAGAGTAATTAAAAAATAGAAAATAAAACAGATAAGAAAACAGATAAAAAAACTGATAAAAAATTGATTGAAAATTAAATTTCCTTTGAGGTATGCGTTTTTTGTATTTTGTTTTTTTTTTTTGTTTTTGCTTGCAATAAATACATTTTTACTAAAATGTATGTTTCATAATTTATCTATTTGTTAACAATCTGTCATTTTTGGACGAGTACTAGTATCTGTATAGTACTAAAAACTGATTCTGTCTATCTGGAACGTCTAAGCAACCGAAACAGCGATTTTTAGCCATTGGTCATGTATTTAGGTTGTTATATAATGCACCAACGTAAAGAATGCAACCCTATCCGAGTAATCAACAACTGAATGATAATTGTGCGTGGTTTGCATTCGCGATCTCCAGGAAAAAAGCATTCATGCATTTTTACTTCCTGTTCACTGTTCTTTTTTCTTTTGTTTGTTTGTTTGTTTGATATTCAATGCATTTCTATAGTAAATATCATCGGTAACGCATCCCATTATAGATAAAATCGCACCTATTTTTTCAACAATGCTTGGTATAATTCCTTGTCTCTGACAATTGCTATTTCCTGATCTCCAATGCATAATACACTATATGAGGACAGAAACTTGCTTTTTTTTCTTTACTGCTAAAGATATCAGTTTGTTAGAGCAGAAATGTCCAAACTTTAATAAGAGATCCATGAAGTATCGGTAAAGTCGATGGGCAACAGCAAAAAAGCTGATAGGTTACCCATACATATCAGGTTCAAATACAACTGATTATTGTTTCGTTCCACCCCCGCCACAGTCTAAAATTGCCGTGTAGCTAATAACCATTACAGTTAGTGAGTGTTTTCACATTTTTGTTTATTAACCCTAATCTGTATTAAAACTGGTTATATAAACTAGAATTCGATATCATTTTCATGTATAACAGAACATTATTTTTATCTAGCTTAAAGTGGGAAAAGCCCAATGGATATGTATTTTGTTTAAATGGGGCCTCTGAAATATTATCAACTTCTGATTGCTGGTTACTAGTGTCACTTTGTTCAAATACTCATGATAAAGCCATGAACTTGAAATTTCCTGTACCCTGTACTTCATGCTGTCATCTTGAACCTTGTTGTTAAAGTAAAATGAGAAAGAAGAACAACCATTCGTGCACTAATTGGTGGGTTAAGTCGTGTATTAATCGCTGGAGACAGTAGTAAATGTTGATGCCTTAGTGAAGAGTAAACTTTAGGATTTTGAATGCTTATTTTCAAGGTAGGCAAGTCCTCCCCAGTTCGAATATTGACGCAACGCAATCTTCCAACAACTCTTCCATCCCATCAAGTTTTATGCCTTACTAATCAATGCTTATTACATATGAGAGTGGACATCCGTAATGCTTGGAAAGTTGAGCTCTGCTTGCTTGCCATGGATAACTTCGATTCAAACTAGTCACAATATAAACAGAGGTCTCGTACCAGTCTTTAGAAGAACAGGAATCAATGAAATGTGCTGCTGCTTTTGCAAGCTATTGATTGTAATTTCGATCCTTTGAGCACTCTACATAATTGTTGCTTTCCGCTAAACACAGCCTAGTATTATACAGAAACCAAGCATTGCAAACCATTTGCTTGCTAGATTGTTAGGTTGGCTCCGTGACTGGAAGCGGTTATCGTTATTCTGCACTGGACTGGGATATGTTATCTTCTTATTGTAGCCTGCTTAATGATAGAAATGATTCTGGCAACACGCCACAATAGTAAAGTATCTGTTGAGGATCAATAATACTAAAGTACCAATGGCCTACTAGAATTGATTTACTAACTATTGCCTACGTAGGAATACTAATAAGTCCGTTGCTAACTAAATAATGAAGAAAGTATTTATTTCGCTCAAATATTTGCTTTCTAGAATAATCTCATTCTTTGTCAAATCAAATCAGTCGTGAATATTTATCACATAGATAAAAAATCATACAGTGAGAATTTTGTATCAAAGTTGCCAGTCAAATATTGACAATAACTGATAATAAATTTGACTTTTAATAAGAGCTCCATAAAATGTTCCCTTGGACTAAACCATGCATAATTCGACGAGTACAACAAGTACAAGAATAGATATCCACATATAAAATGCAATATATATATATATATATATATATATATATATATATATATATATATATATATATGTGTGTGTGTGTGTGTGTGAGTGTATGTGTGTGTGTATGTGTGTAATAATTTTCACTGAGCTCTCAGGTACCATGCTGTGGTTCAGAACAAAATTGACACGGAATGACCCTCAGTAGATTACATATATTACACACTGATCCTGTAAACGTTGACTTTTAGTTATGTAGGAACTTTCTCATTGAAATGACATGAGAAAATAGCGAAATGCTGTGAGGCAGGGGTTTGTAGATTAGCCTAGAAGACTATTGTAGTAAGTTCAATCTTCAGTGTGGAGCTGTATAAGCTAAGCTGAGTAGCAAAATGCGATTTCTGTAGTGCGTCAAGTAAAAAGCTCGTAGCGCAAATCATTGCTATTTCAATGAATTCAATCTTCATTGGTTGCCAAACAATTGTGGTACAGACTAAGATAAGCTCAGTATCTGCCTGTTAAGTGCGAAACATTGTTTCTCAGGCCGCTACTCCAATGTAATGAGTATGTTCCTTCTTCGGTATCCCAATACTGCGACGTAGTACTAGACCAAGCTGAACACAGTAAATGATAATCCTAAACAATTCTGTCCTTGAGACCGGAGATCTGTCCCTGAGACAGCACCTCTGCATTCAACTAAAATGGGACAGGCTCAGAGATACGACTTGATGTCCAATTACAACTCCTCTAATCACTTTTACTGACTGGCCCTCGTTGTAATAATATGTCGCTGACAAGGTTTGGACGACGATTGAGCGTTGAGCGATTTGTGTTTTCGATTACACAATGATAACTGTTCCATTGCTGTTTGTCGTGATAGCAGTGACGAGAAAATTAGATTAGCGTCTTTTTCTAAAGCTAAAGTGACACAAGAAGTTGTTACCTAAATTGTACAGCTAGAGAAGAGAATAAAGAACAGTGTTTAGAGAGATAATCTTGCAAGCCATTGGTTGTGAATCTATTCACTGGATGTCTTGCCGAAAAGTAACCTACGTTGCATTATACGATTTCCCGATAATAAGTAATTTACGACAATCCCGAACTTCAGTCGCTTGGTGTCCCAACCTCGTGGTCCTATGCCAGAACTCACGCATAATATAATATAGGTCCCAGAGTTTCGGTGCACAACCTCATGTTCAGTTTTAGTTTAATTTCACCTGATCCAGCAATTTACCGAATCTCTTCAGCACCTCATCGGGTCGCCTCAATCTTCGAGCGGGGTAACCAGAAAATGTTTGATATTTGGTCACCAAATGCACTATCTAGTGAAAGGCCAGGGTCATACTCTTCAAACTGTATCAAAGGCAGAGGGAACCAAGTAATTTTCAGAAGACTCCACTTAACTAAAGTCATGTACCGTATCAAGATGCCCCCCACTACAAAATTATTAACATCGTGTCACAATTTGGGGATGGCAAATATATATTACCTCCTCTCTTCATTTTCTTTTGTTTCTTTCAGAGCTTACTTCACGCTCATCATAACTGCGATTTGAGAGTTATTTGTGTTCATCGACATCTGAATTCTCTATTTATAGTGTTATGATTACACTGGATCACTGTAATACCCTTCCCCACTGAACTGACAAACAACGTTCCAGGCTGTCATTCTTCCTCATTGAAGAGGACCTGTTGCCAGATATTCAACAAAACAGCCTTTCAAAGTATGAAGCTATGAGTGATAAATGTAATGAAAAATTTGATTGGACCATGTACGTGAAAAATCTCGACGGACATGCCTGGGAATGTCAAAACCAAATCGCGATAAAGCATTTAAAAATCCATGCATTCATCTGAGTGAACAATATCTTCTTCAACTTTTTCAATAAAATAAAGCATCCTTTCCTTTCGAATGCTTTAGTGGGAGGATGCTTAATCGCCAAAACTTGGGGCGGGGAAAGTTATTCAAATGGCCACTTGCGGGAGTGGACTGTAATAGTGATTCTTTTTTCATTTTTTTTTTTCATTCATTTAGACCCTACTTTACGCTTATCATAGCAGCAATTTCAAAGTTTTATTTATTTATTTATCGATGACTGAATTTTTTGTCCAGCTAAATTAATCTTAGGTGTTCCGTTTTTATAACTACACGTACTATTCTATTCCCATTGAATCTTCTTTGAACTGACCTCATTGAAACATAATATTGGAGCTTTAAAATGCATGAAACTTGGTCATAATTTTGAACGACATTGCTAGAGAACAGAAAGGAGACCTTTTATAGCCGCACAATCATTTGATTCTTTTCTTCTCTTGCTGAAAAAGTCTATAGGACCTTACGTTTATTTTTATATTTTGTGAGAATGACTCGTTCTGAAAAAGAAAACAAATGACTCGTTCTCAATTTCGTGTGTTGTTTATTTGTACGACGGTATTAGGTTTCGTAAAGCAAAAAAATTCGATGAATGCCCTAAATAGGTTCGCCTTTTAAAATAGTATTTTTTCTGGGAGTAAGGGATTAAAAGAAGCTGAGTTAGGCCTTTTAACATTCTAGCAGTTTTTTTTTTTTCGTCTGCCCTGCCCAAAATTTGTTAAGCTGTTTTTTAATCTCAACCGAAATAAAAGAAAATAATATTTCCCGTGAAATTAACTCATGTGAAATGAAACCGTGGTCCTTCGACGTTCCCGGTACAATTCAATGGAAGAACTAAGCAATTAACTTGTATCGGAAGTTGTAACCACTTCAATAGGTCCAGATTTATGCTGAAAAAAAACCCCCTGCAATACAGATTTGCAAAAGGAGAGCGTTCTTATTACAAGAACCATATGTTCAACGATGCATACCCCATTCTTACGTCCATATCTACGATTTCTGATTTCAAAGAGATTCTGAACAAAGAAGTAGAAGAATTACTAGTTGTTGCAATTGTAGTTGAAGGAGGTGGGAGTGGGAGAGGAAAGTGAGCATGGTTCATCCGAAAATCTGTTGATTTTTTTTAATGTGGGCTTTAAAAGGGTATACATGTTATTTTTGGTATAAAGTTAGCTGAAATAGTTTTTAAAAAATGGCTTTAATAAAAACTTTTTTACTTATAGATGACAAACGATACTTGGAAACACACGCTTGATACGGCATCAATTGACCCAAACATGTTCTTTTAATGACATCTCACCTTTTTACGACGTGGTAGCAGCTGATAAATAATACACAACTCCTTTCTTCCGGTTTCTGTTGTTTAACGTAACTGGAACCGAACGAGAGAAAGACAGAGCGACTGACCGACCAAAAAGTGTCTCATTGAGATGTTTGGACACATCTAAAAAAAAAATCCTTGGTAAGCTAAAATGGCGTTAAGTGTAAAAGTAATTTCCGTTAATCTACATGGGAATTTCTTTTTAGCATTTCCTGAACCGACTAATGGTGATACTTGAATGTTGGGCGTTGTCATCCGAGGTCGGGTTGGTGAGAGATGCAGCAAACTAGGTTGTTGGAGAGATAAGGAAATGAAGCGCGCTGCCTCTGTAACGGTTCCCTGTAAAACAAACTCTTGACTCAATTTTAGCTTTTAACCTTTTTACGTTAGAATGAAAAAGTTACCCTGGCTGATTGGTTTCGTCTTTTTTAAACCTAGAATTATGGATGCAAGAATGTAATTTTTACTAATGATCACTACTTTAGTTGGAAATAACCTGAAAACTAACCAGACAAGCTGCAATTACTTAGCAGCTAAAAAGAACCCATTCTCTACAGAATATATCATAAGTTGCAATTTTGCCATCAATTTCACTGTTTTAAAGAAAAAACTTGAGGGAATGAATGCTTCAAAGAGTTTGTAGACGTATGAACCATTAGAAATAAAAGTAACTGAATTTCAGGTCATGTGCACTGTCAAATGCAACGTCCATGGCAATAGGTAATATCAATTTTCGCTGGGGCAGTGATTAAAACATATCATGTTTACCAACTACTGTGGTGTATTGCTTACCATTTATATCATGTTTGCAAAGATTTTTATAGCCTAAAAGTTTTAAAAGGAACGAGACAGATGTACTGAAATTAAGTATTATTATAGGAGTGACTGTGCTTCTATATAGGTCTGGGTACCTCGAACGCATCATTGTTCGCAGAGTTAGAATTTTATCCTGACATTATTTAAGCAACAGTCACTTGACAAAATCCTATAGAATACATTTTTCTTTTTTGCAAAGTCTTCAGTTGGCTTTGTTTCTCTACTGTGACAAGAACAAGAATAACAAGAACATTCCTCACAAAAACAAGGGTGTAAACCGATATGTAAAACTCACATTCCCCTATTGTGATTTGAAATCATGATCAACTGATTGTTAATGGACAGTCTTACTGACTGGACTAATTTGACAGCTTTCAGATATTAATCCATCATACGAACAGGCATGGGCTTATTTCATTCTAATCGATTAATACATTTATACAAAAAAATATATTTTTATGATTTTTTTATTTATCAAATATATAATACAGTAAAGTTGCAGTAATAGTCGTTTGGAGAGAATATTGCAGCAGAACTTGACCCTGCCATAGTTAGTCTTGTTCCCCGTCAATATCCTACTTAAAATGTACTTGGCCGCTTTTTCGTTTTCATAGGCCAATAGGCAAAGTTCTGAGTTATGCTTATAAAATCCGTTATTTGAATCACTTCGGGGTTTTTTAAGAAAAAAAAAAAAACCTCACAACTATCCCTCCTTCACCAATTCCAAGAAAGTCATCACGATCGACTTGGTGTTAGTCCAAAGAATTGGGAATATAGACTATCAGGTCTCAGGTCTGGTCAGTATAAACAGGTTTGAATCGTCAATATACCCTGAGAAACCCCTACTGTTCCTGATGTTAAGTGGTTGGGATTATACAGAAATAATTCCCCTTGGCATTGCGATCTGTCTCTTTGAACTGTGCCCCCAACTGTGCTGTAAGGGGAGGATCATGAGATTCCTCGAAGAATCTGGTTACTGTCACGGGGCCACTGTATTTTTTGCAAAATCTTGTATCGTCTTCTACACTCTAAGAAGATATCGCACAGACGAAATCCTTATCACAGACCGATGTGAAGTCACTATCTTCTGGCTGGGGTACCTTTTGGTAAACCTGCAATAAAATCCATCCCGATTTTATGTTTTTGCCGTCCTGGTTTAACCTTATTTCAATACGACGTTTGCCTTCAAGTACGACATGGCCTAAGTTTCATGTTTTGACATGAACTTCAAAGTGATTTGTTGAACTTTCCGGTGTTAACAGCAAAACGTCCATCAATATAACCCAACAAGCAACAGGCATGAAACACGCAAAAAGAGAATCCAAATAGCTAAGGATATCAAAATATGGTCAAGCAGTCTGGGTTCAATAAACTAGTGCGTCCTTTGCACAATTGTTTAGTAAAATTAAGATTAGAGCTTTATAAAACTAAAAGTTTCATTTTTTTTCTTTTTTAGTCCGTATAAAAGAAAAAGTTTAATGTTGTATTTATCACTGACATTTATTTCCATGTTGGGTCGATTAAAACAAGAAGAAGGAGATAATAAGCTGGGAAATTTTTAGATTTGATCAGAGCACGATAATAGCGGGAGGTGACTATTATTTCATTTTGTTGTTGTTGTTGTTGTTGTTGTTGTTATTGTCGTTGTAGTAGTAGTAGTAGTAGTAGTAGTAGTAGTAGTAGTAGATTTCATGGAATCGCTCGTTAACGCCAGATGTTCAGTGCGTATCATTGGAGATTGAGTGACAGTAGGTCTCCCATGATCTTCAGCACTTATTTTATTGTCCATAATAATTTGTATTCGATGAGTTTTCACAGTAGTTAAAGGCAACAGCAAGACTCCCCCATATTCCAGAACTTTCCTCAGTTTACTTGTTGATTTCAGTTGTAATGTTGACTGATTGGCTGCGATTCTTCCACGGGTAAAATCTACAATAGACGCATTCACACACGTACACAAATATATATATATATATATATATATATATATATATATATATATATATATATATGTGTGTGTGTGTGTGTGTGTGTGTGTGTGTGTGTATATATGTGTGTGTGTATATATATATATGTGTGTGCGTGTGTGTGTATATATATATATATATATATATATATATATATATATATATAATGGCTAGGCTTCGTGAACGAAGATTTTAGAGGGGGTTTATATAGTAGGTGGGGTCTGAGTGCGAAACAGCCCTCCAGCTTGAGCAATGGAATTCCGAGGTAAAGCGCGACTTTCCAAGGGTCGAACCCGCCCTTTAAACCGAGAGCTTGCATCCTATGGTCCTTTGAGGTGGCACGAATAGGACCAAAGTCCCTATCAAGTAGGTTTAACAAGGTTGTCCCTTGCCATGCAAATGTCTGTGCTAGCTATGGAGATTTGTCACCCCTTCGTGGGAATATTCCGACAATAAGGCTGACCAGTGGTAAGACCACTGGAAGTGAACATTCCGTAGTTGGTAGATTCATGAGCTGGCTATCGGGTTTTACCGTCCTTTTGAAGGAGAATCAAGAAAATACGACTGTCAGTGACAATCTGCAAATTCAAGCACAGATACTAGATACTCCAACAGAAACAAATGTGAACTGACTAAAGAGATCCCTACCCCATCAGAGGAGCCCAGGTCCGAATCACACCTCTGGAAAAAAAAACATCTACTTATTATAAACAGTATAAGTTTAGACTTCCTCTCCCAACCCACTTGTTAAAGGCCTATGGTAACCCCTCTCCCTTTTGCAGGAGGCAATTGTATCTCAAACGTAAGAAGACTTTGCTAATTCCAGAAGACACGTTCCCTTTGATTTAACTCTCAACCTGACCATCCCCCCCCTTTTTTTTTAATCAAATACATTAATCCAAGTATAAATGATTAAGAATGCTTAACTTTTGAAGCATGGAATACAGTTTTAAAAGAATAATCAATAAGAAAGAAGTAACTTTACTCGTTAACAGTTAGTAATAAAATGATTATTATAATGTTGGATAATAGTAAACGCTCAAGTTCACATTTTCTGTCACCGACTGTTGAAGAGATTTTTGAGTTTCCACTGTTATGTTATAACTAGGAGACTGACTATTATATCTTAGTAACAGTTGAACTGAAAATTTATGTTTGTTTTAGGCTGTGTTCATTTTGAATAAAAGGTGAGAGCAAAGTTATTTTACACCCCTATCCCTACGACCTTATCATTGTCTCAGGAATGCGGTCAGTAACTGATGGGCCTAAATTACTCATTTTTTCTCCTCTTTTTCACTAGTGGTTTTGAAATTTCTCACCACTTCGAGGATTGTCTTCTTTTTTTTTCAAATAAGTAAATTATACAAACACACGCACGCGCACACACACACTCACACACTCATACACACAAATATATATGGTGAAATAATCAATTCGCTACACAAACACGTTTTATTTTCTGCCCTTTGGGCCGTCTTCAGGCGAGAAGCCCAAAAGGACCGAGACATGAATGTATTTGTGTGGTGAATCAATTATTTCACCATATTTTAAGCTCTACTCTGACTGGGTGTTTGTGTATTGAGCACTTCATGAGATAAAATCGTTACACATCGTATATTAAATTACTGATTAGTACTTTGACACACACATACATACATGCATACATACATATATATATATATATATATATATATATATATTCTTGTCTTACGTATAATTTAACGTAAGAAAATGAAAGATTCATCAATTTTCAGTATCATATGGGGTCATTAAGTTATCCTACCAGTTGCATCTGCTTCTTGATAATTTTAGTAACATTGTCGACTGGATGGATCCGATTCTCCTTCGGATTTCCAATTCTACCAATTTGCTTCAATTTCAATGTCTAGGTATCTTTTCATGCTTTCTCCTCCAATTTTACTTTGCACCTTCTCGGAACTGCGACAACATTATTTGACAGATCTTTTTTCTTGTTCTAAATGATAATCAGATCTTGTCAGGCAGATTACATTTGTGCATGCGCGCTGATTCGTATATATACAATTGGTTTTGTGCCTCTACGATTTGTTTTTTCACTGTTACTGACATAGTGCCAGTGAAAAATAACGGGATTATTCACGTAGGGATTGGCACTCCTGCCTGGGAATAGAGTCTCTGTGCTCTCTGCCTTGGATCTTAGTATTGCTCCCTGGCCCCTCTGCCTGAGTTCAGAGTGTAGTATCTGTGGTTTCATTGAAAAACGCTATACACACATACACACAATTCATATATACGTGACTAAGCGCACAGTGTTACATCTGTGATATTATATACATATATTGAGAAATGGATGTATATGATCAGACAGAATGATTATGAATAACGTTTTATATATATATATATATATATATATATATATATATATATTGCGTTTAATACGAGGATTATTTTCGTCGTCATCATCATCATCATTATATTACTACTATGACAGATACTTGTCTCCATTTATGTAGGGATGTGAAGAGTTTTAAAGAAAATTATTCCGAAAGCCATCGCATTAATTGTTTTAGGCTGTTGTAGGCTGTATCAACAAAAGAGCTGAGCGAAAAAAATGGTACTTCAACATGGCTGATATTATTGTCATTCTAAAAATGATCGATATCTATTCAGTGTTTCAATTTATTGTTTACTATTTCGACGAAAAGCGGAGAGAAAATAGAGTTAATTCCTTCACATCATCATAGTGAAGATTCTGTCATTTCAAGTCTTGAATTTGACTCTGGAACATCGTCGTGTAAAATCCAACAGCGGCTCTGAATAGATGGCTTGTTTTGGTAGAGTAATTTGAGTGGCTTTTATTGGAAAATCTGTAATAACCCCGAGTAGATATTAAATAAATTTAGCCTTGTCGGGCACAGTGTTAGAATACTAAGGCGCCCTGTGAGGATTGATCTCACTAGCAATAGCTTGCGAGATCACATTTCAAACCGGATGCTCTTAAAGGGATAGGAACATATTGCTATCACGTCACGCAAACTCAAGCAGATGAGGCCCCCAAACGATTTAAATCAGCAGTAAGATTCACCCTTGTGTCACATGACCTCACAGGATTTACGTCGGGAGAAAATACGACCTCGAGCCATTTGTGTCGCATGACCTCACGTGATTTACATTGGGAGAAAATACGACTTCGAGCCATTTGCATCACACGACCTCATCTGATTTACAATTGGAGAAAATACAACCATCACGTACCCTGCAAATGAGCGCAAAAACAGAAAATGCGAGATATGAAGTCGCGTGAGTAAACATGAGGACTCGTGATATCACGTGACTTGCAACCCATTCAGCGGTGTGTCTCCTGGCAAATTCAAATGAGCGTTAAACCGTTCCTGCACACTAATCAACGCTGACGTGAACTCACTTAAATGAGTTCACGTGACATGATAGCGATGGGTTCCCGCCGTTAGCCACGCGGAATGACTGTCAGCATTCGCAGAGTGTTAATTGGGTGAGTCAATCTTGTTATTTACATCAACATTTTTGTCCCCAATTTCTCGAAGCAAAGAGAACGGTTAGCCTTGACACATTCAACGACTTCGTTGACCTTAAATTTTACGTGTCATTTAAAGAACTCTGACTAATGCCTAAGAAATATCTTTTGCGCGCGTGTATGTACATGTGTGTGTGTGTGTGTGTGTGTGTATAGGGCGTCGGAGAACGACCTGCTTTTTTTTCTTTTCGAGAGTTCTATTGTTTTTTTTTCATTCTTTTTTCTCATCTTTACAGGTCGTTATTTTGACTTTTACCCGACTGTATCTCTCTACGTAATGAAAAGGCACATCTTTCTGTTCGTGTCTCCGTTGGTAACTCTGCACTTTTCCATTGAACATTTTGAGCAATGTACTCTTCTATTTGAGTTCAGTAGTTGCTTTTCTTTTTAAAAAAAAAAATCATATCATTGGAATTCAAATATATCTGTGAATTATTTCACGGGGATTGACTTGTAAGCGAATATTCATTCTTCCATGACGCACCAAGCAGACGGCGTACTGTTTGAATACTTAGGTCAGCAACAGCTGTGGTTTGCTTGTACTTATATTGCAACATTTATTTCAACCGTACTTCTGAAAAATAACGTTCACTCAGCTCTAGTTCTTGGGGAAAAGGCATCCGTCCTTATCCCTGAGCTTTGTCTCGTCGTCAGACATCATGACAAAATATGGTATGCTAGAATAGTTGACGGAGATGAGTATAGGTGAATGATCACCCGGGCAAACTACTCTCCCATAACCATCTTATCGCTCAAGCAGCAGTAAAAGTGAAAAGCAGTTATTACAATCGTTAACGTCGAGTGAGGTCAATCCTGTCAGCTCTTAGATAAACAAGTAACCCTCGATCAGCGTCACTTTTTGTGTTTTACGAAAAAAGATGAGAAGCTAAAATAGCGTTCGACTTTGTTTTGCAGCAAGAAGTTGTAGAGGCAGCGAGTGCACTCCAACGTACCATCATCTCCATCTGGGAACGCTCTGAGAATTTTTCTTATGTAAATCGATGATAATTGTTTTTTCACTTTACGCTATTCCGACTGAAGAAAGGCTTTCATGGGAACGCTATACGTTCGGATACCGGGAAAAGCCTGTATTTAAAAAAAAAAATGTTTACCATAGGAGGGGAAAAAGACCACAACTGTGGGCACTCAGTGGGGATCAAACCTACTTGAATAGAAATGTTCAGTGAGTCTAGCATGTAAATTATCATTAGTCTTTTAATGTCCGTCGTTGGGCATACACCTTCCCCAGGATCCGCCACATTTCTCTATCATGAGCGTTGTGGAGCCAGTATTTTCTGAATTTGTCTAGTTCATCTCTACATCTTGTATTTTGTCAGCCTCGGTTTGTTGTGAGTCGCAATGTCCATCGGGTGTCTGCAATCTTACAACATGGCCAGCCCATTTCCATTTGAGTTTTTTAATAGATTCTATGATGTCACAGACTCCCGTTTTCTCATTGATGTACTGTACTGCCTCGTAATCTCTCTATGTAAGTTTGAGCATGATTCTCTCATGCACGCGTTGCATGCTTCTCAGTTTGCAGGTCTGTCTTTTGGTTAGGTTCCATGTTTCAGCCCCATAAGTGACTATTGGGAGGATGCATCGGTTGTATACTCTTCTTTTTGGGATTATTGTGATTGCCAGGTTTATCATCACTCACTGAATATTATTCTGATCACATATCTTGGCTTTTTGAAAGCTCTGTACAGACCCAGAAAAAAAAGTTTATGTAAATAGAGGAGCCGAAAATAGACATATAGATTAACCATTATTCATTCTTGACTAGAATTTCTTTCATTTGAATTTTAATGGCTTTTCATTGCAACTTCCCCGACAGTCTGGATACTTGCGCTGAATAGCGAGTAAAATAAAGATGATAGAAATACTAGTCAAACAATGTATAATGGTTGATAGTGCTTCATCTAATGAAAAAAAATCTGATATTGACAGAGATTATTACGTCAAAAGACGTCCAATTTTACTGTGGACGCTATCCAAATTTTTTATCTCTAGCAACATGGTTATAATATTCTACACATTAGCAGCGTCTCTTCTAAGATTGAGATTGAACAGGAGATTGCTCAATTGTGGCCTTGCGCCAGGTTGAACTGAGCGAAGCAAATACTTCCGTCTGGACGTTTTGTTTATGGTCTCTTAGGATCGTTACGAGATGAAGAGTTCATTTTCCAAAGAAAAAAAACCCTGCAAATTTCGGACAGATTTAAGTACATCTTAAAGCAAAGCAAACTTACTTCCCGTGTTGCTGAACACATGAGGCTATAATTTTGTCACCATTTCCTGAATAATCATGGAGATCCAATCATTGTTTGTGGCTATTGTATGTATTTTACAGGGTCGATGATCTAGAGCAAGTTATAGGTATGACGCAAACACAACACAGCACCCCACACACATATGTGTGTATATATATATATATATATATATATATATATATATATATATATATATATATATATATATACGTCGCTGCACCAAAGTACCCAACGCAAAAGTACCCCTTGCAAAAATGCTTCTATGTTGAACAACACTATTTCAATCCCTGCCATCATTTGCGATTGAAATCGAGCCAGTTATCACACTACAAATAGGTTTTATAGTCGCACGGAAAAAAGTACTCAAATGTTTCTTATCACAAAGCAGACAGCCACGCGAGCAATTACAGAAAATAGTACCAACCTGTACATTCCATTCTGTCTGCAGTATATCAAAAACGCTTTAATTTGCTGGCAGTCACTGTCTCAGCCAATCGTCGCATGTAAAGTGTTCAAAGCTCAATTTAAAAAAAAGTTGAGAAAACTACGATCAAAATTTTACGAACTATATCATGCAATACTTTCGTTATTTTTAGAGCTACAATGTTCATTTTGAAGCTTGAACTCTCTGCAGTATGATTCTCGTACATATTACGATGAATCTGAAATCGAAAAATTTAGTTTTTTTTCTCTACAAAGGAAAAACAAAAGCTCCTAAAGGTATTTTAATAACAATGTTATGCATTCAAAAATCAAATGCTTATTATCTAAACTTCAAAACTAACAAAAAAGACCCGAGACTATCGCAAGTGAAACTTGGTTGCGATTTTTACTGAAATTTCAACCAAAACAAAATCAGTGATTATGTTTAAATAAATTTTGATTACTTTGTACGTGGCATTTCTTTATCAAACTAAGGTCAGTATTTTCGAAACAAATTCTGGAATATTACGATCTGATTATGCAAAATTTCGAAGCCATACCTAAATTACTGCTGTTTATGAAAATTCTCGGTCAAGTTACCAAGTTAGAATTTTTAGGTGTACGATTCTCTGCCCCTATCGTGGGGCTGATTTAGCTTTTTGTTCTAGTTGCTCTGTATCCAAACTCAGAATTCATGTGAAGCGAAAATATGTTTTCTCCTTTGAAGTCAAACATATTCACTGTTTACGTTTCAAAAATCGCAGTAATTTTTGAACCGGAGCAAATGAAAAATAAGGCACACATATTCCTGCAATAGTTTTGTAGAAAATCAAAAATTTTTACTCCTTGTGGCATTGGTTTACACCAGTGGATGAAATAACACACAAACAGAGAGGACATGGAAATTGACAGTCTTTCAAACCATCTCACTTTTTGAGAAAAAATGTGCAAAACCAGTCCTGAGGAGAAAAGCCTTAAAAACTCGAGTTTCAATAAAAAAAAATCATCCTCGATATGATTCTCAAATCTTCCCCCGCCGTCGCTGTGACAGGATACCTTTGTCTCGTAGTGACCAGATCAGCCATCTGCGGGCCAGCGCCAGACGTAGAATGCCTTCTCAGATCTTTGTTTGCCGAGGCAAAGGCAACAACTGCCTGAGAAAACATTTGTAAAATACTAGAGGGGCGGGAAAGCAGAAAAGATTTTAATAGAAGACAGTTTAGTTTTTGAATGGTGTACTGTTCAAATAGCGTTGCAGAGCACCGGACGCGCCAGTACTCACGCGGTCGAGTTTTGTTAGCCACACCCTGAATAATGAGTTGAGGGGGTTGCAAAATTGACACTACAGACTCTGATACGAGCAGAAAAATACGAGAGTGCTTCATTGAAGAAAAAAAAATCACGCAAAAAATGTTGCTCGTTGTTTCTTAAGAGAAAGAAAAAGAGTGGAAGAGAGGTGGGTTAAAGAAGCTGTGTTTCAAGGAGCCTTAAAGTCGGGAAAGGGACTTGGCGGGAAGCGCTGAGTCGGATGTTATCCGTTAAGACATCTGCTGAAAGGAGACGGTCGCCATGTTTGAAAAAAAAATATGTCTTGCAATTTTTTCTTGTTTTTCTTTTACAATTTGGTAAATTCTTTAAAAAAATTAAATAAAGGAGACGGTTGCTATGTTTGCTAAACAAGTCTTGAAATTTATTTATTTTTTTTTACAATTCCTCACCGTCTTTTAGAAACATTGGCTCATGTGCAGACATGGTCATGATATTTGATATCACCCAACGAAATGAATGTAATAATTCAAAAATTTTAAAATTCAGTAAGTTTTAAAATATGTCTAATATGTACGTATAAGAATTATATATATATATATATATATATATATATATATATATATATATATATATATATATATATATATATATATATATATATGTATGGGATTTCAAAATAAGCAGTATAGACTCCGACACGAAGACAAAAAGGACAAGAGTGCAACATTAAGCACACAGAAAATGCAGCTCATTCGTTTATCATTAAAAAAAAACAATGAAAGAAAAGATAGAAAAATAATAGTATGAAGAAGCCTTGAAGTTGGGAAAGATGTTATCCGTCAAGACATCCGTTGAAGAGGGTACATTCTTATACAAATGTGCTGATATACACATAAACACCCATTAGCATGAAACGCTAACATTCACCGGGTATATATCCTCGTAATTCTTACACATACATGAGTGTGTTTGTGTGTGTACGTGTACAAACATTATATCTGTATATGTGTAGACGAATAAAGACATGTTCTGTCTCACCCACACACACACACACACATATATATATATATATATATATATATATATATATATATATATATGAGAAATTGATATTTTGGTCCGACAGAATGAATTATGAATTGAGTTACATTATAGAGTAACTTATCTGAAATGATTTCCCGTCATTACACGGTTAATATCTCATTCAATTTATACAACTTGAGAACAATAAACAATCAAAGAAAATAGGTTTGCCGCAGGAATCGAATCTACCTCCGATATGTAGCTGCTTCAACCAAGCGATGCGCTTACCATTGTGCTAAACAGCCCTCCGGTAATGCAACGGTCAAATAATTGCTTTCAACACAAGCCTCATCTCCTTTATTCTTGGTTCTGTTCGTCTCTTTAAACGCAACAGTATATATTCAAGAAATCAGACACACACAAACACACATATGTATATATACGAAAATTTTAGATTATCAGCATTTATGGATCTACAGAGATTGATCAATAAGTCCATAGCCTGGCATAGCTAAATTTAGATCTCAGATTTTCACTGGATGATATTCTGTAATCTACGAAGAAGCATTAAGGAATCGAAGTGCATTGATAAAGGAAGGGAATTGTGTTGAGAAATAAGCATTTGTTGTGTCATTTTTTGTTCGTTTGTTTGCGTCCATAAATGCTGGTGTAAACTGAGAAGAACGTGTTTTCATTCGACATAATGGCGATGACCCGGAAGCAGATTAACTTGTGATTCGATAACCATCATTTTTGCTTTCAAACATACGTTGATGATTATCAGTCTGTATCCGATAAAACTGTGCACATTTCTTTTAGTTTTCTTATGTTCGTGGGTGATAAGCGTTATTTTCTGATTGATCATGTTTAAAACAGGAAAATGACAATTATTCCCTTCAAACTTTGCCTTTGCGACCAGGACAGAGATATCTATTCATTTTCAAATCGGACAGCGGGATAATTTGCACATCTTAATCACGTATAGTAAGAAAAAATATCACATATGAATGTCACAACCCTAATCACGAAACCACAGTTTGAAGAGAACAAAAGTCATTTTCAACACTTTTTTAGCATAAACAATCAGAAAATCACACCCGCTACCCAGGAACAAAAATTGCGTTGCACAGTATATTTGTTATCAGGAATTGCATTTTAAAAAACAAACGAACATTTTAACTCTTTGAGGCACATTTCTGTTTAATCTATTGTCAACTATCTGATCATCAGCCTGGGTACTAAATGGCGAGACAAAATATCAACCTTAGCGCTCCAAGATATATAAAGATATGAAAGTGGTATTAGGATAACCCATACGCGAATACCAACACTCCAGAAGTGGAAACAAATTTAACCCATAATGCTTCAAAGAGTAAAACTGCTTATAAAATGAGAAAACAGCGATTCTCCAATTAAACTATCCGCCAGAATATGATAAAATCAAACACTCGTTGCTTGTGATATACAGCATAGAAAGAAACAATCTGCGCCAATCTGCAAAAGTAAGTTTTATCGCATGACCTTGCTGACTGATCAGAGATTGGTGTTCGGGTCAAAGAAAAAAACAAGTCTTGATTTCAAATATCAATTTCATGGCCAAGTAGACCCGCCCAACCTGGTAGACTTGCGCAAACAGTCTTCATATCAACCCCCTCCTTCTCCATCTGGCCGTGTGTGATTCTAAATCAAGCTCAGTAAAATCAGGTATACCCCGTTTTTCGCCACTTTTCGCAATCACGAAAAAAAGCGAAAGGCGAAAATAGCTTCCAGTGTTTGCTTTGCGGCCAACCGTCTTAGAGACGGGGCACCGCCTCTTTCTTTCTCTCCTAATCTACTGTACTTCCTGCAGCCTAAACCTCCGACAACTCAGCCTAATATACCACAATCGCCATTTTTGAGGTCTGCGGACGTACAAAAGTTATTCACATATAAGATAATGGTAATTGCTTCTTTGCGTTATATATATATATATATATATATATATATATATATATATATATATATATATATATATATATATATATATATATATATATATGTGTGTGTGAGTGTGTGTGTGTATTCTGGAAAGATTTACAGCTTTAAACACTAAACTCATGAAAAACTTTTGCAAAAGTTTTTATTTTGTGAGTGTCACGTCAGTCACTTCTATCCCAAAATGTGAAAATGAAATTTATATAATTTTTTTCTAAATATTTTACATACCCTTTGTTATCATGGTACTTTGTGGAAATTTTCTCTTGTTGGGATCACCAGTTGTTTACCATGCAACTGTTTCGCAGATTTCAATATATATATATATATATATATATATATATATATATATATATATATATATATATATATTAAACCATAATACCATAGTCAATCTAATCTCAACATATATAGTAGTGACAGACTGAATTAGAGCAGTAGGGGAAAAAGACTCATCACGCTGGTATTCTAGCGCAGACTGCATTTGAACTCGGTAGGCAAGATTTCAATTTTTGTTAAAGCTACCCACTAACTTGACCATTTCTCCCCTACTTTTCCGTATCACTTGAGTCTTTTTATACGCTTAGAACTAGCCATTCTTGGCTCCAGAAAAAGTAATTGCTAATCAATCAACGTATTCTGAATGTTTTTGTTATCTAAAATCTCTTTTAGCAATTTTCGACTTCAATCTTGGTCAAAACGCAACATAATTGTCGAGATCGCTTATCTATGGTCTACTATGGGGAATTATAAACATCATTTCATGACTCACCTAACAATGTACTCTTCAAAAATTATTCCCCGAGTGATTTAGTGCAAAGACATAGCATTGTCTTATTTCATGATATCATGCACTAAATCTCCAACCCCTTGATGTTGACCTGGCCCATACTTAACAAAACAACTCAAAAAGGAGCTGTCGGAAATACCTAATAGGTAGATAGGCTCTTGAATTCACCTTTTAACGCCGTGTCCGACTCCCGGGCTGAAGTAAGCATGCCTTTTATCATTACTTTTCGTATCAAAGAAGGACATAAATTCACTTTTATTGTTCAGACATGAAGTTTTTGTTTTTTTCGTTTAAATATCCAATTAGAGAGAGGAAGCCAATTTTTGTTACAATTTTGGGACAGGATCTTTCGATAAAAATAACCGGATGATAATATTAAGCATAGGATATGAAAATAGGTACAATCTACGTTCATTGTTCAGTCGTTTATTGTGATCGCTTAAAATAAATCGTCTCTGGGGTCGACTAATTTGATTACAGTAACCGTTTGATAACATTTTTCGTGATTATAAGTTGCTTCCTCTGTACTTTATTAATGAATTCAGTCAAGTTCTTCTATGTTTCTAGTTTTTATCGCAACGTTACTGGTGCTAAACCCCTGGTCTTCCTCAGATGTTTGTCACATTTGGCACGCCGTTGGGAACCCTTCATTTAACCAACAGAGCTATGTTGTTCTCATGCCTTTAGCTATCACGTCGGGCGTCTTCTTGGAAAATTTCAAAATGTGTAACAGCCGATTCTTACCCATGAAGCTGATCTGCCTCTCCACTGAGCGGGAGTATATTCCTACAATATCTGACCCAGGGATTGAAATCACAATTTCCATGAAACCCAGACAAACTTCACCGGCGCTTTTAAAGTTTAGTCAATGGCCCCGATGGATCGAAAAAACAAAACAAAACCAAACAGGATTGGTACAACCTGGGGTTTAACGGATTTTTACTTTTACTATTGCCTCGAAACCCAGGTAGCTACTTTGCTCCAGCGCTTATCTATCCACATTGTTTTCTGTCGACCACTGTGAGATGCCACCAACGAGATATATTTTCAAGATAACCGGCGATGGGACTGATTGCGAAGATGTGGATTAAGATCCCTTTCTAAAGGGCACATATGCAGCTTCAGCCAAAATCCAAACATGGTTTTCTAATTCCATTTTCTGTGCTGACAACCATTACGCTATCTTGCACCCAAATCAATCATTTACGTGAGGGGGATCTTTCATTCAAGCATATCAGAAAAAGCGACATTGGATTGATCTATAGACTTTCGTAACGTGCCGTACCAAAAGATTGAAATACCCCAGAGTCGGCACTTCTACTTTTTGTGGGTTATCTGCGTTCGATCCCAGAAATAATCAATTCGTTATTCTACTCGATACCAGTCCCAAGACATAGGAGACGCTGTCAATGTGGATACTCCAAAGAGTAAGTCGGAAAGTGATTTTTCTAAATGAAAAGGTGAAAGTCATCGACTCAATGATGAAAAAATCGCATGCTGAGATTGCTAAGAACTACGGTAGGAACGAATCTGGTATTTGTCACAGAACTTTTATTACAGCATCTATCCATATAAAAAGCAATATATACAAATTGATATGTTTAATTGTATAATCGTATGGTTCTATGACTGTTTTGTCCGATTCCTGTGGTAACCTATCAGTTATAATGGGTTGGCCCATGTAAAATAGATTGGCATACATCCAAACAATTAAACGGTTTGAAATGAAATTAGAGCCTGTTTTAACATAACAAGGAATACTACACCCCAGAAAAGTTGGTCGTTTGAAACCAAAGGATGAGAAAAAAAAAGAACGTAAGTGACTGGAAGAAATGTTCAATTCTTAAATTAGGATACTTGAATTATCAACAAAATAAATAACCTAATGAAATAGATCTAGACTCCTCAGTGCTGATCCATACATGAATAAACGCCGTCATATTTTACGGGTATGTGTTAGCATTACTATAATTGTTCTGTTTCATTATTGATTATTCATGAACGCCTTATATTACTTGAAACTCTATCTGAAATGAATTCCAATTGTTACCCTGAGAATAAGTCACTCGACCTGAACAGCGTAAATAAAATAAGCAATTAAAGAAACATTGTGCTGCTGCAGGAATCGAATCTGCGATCGATAAGGCAGTCGCTTCAACGTTGCGTCACTTACAACCGTTGTACTGAACAACCCGACGACAGCCCTAATGGCCGTTTCATCTCCGCATTCACGAATATTCTGTCGGATTATATTTTCATTTCTTAATAATATTATCCTCAGCAGTGCAGGCATGGACAGTGAATGAACAAGATGAGAAGAGTGAGTATAAAGCGGGCTGTTTAGTTCAATGATCAAGAACGATACTACGTTAAAGGAGGCTAACATCGGTTGCAAGTTTGATTCCTGCAACAGCCCTATTTTTTCTTTGATTGTTTATCATATTTACGCCGCCGAGGCCGAGTGACTCATTCTCCGTGTAATAACAGGACTTGCAGTCAAAGGCAATATATTCTTGAAATATTAATCAAAGTTGGAAACACGAGAAAGGCTTTGTTTTTCGATTGTGCCGGTTATAAAATATGTATATCTTTTTAAAATACTTTTGCTTGCCAGCGTGGCGGCCCATGAGATATCTATGATATTCCATCATATCTATAGTATTATACATCCATTTCCTTTATCCATCTTTAGAGGCACCTGTGAAGCGTCGTTTTGTTATATATATCAGCTGTGTAAAATCTTGGAAAGACTGTGTTGTGCCCCACAGCTAAGGCAAGGATGCCGGGCATTTATAACTTGACAATAAAAGTATGACTCGGGCAAAGGTAGCTGTTGACAGAAGCCAACTCACAACATAACTCTGTTACCACTGTAGCTTTCCAAGTAACAATGATCAAAAGTAATACGAAAAATATTTACTCTCTGTAAACATCTACTGACCTTATTTTCAATAGCAGTGATAGATCTTTATCTCACATCACAGTGAACAAAGTGCTTCATTATAGGTTTTGTCCTCTGGGGCACGAATTGTTGACATGAAACGTCGGCCAGCCGCCTATTATTTTACACCCGAAATTTTACAGCCCAGATGTTACTTCAAAAGATCTGTTTTTTTTTTTTTCATTATTGTACATTCACCGAGGCAGCCCAAAACAAATGATATGATTCACTTGTTTGATTCGTTCGCCACTAATCATTGTATTATCGACTTGATATTTTCAGTAATTTTCCGATTAACGGCGACCACATGGTTCGCTTCGTCATATGCTTTACGTTCTTCAGATGTGAGCACGGGGTTATGGAAACTCTTATATTCAAGAGAGCAGACGGCTTGATTTGCAGAAATTTTCATTGTTTTATCCGAATAACACTGATTTCAATGAAATATTATCCCGCTTTGCCCGAATTTTGAAGGTAGGAGGCAGTACGCCTATATATCTGACTGACAGGTATCCCAATCTTTATGAAAGTTCACTTTATGCCTCTTCCGCTCTTTCTTAAACCTCAGTCTCCTGCATCTCCCACTGATCCAACCTATACCATTATTCTGGGGATCTGGAAATTCTAAAAAAAACATTTTCTGTTATAAATTTTTGGTATTTGCTTCTTCTATTTGCGCCATTTCGGCTCACAAAAGGTTTAGGGGCGTTCAATTTTCTAATAGTGGGAGAGAGAAACCTGTACTCAATATCTCGGTCGAATTTCAAAATCTTCCAACGACGAGATTTCCGATCAAGTTTACCGGGTTATTTCGAGATGAATTCATTAAGGTTCAACAGATATTTGTTGGATTGGACCTATATTTTGGCTGATCTAGTTACATATATCCCACCGGCGTCAATGGTTGGTGTCCGAACACTGGTGAGAAAAAAACAAAACAAAAAAAAAACACGATTTCGAATGCTTTCTTACAATCCAGAAAGATTAACGTAAAAAAATCTTCCTTTCCCTGCACCTTTCTCAATTGACACTGTGTGGAAATCAGATACGCTTTGTAAATATTGGGGTCTGCCTCGTGACCGAGATAGTTTCGTATTTCCCACCAGTTCTAAAGTTGAACAGGGATCAATTTAATTTTAGAATTATAACACCTAGACAGCGGCCCGCTAATATCCAAAAATGCCTGCATGTATCCAAATCATCACCCCAACCCACAATCGTTACGTTGATGTTTTTTGAACCCAGTAAAAATCGTCTGAATATTCTCGTTTTGAACGGAAGTGTTTCACCGGATATTACGTTTTCTTGAAAGAGCTGGTAGAGGGAGTCCAAGTAAAAGCGTTTGATACCTTGGTACATTATATGAAAATAAAAGAGTCGCTCGTAGGTTGAATTGCTTTTGTTTGTACTCTTGGGAATATGGGATACACAATAGTCAAGGATCAAATACTCCAAACAGCACTCGAAAAGACATGGATAGTAAAACATACGTGGAGAGGTACTTACTTACTTAAGTAAACTTGGCAGGTGTCTCAAAAGTGTGATAGATGAAATAACAGGTAAGAAAGTGAACTATAGTTGCTGCGAAAACACAATGACATACACACACACACACACACACACGCACACACACACGCCTGCACACACACATATATATATATATATATATATATATATATATATATATATATATATATATATATATATAGATAGATAGATAGATAGATAGATAGATAGATATAGGATAAGAGATTGCAGAGTGGGTGATGGGTTTAGTAAGAAGGAAAAGAATCATTGGAGGAGGATGAGAAGTGCTTGAAAGGAGAGAGCGGAGAGAGAGAGAGGTTTGGAACGAAGAAAGAATTAAATGAAAAATAAGGAAAGAAGGAGAAGAGACTCAGATAAACGAATGCAGAGAAGTAAATGAACCATGAATGAAGGAAAGAAGGTGAGGAAGGAGAGGACGGGTGAGGAAGATGGAAATGAAGGGAAAAGCCGGCAGAATGAAAAATAGGCTGAAGGAAGAGAAAAGGTAGTGCGTAGGGTAATAGAAAAGGAAGGTCTGGAAACATAAGGAAGAAGAAAGGATGGAAGGAAGAAGAAGAAGAAGAATCCGAAGGAAGAAAAGCAGAAATACGGTCTGAGAAAATATTACCTGGAAAAGGTAACGATTTATATTCAGTTGATAGAGTAAGACATATTTAACACATTGAAAACAATGAGGAAGAATGAAAAATGCTAAAAAAACAAAAGGAAGAAAATCAGAGATATAGGAAAAGAAGAAAAAAAATAAGGATAGAAAAGTACTAAAATTCACCAAGAAAAAAGAAAGAAAGGAAGAGGTTTGATGTGAAAGAAAGAAAAATGAAAAAAAGGCACAAAATGCATCAAGAGTGAGAATGGAAAAAAAGAAAGAAAGAAGGAGAGAAAGAAAATGCAACAAATTTTGGAATATAAAAGAGAGAGAGAGAGAGAAGAGAAAGAAAGGAAGAGGAAAAAATAGAAATGAAAGGCATAAAAGATTACCAAGAAGAAAGAAAAAAAGAAGCAAACGAACAGACAAAACAGGAACATAATAAATCAACGGGAAAGAAAGAAAGGAGGGAAAAAAGACAGTAATCTAGAAAAGGACAAAAAACTCAATAAAGCGTGACATCAATGTTCATTGTGTATAGTTTGAAGTGATAGAGTTTCTATTTTTATTTTTTGTTTGTTTTGTGAGTGTACTGAGCGTGACAAAACTTGCGAACAATGATTCAACAAAAAACAATCATTCAGTTTATTAAAACGGAAGAAAACTAAAACTAAAAAAAGACAGGAGAGACGAGTGTATAACTGCGACCGATTGGACAATAGTTTTTCAAAAGAGAACATCTGCTCGAAGTTCTTATCAGATTACTCCATGGCGTCTGCAGAGCGCGCCAAATCACATCCGTTTATTCGTGTTTCACACACTCCGTTCTATCTCGTGGTTTTTGTCATCTTATCAGAAATAACCTTTGAAAAAAAACCCAACTTTTCCTTTGCGTCCACGTTACAAAGATATCTCTGTCCACCTATAGCGGAGTTAGATATCGACCGGATTCATCCTCCCGCTCAAAATGTGATTTGATAAAATCGTTTTTGGAACTTAGCTGATAGGTGGGGTTCAAGACTGACGGCAAAGACCTCTGAGTCTTCATTGCTCGCTGCTACAATTAACACCAGGGACCAAGATTAGGCCAACCCACAAGCGACTACCTAACAACCTCCTCTAAAAATCAATGAATCAAAGTCAAAATACTAGGCATAAAATAAGGGAAATCAGGAAACTGGAAGAATCAGCGAATATGCTATGCTTAAATTATCCGTAGGCCTAGCTTAGATATGAATAACACATATTTTGGTAAGAAAAGGCAGCCATTAGATTCAAGGTTTGAAAAAGCGCTAGCAGAGTTTATTACTGAACATTGTCTAGGAGAGCATTAAAAATCTATCTCTGAATCTAACAAAGGGAGAATTTTCGCCAGTTCAGTGAAAAGGCAGGCTGGTATCATTAGGAAGAGGTGATGGTTATGACCTCTAAAGTTAGCATAGATGTGACAAATAAATGAATGAGAACAAAAAATGAGTCCAAATAAATGACCTAACAATCATCAATACAAGGCCAAAGGGTAAAGCGGCAGATCTTTTGAAATGTAAAAAAACAAAGACGATGGAAAAAGAAATGAATCAATTAGAAATTAATCGATGTATAATAGCAGCCAGGAACTGTTCAGGACTTCAATTGTGTTGAAAATAGAATGAAAGAGAAAAAAACACTTTGCTTCAGTATTTTGAACACATGAGGAGAGTAGCTCGAATGAATCGGTGTAAATTAGGCCAGTCCTGAAATTAACAGGCCACTTTGAATATTCTGAAAACTGGTCGCATGGACTTGATGTAACTTGGTGACCAATCAGAGAGGACTTTACTGCATATGCGAAAATAGACACCCTCACGTTGAGTCCTTCAGTTGATTGTGAAACTCCAATGAGTGAACTTGCGTACTTCATTATTGTTTCATTCACAATGGCCATTCGTCTCTTGGGGGAATCTCTGGCATAACAACACTCAAACCTGGTCTGTCTGCACCCTCCTCTCCTACAAACCAGATCTCACTCCCTGAGATTTCTTACTTTTCGTCATCAAAAGGGAAGAGATTTCAGACCATGGACGAGATTAAGGAGCTGATGTCGATCACGAAAGAAGAATGTTCTGAAAAGTGGAACGGACACTGTGTGAGGTTTCGAAGGGGAATGGTTTTTAGAGGACTAAGGCGTAATTGTTATAGACTGGCTTAATCATTAATATGAGAAGGCTGGATACTATCTGGACAGACTAGGAACCATTAACAGCATCGAAAATGGGACAGGCAGACCGAGTTCGGATTTCGCCAGAGATTGCTTCCTTTACTTAGCGTTAATACCTTTGGAATCAGTGTGAATTCGCACGCATGCGCTTTTTCCTATCGCCAGAAATCCCGACAAAAATGTCTCTTTTACTATCATGCCACAATGGATGACGGAGAACGGAGTGGATGAGCGAGCACTCAGGTATACCTCTGCCATGTACCAACCTCAATAACCTCAACAATAAATAGTAAAACACTCAGACAACTTTGACAAGAGTCATATAAAATTATACTATAGATTCTGATTTTAAAGGTTTATGATATTTCATGATACAACTGAAAATACGTGTGCGTGCGTTACTAATGGACTCGGATCGGCATAATTATGGCTAGTATCCTTTTTCAAATACCTTTGCAGTGTAGGTTGGTACAGGACCTTTGGGGGAATTTTATCAGGAGCCCACTTCATTTCTCTATTAATTATCATGTTTTTCGCTCCTTTGGTTCCCGGGTTCCCTTTAGATCTTGGGCCCGGATACGATGTACTTCCTGCACCCCTCTCTCATAGACCCTTCGTTGAAGTTATTCTAAGTTAGATAGAAACCGGTAGACCATTTACAATCCTTGCAGGATAATAGGTATGAATTTAACTATCGTTTTCAATGATTCCCCAAGATCTTGGGCGAAGTGTTGGTAATTTTTAGTCAACATTTTGTTTCAGATGATCACTACTCTGTTTGTATGGTGATAAGAACTATTTTAGTATACCTTGTCATCTTGGTTAATGATAGTTACATCTCACTTCATCGGACTACGAATAATAGAATTATTAGCGTGACTGCTTATAGTGCAAGCGTACTGTTGTCTTTTGAACATTTTTTCTATTTTTATATATCTATTCAAACTTTGTTCATTTTTGGTGCCGCCTATCCTCCTACAGTTTTCAAGATATCAACGCAACTCCAACGCTAATTGATGCATTGCACATACATAGAGGAAAAATAGTTACTTGATCAAGGTTTTACAGGGTGTTTTCTATCCATAATATAACTATAATACTAACTAAATTGGACCATTACTATCAACTATTCGTGCCGAAATATAGTTTCAAAGTATTAGGCTACTATCATTGTTATTACAGCAAGTCTCCTCAAGTCTCCGGCCCTCCTCTCAACACTCTCACAGCCTGTTGCAGTGCAGTGGTTTGCAACTTCACACCTGTTGCCTGGTGGTTGACCCTGAAAACTGAATGGCAATAAATCTCCTCGGGTCTCCAACCCTCCTCTCATGCTCCTTATCAGAACAGCGTTGTGACTTGTGCCGTCTCGACCTTCCCCGGCTTTACTTACACATGCCTTTCTCGTCCTTGCGGTTCGGCCATTGTTCATGACTTGGGGTTGTATATCTCATATTTTCAGTTCTCTCTTCAGTATTCATATAGACTCAAGTAGTGCTGTGGTCTGCATAACCTCTTATCCCTAGCCCCTCTGGTCTTGTTCTTAATGTCTTCGGCACAGTTCAGAGTATGCCTAGTATCATTGATACTACTCTGACCTTCATGTTCCACACTTTTTTCAGCTCTCTTGCCAGGTCCTGACACTTTCTCAGCGTTCGTAATCACTCTGTGTTTTGCGAACACTACTGCGTCTATTATTTGGCATGTTCTCTTTCCCTTGTCTACAACTACCGGATCCGGTATTCTTGTTTGGATGGAGTGGTCAGTTTGGATGTCAAAGCCCCAGAATATTCCAGGACTGCGTTGGTTTCGTGCTGATACCATTTGTCTGCATAGTCAATCTTTTTTTGTTTTTTTTCAGTTACCACTGAATAACTGTTCCCTGTCGTATTTGTTCTCCTTCTGGGCAAGTTTACTGCATTTACTGATTATGCAGTTTACATTCTCGTCCCTTTCTCTTCATAGGCAGCATTTTCTTTTTGTTTTGGTTCTGTCAATCTCCACCTTGGCATGGTTTGTCCCGAGGCATTTGTTTCTGGTTGCTATGATGAGTGATTCCGTTTCTCTTTTCAGATTTCCTTTGCATAGCCAAGTCTATTATCTCCCGTCGGTGATATTTCGTATCTGTCTTTTGGATTCCCCGTGTTTCCATTTTTCTTTCCTTGTTGTCTACTTTGCTATTCCTTCGATTGCAACTTTTTGGTTATTTGTTGCACTATCTCCGTGCCATTTGTATGATATATTCACTGCTTGCTTGCACATATTTTCCCAATCCCGTTTTGTATTGTTTTTTGGGCACTGTCTTCTATGTTGATGAGTCCTCTTTCACCTTATTTCCTCTTAACATATGGTCTTTCTGCGTCATCTATGGGGTGCAGAACCTTGTACATCTTTAAAAGCTTCCTTGTTTGCTAGTCCATTGATCGCAATTCTTCTTTTGTCCATCCGAGATATGGATTTGTGTATCGTCCCACCGATACTGCGCATATGTTCTTCTTCTTGTGGTTTCGTTGGATTTTCATATCAGTGGTATCTTCTTGATCGTACTGGAGATCAAGTGTCAGGAAGTCTTTCCAATATTCCAGTACTCTCCTCATATATCCACGCTGATTGTTATAATTGCCGTTGCTTGGATCATTTCGATTTTTTTTCTGATTTCCATTCCTTCTACTCTGTCTGCAAAGCTCTTCGTGACTTTTCAAAATGCTCAAACAATTATAGGTATAATTGTTACCTTCATGCCCAACATGTTTTTCTTCTGTTTTTTTTTTTTTCACTTTTCCCGGAAAGTCCATATATTTCATTCTTTGGAACGGTAATGACCACAATCCAACATTTTATATGTATTTATTCATTTATTTTGTTGACAGTTACTATGTTTGGTCTCCTGACCCACCAATATCATCATTATTCATGTGTCTGTATGTTCACACTAGATTTCTAATAGCAATGTCTCTTCGTCCACTATCTGACAAACTATTTTTTCTTTCAAATTCTAAGTCCTAAAATATTTTGTTTGTTTAATCCTCCAGGGGAGCTTCTGAAACGAGTATACACAATTCCTTTGAATGGTCAAATCCCAATAATAATAATTCTCCCATCCAACCCAGTTATGTTTTCTTCCCTCCCGAGCAATATTTCCTCCATTTTTTTTTTGCATTCAGTGCGTGCAAAAATCTAATGGTATGCCAACTTCCTGTAACAAAAGTAGGTGCTCAGTTTGGAATTCGACTCAGGCAACCAATTTTCTACCAATGAATAATCCATAAGCTATCTACTGAATATGAAATCTTTTGTGTACACATTATTTATGTTTGTGCACTGGTTGCAAGACGTGCGTGCGTGTGTACTACAGGGCTAATTTTCTGCAATCGCTTATTTTACATATTTTTCTTCGCCTTCTTCACGATGTCTAAATGTGGTCTTTTGACCTGGATTGAGCAGCGATCCGTTTAAATTTCAAAGTCGTCATCATCATTATCATTATTATTATTATTATTATTATTATTATTATTATTATTATTGAATCTCACACCAGTTGCCTGGTGGTAACCGCTGGAGTTTGAGTGACAGCAAGTCTCCTCAAGTCTCCAGCCCTCCTCTCCTAGTACTCATAGGTCGCAGTGATTCCACGATTTACAGTTTCACACCGGTTGCCCAGTGGTTATCGCTGAAGGCTGAGTGACAATAAGTCTCCTCAGGTCCTCAGCTAACGTCTCCTCCCTCTTTCGCATATCATGACAGAGCTACTATTCGTTGCAGTACTTATATCTCTAGCACCTTCCTCAGTATCCGTGCAGTTCCAAGTAGCGCTGTGGTCTGTACGGTCTCTATCCTCCCCCTAATCCCGATCTCCTCCAGTCTCTCCCTCAGCGTTTTGGGGACAGTTCCTAGTGCTCCCACTATGACCGGTACTACCCTGGTTTTCATGTTCCACATTTTCCTTAACTCCCTTGCTAGGTCCTGGTATTTTTCCCTTTTTTCACCCTCCTTCTTTTTTACTCTATGGTCTGCAGGTACAGCAACGTCTACTATTTGGCAGGCCTTCCTTTTTTTGTCTACTATTACTAAGTCCGGCCTTCTTGCCTGGATGAGGTGGTCAGTTTGGATGTCAAAGTCCCACAGAAGTTTGTGGTTGTCATTCTCCAAAACTGCCTCTGGCTTGTGTTGATACCACTTTTCCCCATGGTTGAATCCCATTTGTTTACTTAGTTCCCAGTGTATCATCGTTGCTACTCTATCGTGTCTATGCTTATACTCCTTCTGGGCGAGCTGACTACATTCACTAGTTATGTGGTTTACTGTCTCATCTCTTTCACCGCACATGCGGCATTTGCTGTTTGTCTGTGTTCTGTCGATTTTTGCTTTTATGTAGTTTGTCCTTATGCTTTTGTTTTGGGCTGCCATGATGAGCGATTCTGTTTCTCTCTTAAGGTTTCCCTTTCGTAACCACGTCCATGATTTCTCGTCTGCTATATCTTTTGTCTGTCTTTTAAACTCGCCGTACAATTTTTCCCTTCCCACTTTTCTTTTCTAGTTTGCTGTACTGTTCCATTGTTTTCTACTTTATTGTGTGTTGCACTATCCCTCGCGCTCTTTATGATTTCTTCACTATTTGTTTGCACATATCTATCTAGGACTACTTTAGCTCTCTGGACACAATCTTCTATGCTGATGAGCCCCCTACCACCTTCTTTTCTCTTAACGTATAGTCTATCTGTATCATCCCTAGGGTGTAATGCTTTATGCATCGTCATAAGTTTCCTTGTTCGCCTATCCATTGATTGGAGCTCTTCCTTTGTCCATCCTAGGAATGGTCCTGTATACCTAACTACTGACACAGCCCAGGTGTTCATTCCTTTTATTAGATTTCTGCTATTTAATTTGGTTTCTAATATTTTCCTTATCCTTCTTCTTCTTCTTCTTATTATTATTATTATTATTACCAATTTCACACCAGTTTTCCTGTGGTTACTGCTGGAAGTTGAGTGACAGGAGGTCGCCTCAAGTCTCCGGCCCTTCTCTCCACACTTTCATAGTCCACAGCAATACTGTGGTCTACAGATTCACACTAGTCGCCTGGTGGTCATTGCTGAAGGCTGAGTGACAGTAAGTCTCCTCAGGTCTTCAGCCCACATCTCATGTTATTGCTGTTGTTGTTGTTGTTATTATTGTTAACCTATGAAAATTCCATTATTAATTTCGTTTTTCGTCAGATTCACACTAGTCGCCTGGTGGTCATTGCTGAAGGCTGAGTGACAGTAAGTCTCCTCAGGTCTTCAGCCCACATCTCATGTTATTGCTGTTGTTGTTGTTGTTATTATTGTTAACCTATGAAAATTCCATTATTAATTTCGTTATTGGTTGTTATTACAATACATAGTGAACATTCATGAGGAAGTAATAGTGGTTGTAAATATCTTCCTATCGAAATTCTAGTAGATATTAATATGTATCAAAACATCTTGAATTTTGGCTTTCTACCCTCCTCTCTCTCTCTCTCTCTCTCTCTCTCTCTCTCTCTCTCTTTCTCTCTCTCTCTCCCTCTCTCTCTCATTGGACTGTAAGTGCTTGGTATCGTGTTTCGGTACTGGAATGTTAGAAAGGACTAACGTCCCATTGGGTTTCAAGTTAATGAAATTTCACAAGCACTTGTGTATGATTACGTGGGTGAAATGTAATATGTGTTGGGTCGTATTTGATATAGTTTTATATGGAAATTCTTGTCTCTATCGATATGGATCTAACTTTAATATATGGATGTCTTCTATGACTTGATATCTCACGTAGGTGGCAGATACCACAAAACTGAATATGTATTCATAACATATATATGTACGGAAATAGATTTTTATCATATCAAAACAAGTATAGAAAATGTATTTTGTAAAGTTATTCAGTACATGTATAGAACTATTGCATACAAATCTAATTAGTTTACATGTATAATTCTTGTCTATGTAGCCATTCATTTTTTATATAATTATTTTTCATAAGGATAATTCCCAGAGCAAATTCATCATTGCACAAAAACCTACATGAATTGAAACATCCATTCTTTTATGTAAGTAAACAAGAGAAAGAACCTGTGACGTTGTGCAAACATTTTTTGCAGCATTCGGCAACATTTATTTCTGTAATAAAACTAATCATCCAATTGATTTTTTCAAAGTTAATCCGCGTTAAAACACTCGAGACAAGAAAAAATATCATTGCACGAAAAATAAAATTAAATACATTGTCTGAAATGCAATATAATTCATTGGGAAGTGAACAAGTTATACATATATAGAATAACTAACGCTCCCTTATTCACGGTTGAGCACTCTTTAAGTAAAGTAAACTCGTTCATTATGAGCTGTATAGCAATGCTCTTCCAACTCTGGAATGGAGCACTCTGGGGGTTGGAGAATTGTGCATGAGTAAATATATCACTTGGATTCAGGGGTAAATTGCCAGCCTCTGGATCAGAAGCGAAGGTTTCGATCTTAACTCGTGGTACTGGATGGAATAATGGATATTCTATTGTCTCACTGAAGAGTTGTAATACAATGGATGACTTAATTATTTGATTATATATATATATATATATATATATATATATATATATATATATATATATGTGTGTGTGTGTGTGTGTGTGTGTGTGTGGATGTGAGTTGATCCGAGATGATGATTGTAATTTGACATTTGGGAGATGAAGAGAAACTCAAGGGAAAAACAAGTGTTACATCTAAAAGAAAATTCATCATCACGTGGACAGGCCTCTACGCATTTCGTTGAGTAGTATAAAAAAGAAAAATAAAGAATTCCTCTGTCTTCAATCACCCTCCTTACCCTCACTTTCTCATGAACACTAAGAACCGATTCAAATTTCGTTTCAAAGATAAACTTTCTGGCATTCATAGTAATGTCGACTTTTATCGCAATCATAAACAAAACATGTGCATTTAAGAAATATAAATACTTTCGTCAACCAACAAATAAAGGTAAATTCATAAAAAAATATCCCATGCAATACATTTACGAATAAGTAAATCCTAGTCCCATCTTTCCACATGATATAAGGTTAACCATTCAGTGTCCTGATTTCATCATTTGGTCTTTTGATCAAAAAAAGTTCATGCCATCGAAAGAACGGTTATTCTTTAAGGAATGTTAACCGAAAGTTGGAGATCTGCGAGAGGAATGTGTAAGACATGCCTTGATAACCAAAATGTTTCCGATAGAAATTGGATGCTGAGGTTTTATACATTTCCACGCTTAAGACAAGCCACATATTTACAACAAAAATGTTGATTGTGTCATAGGAAACGTTCCTAATTCCTTTTTTAGACAAATATGTGAATTACAATTATTATGTCATTGATTCGTACCGCCAACGCAATAGTAATTTTCTTATATAAATCATGAAAATGACTTTCTGAGAAAAATCTGCTAAGATTTCAGATTAATGCCAAGATTGGCCGAGGACCACAAAAATATCGCAGATGGCCAAATCTGGCCGGTAGGCCTATGGTTGTCATTCTGCAGTCTAATGCAATGCCTGCAAACTCAAATATTCTCCTACTATTGTATTTTTTTAATTAACAAAGAATAGCTATTTTCTTAAATTCCTCATTTAAAGTCATTTTCTAAAATATTTCATATCAGATCGGAAAACAAGATGAGATAGCAAACGGGTGGAACTAGGTATCAACTGCTGTGAGACTTTTGACAAGTTTAGATAAAAGACGAAGCACCCCGTCGGGTAAGTTTGTATTTTCTGCATGTACCTAACAACCCAATTAACGGAATCAGCAAACTGATTCCGAATTCCAGCTGACACTACCTGCCTCAATTTTGCATTAATATCTTCAGGAAATACATGAATAAAACCTTCCCTGAGCTGTAGCTTATTGCCAGTCATCCGATGGAAGAGAGAGAACCAGATGGAGTGGTATTTATCCATTCTGTCGTCCATAATTACCTCACCTGCCTAGACATCAGAAACAGTATGGGCTTCTATATTCGTTATCACACTTGACAAGATGAGGACCAGTGCTCTACTTATACCAGCTATACAAGTTTAGATCTAACATCAGGAACCAGAAATTCGTATTAGTAATAAGTTTCAAATCACCAGTTTTTTGTTTTTGTTTTGTCTTTTTTAAGTGGAGAGAAGTGGGAGCTAGAAGATGGTAGAAGTTCACTTTTTCAATTTATTCCTTCTTAAGGCTCCAACTTCTCATCAAGTCAGAAATAAGTCTAACAAAACCTGTTTAACCTGATTGCAAACAAGTAAGTAATGCTCACACTGTATCTGTGACTAACCTAGGCGCACGAGGCATTGTAAGTGAAGTGTTATTTACTTATACGTCAGTTAGGACCAATGTGATATTTCGGGCTGATTCTCGAAAAATCTCGGAGAGGAAATCGCCATGACACAGCAATTTAAGCGAAATACCAGGCTTTCAAACCATTTGACCACAGTCTTATTTTTAGAATTTAGAAAAAAAAATCCATGTATTATTCTGAATATAAACAGATCAGTGTAAATGCATTTTTGTGATGTAAATGTATCGTTCTTAATGGAAGAAACGACAGTTTTGAACAAGATAGACACTGGAGATATAAGAATGATTAATCTTATTGTGAAGATTCAAAACAGATGAAATTGTGACTAGATCTAGGTATAGTCTTCAAAGGTTAGCTAAAAGGAAATCTATTGGGAAATTAGTTATCTGTGTTTGTTGGGATCCGAAAGGCATTCTTAATTGCGACTCGCTGAAAACTGGACATACAAAGCTATTGTGAATAATTAGTTCTTTTATGTGTCACATTGAAACAGAAAATCCTTTTCTCTCGGCAAAAAGTTGAACAATAATCGGGGCTGATCCTAAAGTTCCCGGAGAAGATGAAATTCAAGTATAGTATCATCTTATTTATTCCTGAAAAATCTGACTTCACAACAAGGATTATCCTGATTTTGATTATTTTTTATTCTATTTGATTTACCAATTTTGCCCAATTTTCAACTTGTATTTGGACGTTCCTCCTCTCCCAGACACATGACAGGCGCCCCCAGCAATTACTGTCCTGGGTGACTGCCCGTGTTTCCGGTACTCAGGGTCGGCCCTGAGAATAATTTGCTTTATGGCAACGCCTATTCCCATAAAATAAACGTGACGCAAAAAACAAAGAATATATTAAAGGAATTCGCTATGACACTGCAATTTAGGCATTAGACCAGAACATTTTTGTACTCCTAGCCTCAGTCCTATTCTTGGAATTTGAAAAAAAAAAATCTGTGTTTTATTCTGAGTATGAGACAACCAGTAAAACATGCATTTGGTCAACAACAACATCGCTTAATTTGCAAATACGTGATTGAATCGAGAGTAGTAGAAAGGATTGAGAACGACATGTTCTTTTGGGGCCAAGGCCTGAGCCAGCCAGTAAAAGGAACAATTGCTTAATAAGAAGCCATACTTATCAATTTCTTGTCCGAATTTCTGAGAGTCAGTTTCGTTACAATTATAAATTGTACCATTCGGATTGTTTTCCCTCTTTCTTCCTGAGATTCAAAGGGAATTATTCATTACGGATTGCTGGAACCTGTACAGATTGTTATTGTACAATGCTACGATAAATGTATGTATGTATATATATATATATATATATATATATATATATATATATATATATATATATATATATATATATTGAGCACTCTTTTAGCGAGGTAACTCGTTCATTGTAAGCTTATGCAATGCTCTTCCAACATGAAATGGAGCACTCTGGTGGATGAGGAATATATGCGTAAATAAATATATTGCTTAAGTTCAAACTTACTGACCGTCTAGTTCCGGGTCTGAAGCTGAGTTTTCGATCCTACCTCGTGGTACTGAATTGGATAATGGATAGTCTATAGCCACACTGAAGAGTTGTGATATGACACAATAATTATATATATATATATATATATATATATATATATATATATATATATATATATATATATATCAGGAATGCAATATAATATAGTATAATACGATACAATATAATGCAATATCCCTATTCTACTACATATATATATATATATATATATATATATATATATATATATATATATATATATATATATATATATATATGTGATTGTGAATTGCGTTCTGTCAAATTGAAACTCTTATTTTAAATCATCTCTCGTTATTACACGGGGAATATTCCATTCATGCTGCCTTGGCTAAATGATACATTGACTGTGTAATAACGGGATTTCATTTCAAAGAGTTTCAATATAATTTGACGTAATTCATTGTCATTCTGTCGGATCATACATCAATTTCTTAACAACACTTACACACACACACACACACACACACACATATATATATATATATATATATATATATATATATATATATATATAATGGAGTAATGGAGAATGTATCAAGCAATTTATGAAATAAACCAATCATACATCGGATATTGTATCATACCATATTATGTTGCATTCCTGATTTGTGTATATAGTGATATATATATATATATATATATATATATATATATATATATATATATATATATATATATAACGTCATATTGGAACAGAAAAAAACTTTTTTCACTGCATGACAATGCCGATCATCATATGAAAATTGCATCACAACGAACAATCATGGACTTTGGAGATGAAGTTTTTTTACTTGCAGCGTATTCTCCAGACCTGTAACATTTGTTTTGCTTTATGCAGCACTCCTTATCTGGTAAGTGGTTTCAAGAAGTTGAACATTTATAAGAATTAATTGAAAAAAAAGCTAAAAGTGGAAGGAAGAATAAACATGACAACCTTAAGAGATCTTAAGAAGAAATCTGAGAGAAACAAGTAAGCAGTTCCGCCTTTTGAGCAAGGAAGCTTCCACCAGTACCCGAATAGGTGGCATAATTGATGTTTACGTCACTTGGTTCGAATTTATCTTATAGACTTTTTTTAGTTTACGAGTAAACAACAAGGGAAATGCTCCCTTTGTGGATCGAGCACATTGCAGTATCGAATCACTAACGGTAACATCTTGATGAATCTTGCTCTGCTCCCAGCGTCTCATCTGACTGGGTTTATAAAAACCGACCGTAGAGACACTTTCGAGAGAAAAGTCAAAGTACTTGTAACTGAAATAGACATTTATGATTTGGCAATTATGGAGAGATCGCAAGACAGCACAGAACATCCGGGGAAAGACAGGAGTCAAGGAAAAATCTCAAATGGCCATGAGCTGGCCATGTTGCAAGAATGGCGGACAGCCGATGAACATTGCAACTCACGACATGGATCCCCCGAGATCACATACTGAACCGAGGCCGGCAGCATATTAGATGGAGAGACGAGCTTGACAAATTCAGATAGTACTGGCTCCGCGACGCCCATGATAGAGAAGTATTGCGAATCCTGGGAACGGTATATGTTCAACAACGGACGTTAAAAGACTGATGATGATGATGATGATGATGATGATGATGATGATGATGATGATGATGAATTAAAATTTGCCGACATGACATGAGACGGGATCTTTTTTTTTTCACTAAATCATTATTATAGTTATTACAGCTAATTGTAGTTTTGCTTATCGAATAAATGCAATTTTTAAGTGACATTTCGGTAATTGAGCCGTTATTATCTCATCCAGATGGTAAACCAGGGTTAGGCTTCGGGGTAAGGGTTAATCAGTCATTAAGAGCAAATATCATTTTGTGTTCGAGGTTTTCAACATTTTATTCTTAATATCTAAAACGAATACAATCGCGCAAGTTCCCGTATACTCGATATACATTGTAGATTATAGCCTAGAGTTAGGCTGCAGGGTTAGGGTTAGTCAGTCATTAAAAACAAATGTCATTTGGTGTTCGAGGCTTCT
>OY735208.1:34679423-34746923 GCA_963457665.1 Thysanoteuthis rhombus | reverse complement strand
TGAGGCCTAGCATTATTCTTCCATGTGCACGTTGCATGGTTCTCAATTTACGGGCCTGTCTCTTGGTTAAGTTCCATGTTTCAGCTCTGTAAGTGACTATTGGGAGGATCCATTGGTTATACACCCTTCTTTAGGATCAATGGGATCTTCTTTCAAGTTCCTTTAAAAAAGATATTCACTGTAAGTTCCGTCATTAAAAGATTAATTCAATTGTTATGATAGTTTTCTACTGCGCTCACGATGTGAATGCAGGAGATCTGTATTAGTGACATGATGTACGCGAGATCTAACCAAGAGACAGCTCTGCAAACTGAGAAGCATGCAGCGTGCGCATGAGAGAATCATGCTCAACCTCACATGGAGAGATCACAAGACAGCATAAAACATCAGGAAGAAAACAGGGGTGCGATACATCGTAGAATCTATTAGAAAACACAAATTGTAATGGGCAGGCCATGTTGCGAGAATGACAGAAAACTGACGGACATCATGATTCACAGGATGGATCCCCAGAGACCACACGCAAAACCGAGTCCGACAAAATACTAGATGGAGGGATGAACTAGACAAATTCAGAAAATACTGGCTCTGCGACGCCCATGATTGAGAAATGTGGCGGATCCTGGGGAAGGTCTATGTCCAACGACAGACATTAAAAGACTGGTAATGATGTACGCGAGATAAGACGAAACCTTGACTTAATTTACTTTAGAAGTGTTGTCCAGTGAATGCTTGCGTGTTCTCGGGAAATGTTTACCAACACCGAAGTTTAAACCTTGCCAACAGTGAGGACTCTTATCCATCTACACCGTGCCCAAACTGGGGTTGAAAACTGGAAAAGTTCGTTCTGTTCTCTCTTTACAGTGGACTCTCTTTATAATGGGTGATTCAAGGGTGCTATTTAAAAAATTTACCGTCATAACAAGTGGGTTTCATACGAAGTGCGTTCAAAATGAGAAACCTTGAAGTACTGATGGATCATTTTTTTCACTTTAGGCGCCACTATTTAAGGGGTCTACTAATTTTAGTTTTTGAAATAAGTATTTATGAACTTTGGCAGCAAGCTAATCTCTGGCAATTGTCTATTAGAATATAAAATCAAGCATACCGTTAGTAAACGTTTCATTAAATAGTGCCGTTACAACAAGTGTTGTTAGAAAGATGTTTATGATTACCTTCAAGAATTAATTTTTTGGAAATAAATATTATTTTTCAAAGTGTATATAAGTTTTATTGGACACTGATTGTGTACTCGTACGCACCCATATATATATATATATATATATATATATATATATATATATATATGTGTGTGTGTGTGTGTGTGTGCATGTGCGTATGCATGTATATATATATTCCTTTAATGTATTCCTTCTTTTCTCCATTTTCTTTGAAAAGCCAAAGCGAATTAATTAGACTGACTGTTAATAGTTAGGGAAGCAATATTTAGATTAATGATACCCACAAAACATATACATAGGCTAGCAGATATTCTGACATTTATGATGACAACTCAAACATTTTCAATGTAAACTTTTCATAATCAAATTTTGGGAAATAACCATTATCGGCCGAAGAGTATACAAACATTTCTTGGACACTGAGTGTGCACTCACACACGTCCATTAATACCCATATATTCTTGTACGTATATATATATATATATATATATATATATATATATATATATATATATATATATATGTATATATATATATATGTATATATATATATATATATATATGTATGTGTGTGTGTGTGTGTGTGTTATGTGCATGTATATGATTTCACTGAGGGTGCACTCGCTCACACGGATATTAACGAACAGTCATATGCACTCGTGTATTCATGTACGTATATATATGTATATATTCTTGTACGTATATATATATATATATATATATGTATATATATATATGTGTGTGTGTGTGTGTGTGTTATGTGCAAGTATATGATTTCACTGAGTGTGCACTCGCTCACACGGATATTAACGAACAGTCATATGCACTCGTGTATTCATGTACGTATATATATATATATATGTATATACGTGTAAGTGTATGTTGTGCATATGTATACGATCACCCTAAACACCTGATCATATTGATCGTTAGAGGCTTCTACGTCTCTAAGATACGGGAATGTTCACACAATTCGGATGTTTATAATAAATATAAATAAACGGTTCTAAACTTCATTTGCGTCTCCATATATTTACAAAACAAAGTCTGTTGACGCGATTTTCGTTTGGAATAGGCAGGCTACAAAGTTATGGGCAAATAAAATGCTCATACATTTTTGGAAACAACCTCGGACAAACAAATTCATGTTTCTCAACGCAACTTATTCGGCAATTTGTGAAAGATGTGTAGCAGAAATAAAGAATGAAACTAAAAGCTGTAAGTTGCGATACAAATAAAACAGAGAAAATATGATGGAAGAAATACTAGTAAAAAATTAATAACGTATGAGTTGCTTCATCAAATAGAAAATAGATCAGGACAATACCAATAAAACAAAGCCTGTGGGCATTGATGAAAAAAAAACTTATGCATATAATAACATTATATTGATTGTCAGGGATGTTTGTCTCAATTCCTGACCGCTGACAATTGATTTTTCAAATTATTTCTTCAATGTACAGCATACAGATTTAAAGATAGATCTTAAATGAATATAGATTTAAGTAATAGAATAATTAGAAAAATTAGAATATTAGTTTATCGTACATACTGTGTTTAAAAACAAAAAAAACCCAAAAAACCTTTAAAGATAGGGTTGTCCTATGGGCCAAATACAAAAACAAGGACTAAAAAATAAACTAAAACAAGGAATTTGGACTGAAGTTGGGGTTCCGTCTTATCTGAAATATATGGTGAAGTTGTATGTGTGTTATGGACTAACTGAAAACCCGCCTGTAGAGCGAAGTTTTCGGATAATTACTGCAGAAGGCCTGAATGGAGCTTCAGGCCACAATTATAATTCTTGGATTTGAACTTTGCATTCATTGAACTATAACTTATTTGAAAATTCAAGCAAAATATAGTAAATATAATTTGAAATAAAGATAACAAGAAAGAATTATGCTGGGCGTCACATGGAGAGACCACAAGACAGCACAGTACGCCTCAAAAAAGACAAGAGTCAAGGACATCATAAAATCCATCAAAAATCTCAAATGGCAGTGGGCTGGCCATGTTGCAAGAATGGCGGACAACCGATGGACTCAAAACATGGATATCCAGAGATCACATGCGCAACCAAGGCTGTTAGAATATTAGATGGAGAGGCGAGCTTGACTAATTCAGATAGTACTGGCTCTGCGACGCCCATGATAGAGAAGTATTGTGAATCCTGGGAAAGGTCTATGTCCAACGACGGACGTTGAAAGACTGATGATGAACTTATTTCGAAACCATCACGAACTCTTGGATGGCATTTAATTCAGGATTTCACTAAAGATACGGGAATCGTTATAAAATAGCTAGATTTCGCAAAAGATAAGTCAATTATGGATCGAAAAGTAGCTAGATGGAAATCAGATCATTATTATCTGTAAGAGTATGAACACAGACGCCACGATATACATATATATATATATATATATATATATATATATATATATATATGTGTGTGTGTGTGCACGCCTGTGATTAAATATTGGTATGGATAATGATGATTCCAACAATATGAGAAATGAATGACAATATCGGAAGTCTTGGTTGCATAAATTGGTGTATATACCACCACAAATGCATATTTCTTTATCAGTGGAAAGATTTCTCCGACAATGTGTAAATTATTATTCTGCCGATTTGGAAAATTATAGATATTTCCTTCATTTTATCAGAAATAAAAATAATTTGGTCGTTTTCCAGATTGTCAAATTAATAAACCGCACACACGCTAAGCCCTAATATAATATTATATACACTTAGATAGAATTCTCCTGCCTATTCAAAATCAGGCTAATTATATATTTTTTCTTTGTTTCTGTTCATACAAGATTCACAGTTCCGTGACCCAGCAACAGACATCCTCATTATATCAACATTTCCACGAACATTCCTATTAACATACAGCACAGGTAAAAAAAATACAACCATTTAAAAAATACAAAATTTTACCAACTCACAATTCAAACTTTTATTCAAAAACCATTGTTTCCTTGTTTTCTACTTTCATTCGCCTTGAGGAAGTCTGGTATATTGACGAAATCTCGTAAGAAAATATATATGTCCACGACCATATCTGCATTATTGTTTCTAACGCAAACAATTATATCATTAAGAAATGGACACATAATCCGACAGAATTTTCATGAATGGGTTATACTATTTTTTAAATTCTTTCTCCGTGTAACAACGGGAGGTTATTCAAGATAGAGTTTCAAATGATACAACATATATATATATATATATATATATATATATATATATATATATATATATATATATATATATATATTCTCATTGTGTTTTATGTATGCAGATAATATTAATGAAATATTTATAATGGTAATTATAATATAATGTAAGTTTAAGAATATTGATATTGAGACGCTTTGATATTTATACGGTTTGATCCGAACGGTTAAATTTTGAGTTATTGTCAAGGTCTCTAGACTTCATTTATGTTACAGCCTTTTCATTATCACTTCAATATACTTATAAGGTATGCATACATTTTTGCCGACAACTTGCTTATATAACACCCAATAAAAGCTAATCGTATATAAGTTACACCAAGAGGTACAGTTTGTTTCAACTCTTATCATTGTAAATTTTAATCTTTATTTTTCATTCTAGGAGACTAAGTTTTTCTTAATGAAAACATTAAAAAACATTTCTTTTTTAAAACCTGAATGGCGTGATTCACCACTGAGTTTTATAATTTAGTGAGAGATTATTCGATAGAGGGATTGTATCCCATGCATTCATGATATTCTCAGTTCCTGAAGAGTGGAATATTGGGTGTTGCTAGCGAACACATATCTTGCTATCATTACCCAAATGTTTTTTATAGGATTGAGGTCTGGGGACATCGTAGACCACGTCATTACAGGTGAGAAGCGATCAATGAGTCACAGAACAGAATTTCAACTAGCATAGTTTTGCTAAGAGGTCAACTTTTCCCTTTCTCTTCTATTTATTGGTACTTTTGAGATCAATATGTGTTCTTGCATCTCTTGGAACATGAGTTCTGTCAAAGTTCTATTGACAATAATTAGTCCACAGCGAGTAAAGCCACTCTGGACCATAATCATTACACCACCAAACCTACGGGTGACCTGTTTCTTGTCGTAGATCCTTCCATAAAGGCTGCAGTATTCAGGCCCGTCAAAATTATGCAGATCGGGGCACTCTTTCAGGATCATCTCTGCTAAATGGCATCTGGCTTCTTTGTGGCGTTTACGCCAACAAGGTCTCGACTTAGCTCACACCAGTACCATATTAGTGTCACTCGCCAAGATGTTGTGAACGAAACGTTTCGATACATGCTGTACCTGGTTTAATGTTTCTGCCATGTTCCAGACACCTTTTGATGGATTTTCTGTAGCAACTCTTACAATTCGTCGTTTAATCTGCCCAGAAATCTTCATTTTCTGGTCAGCTCGTTTTTATGCTTCACCATAAGCGTCAGGGCCCATTGAAAAGTTGCAGCTAGTGACAGACCGCGATTTTCTTGAATTTTGTTGAAGAAGGCTTTACAGCATTCGGAAGGATCTTGAAATATCATCATTACCCAGTTTTTCTACGAGAATATTTTTCGTCTGACACAAGCAAGGAACTTTGGGGCAATCCCAGAAGATCTTTTAGAGAGCCTCCTCCCGCTCCCCAGCGTTAGAATCATAGAAAGCATCACATGTTTTTATAGTTTCTGCACACCGAGAAATAAGCTTTAATTGAAACATTGAAAACATTTGATTATTAATCATAGAATAAAATACTTTTGAAGTAAATCTGCAGTTCAGTTTCTGGGCCCGAAATTCCTAATTCAAAAAGAAATCAGTAATTTTTTCAGTGAACTCATAATTTCCGGACATGGTGATGTATTAGTAGTAGTTATCAACCGAGTCTGTTTTGTACCCTTATGATAACCGTCTGGAAATCTGCTAGTCATGGAATTCACAGTTTTACAGAGTATTGTTAACTACATCTAATATAAGTATCTACTAAATTTTGGTTAGTTTGGTACAAGGCTACGAGGTATCATGGTAGAATCAAACACACTACAGTAGAAATGATCTGTGTTACTAGCTCGCTAACCACTATGCCAACTGACAGGCTGGAACTTGAATTTGCCCGAAAGAATATTTTTTATATGAATTCCATCTTCACACGTCAGCGTCCTCTCTCTCTCTCTCTCTTTTTTTTGGTATTATCCCGTAACCCAGAGCAGGGTCGTTTAGGTATCACAGATAGTTTCATCATGGTTGTATCAAGGGTGAGAGAGCCCAATGCAGCCTATCCTTTTTCAGGCTAGATCGTCTGTCTTGTAGACTGGTTGCCTACCATGTCTCGAGAGCCTAGTCCACCGACTTTTTACCCATAGCTCGGAGAAGAAGAAGAGATGGATTCATTCCCATATCAATGGCATTAGAACGAAGTGAATACAAATTACACTCTTCAGCGCTGTTTATCAAGTGTGCAGAAAACGTGGACTGCTAAACTTTGCATAATGACATATTCGTCTACTGCGAGAATTAGCATAAAAAAAGATTTTAAGAAAAGTAGACATCATGTTGTTGTTTTCTTTGTTTTTCTGTTAAATACTAAGTAGTATATTTACAGTCTAAAGTTATTCACGAACACAAAAAGGTTTATAGTTCGGTCTTTATCTTTGGGCAGCATACAACTGAAATTGACTTGGGTCGTTAAAAATGAATGAAAAGAAACACGGTCAATATATACAACAGAAAAAAGCACATCCTTACTATCATTACGTAACAGCCATTTTTTGAGGCCGCTTCGTGGGTAAGATAATGCACATACACACACATACACATGCTCACGCACACGCACTTATATAATATATATATTCATCTTTGGGTATCATTAAAAAAGAAAGGTTAAAAATGAATAAGAATGAAAGAAATAGGGTCAATATGTACAACTGAAATAAAGCATTGTCATTCTATTATTCTATATCGACTCTTTTGGGGAGACCTTCCTTGTCAGATACTTGTGTGTGTCTTACAGCCTCAATAGATCGACATCTGAGCCAAAGTACTAAAAAAGGAAAGAAAAAAAAAACGGGATTTCAAATGCAAACAGATTTCTAAGGCACACAAGCCATCCTTCCTTGTAAAATCGACGCTACTCAACCTTCCTAACCCTAGATCTACACAATCTTCCTAATCCTAACTTCCTTGGAGCTCAGCTATCGATAATTTTAATCTTTCTAACCCCTATTCTCCTTTATCCTTATGCAACTCTAACCTGAGTGAACAAAATATCAGTTTAGTACTTGCACTGTGCCTGAGGCAATCCCCACTTATTTCGAATGCAGATTTTCAAGACAGTTTGGGCTGTATCTCTCAGAACATGAGCACAGCACAATCTTCCTAATCCTCACTTCCTTGGAGGTTAGTTATCTATTTTAGCACCTACCGTAGCGCAATGGTTATCATATCCATCTCTCAGACCCATTTGCAAACTTGGCAAGTTTGATCTTCATAGGTTGCTTAAATATTGTGGCCTTGTACCAGACGAAAAACAATGTAAGACAATTTTATAGATTGTATCTTCCTGACAAGTTTTTTAGTCAACATTTAGGCCCTCGTGCCCACTGGCCCTCCCTGGGTATCAGTTACGTTCGTCCAAAACATTGTGACAGGGGACGCTTGTAACAAGGGACGGTTGCAACAAGTCTTATTTCTCTTGATCTGGTGTCCAGGCCGTTTGCATGAATAAATCAAAACTTATTTTGAATCATTGTTTTGTTGATTTCTGGGGGGCATGGTTAGCATGCGTCAAAGTCAGTGTGTCTAGCTAGCATATGGTGTTCTGTCATGGTTGATAAGATTTGTGACGGTTGCAATAAGTCGTTAAGATTCTTTCTTTTTTTTCAGTTAAAGATTGCATTTGCTGTGTCATTTTGGGGTGTCTCTGTTTTTAAACATCAGTTTTTTAAAAAGGTTTTTATAAACCTTTCAGGAAACTTAAGGCTACAGTTCACATTCATTGGCGTGTGACCAAAATCAGTTTAAAAAACAGATGCAGTTTTGTACAATGCGTGCATGTTTAATGTTTAAATTTCTTGCATTGCAAATTGTTCCATTCTTCCTGTCTGGAACTGAATTGAATAGCATCTGTTACATCCGCTCATTGACTCAAGATAAGCCTATGTTCTATGCGATCACAAACAAAACTCAGTAACTGTTATTTGCAAATAAATAAGTAATATTATATAATTGTGTATTGATAGATAATACAATAATATCATTATAAAAGAATACATATTTTCATATACTCATTGAAACAAAAGGCGAAAGTTAATTGGTGAAATTCAGAGCATTTTTCACAAGTTGCAAATGTCTCTGATTAGTGTTAAGAAGAAGCCATATGTTACAACTTTCCCCAGGATTGGGGCCAGTTTCAACGTATGGCTTCTTCTATTCAAATAAACATTGTGAAATATATGTCATATGTAATAATCTTTAAATGATATGGATAGTTAAAAGACAGGTGCAAGTGAAATATATTTTTAAAAAATGATTGGTCTTATCCTAATAGCCTCTGAGTAACTGACAGAAATGTAACAAAACGTTGCAACCGTACCCCGTCTCCTCTACAACAAAGAGAGGAAATCGGACCGAAAGAATTTATACATAATAGTTAAAACACATCGCCTCAGATATCTGGTTCCAACGTATCAATGTATAATAGTGAGAACACGTGGCTTGGCTTAAAAATAGCCAAACACACACACACACACACACACACACATACACACACACACACACACACACGTATTTATATCTATATGTATAATTATAAATGCGTTACATTATATTTAAACTCCCGTTATTACACGTTGGGTGTGGCATTTAGCCTTGACAGCGCAGATAGAATAGACAATCGAAGAAATGAAGTACAGCAGGAATCGAACCTGCAACTACTGAGCTAAACAGCCCACTGGCAAACTCCCTATCGGTCGTAGGTACGATTTCTACAGCTGACCATTTCTTTGATTGTTCATTCTATTTACTGTGTCTAGGCCACTGAGTAATTACAAGAGTTCAGTTCTAATAGAGCTTCAGATAATATAACGCATTTATGATTATGTTGGATCATATTTACATTTCTTGATTATACTCACTCACATACATTTCCATATGCAGCTAAATTCATTACTAAAATATTATTCATACTCATTTAAAGCCAACTTACCGTGTACAATAACAATACATTTAGACTCTAAAATGAATTATTAATAAAAACTGTATATTTACTTTTTGTATTTACTCTATTCATCCTATTTTTAAGGCCAGATTCTTAACTGTCTGAGATAAGTTGGAAAAAAAATCAGCCATAATTAGCCTAAAAATGGTTAATTTGACAACCCTGCTTAAAATACGGTCAATGTATACAACTGAAAAACATGGTTAATCCTTTAAGTACCCGTTAAAAGAGCTTCTAACTTTTTTTCCCTTACAGTTATGTCCCAGAGGCTGGATGGCTGGATTGAGGAATTTCTTGCTTAAAAATTTATTTTTTTTATATTTCCTCTTATTCCAATTTGCTTTCTTTCTCCATTTTCTTTCATTCCTCCTGTTTTCTTTCTTTCCATAATTTTCTTTCTTCAGTCACCTTTCTTTCTGTCAGTCCCCAATTTTGTTTTTTTTTTCTTCTCTCTTTTCTTCCCGTTCTTTTTTTTTATCAAGCATTCAGACTCTCTTATTGTTAATAATGATTTTCTTTCTTTCCTTCTTTCTTTCTTCCATTCTTTCTATCTATCTATCTTCCTCTCTCTCTCTCTCTCTCTCTATCTATCTATCTATATATATATATATACATACATACATACATATATATATATATATATATATATATATATATATATATATATATATATATATATATATATATATATTATATATAAAGATATGGATATATGATCCGACAACACGTTTACAAATCGTGTTATATTCGGTAGAAACTCCTATTTGAAATGATCTCACGGTTAATGCACCACTTAGCCTAGACAGCGTAAATAGAATAAACAACTAAAGAAAGTGGATCTGCGGCAGGAATCGAACCTGCGACCGATAGGGTAGCCGCTTAAAGTGAATTGCGGCTTTAAAATTGAATTTTTTTTTTTTTCACGAAATGTTAATTTGAGGTCAACCACATTTTTGACTGGAAGACGACGGGTAACTGCGCCCAGTACATTCCGAGCATTCTACAAACTGCTTCTTTGTTCTTTTCAGTTTTTTTTCTCACAAAAAGAGTCTCCAGTATGACGTTAAGTAATAAGAAGCGGAAATGTTTATAACAACTCTTTTCCAGAGTTAATTTCCTCTCCGTAAAATTCTTAGGATTAACTCTCGATTGCGTGCAAGCTAATCCAGTTTCCTCGATGAACGGAAAGCCCAAGTAGATGCGTTCGAAATCGGAGGAAAAAAAAACAAAACAAACTCAATCACACCGGTCGACGGCTTACTCGAAAGAGATACAATGAATGACAGAAATATTTCGCAGACTGACATTTAGTACATTCGCAGTCTGGAAGTCATGGAGGCGAAGATGACTAAGGGGATGAGTGAGAGGAAGGGAGGGAACGAGAATAACCATCGAAGGAATTTCCTATATACCGACTTTGACGTTCATTTAATTAGACAGAGAATGAGAGGACGAAAGTAAGAAAACGGAAATACATCTTACGTCAAAAAAAGTTTGGCTTTTGTTGTCGTGATGACATTCATGCATATATCTACTATTTTTGAGGAGAAAGGAAATTAAATGAACTAAATATAGGTTAAGACCAGGCCACAAGGATTCAAGGAATCTCTACGATGTGGGAATAAACTGTTGAGCAGTGGTCCCAGAATTCATTTTTCTATATTATTTTCTCTCAATTTACGGGGAGTCGCGCTGAATCACTGCGGTAGAATGTTCTTGATTTTCCCTAACCGACCGTGAATTGAAGATTTTTTTTCTATCATTAATGAAAATGTACGATCTGAATTCTGAATATCTTGTCAAGCTTGAGATATCAAAGTTATTTCAAACCTCTAGCAAGTCTAAAAGGGGTGGAGAAAGTCTGTATTTCAAAAAAATCGTTCATTTCATTGCTAAACCAAAACAGTGGCTTTAAAAAAGAAATCTTTTTTCATTATACGACCCAGGGTGATTTGATATAATTCCTTGACGTCAAATAAAATGACAGCGACTTGTTGACTTCCCGGCATGAATAAATGTTTAAAATTATCACACGCAGTTTTAATTGTAACACTAGATACATTAAAAAGTCTTTTCAGACTTCTTCACATGTTTTTTCTCTTGAACTATACCGAGATTATTTCTTGAATTTTTTTCCTATGAAGCCTTTTCACTATTAGTCTTTTATTTCTAATTTTGCTCAACCTCATTGTCATTATTTCTATTGATATTCGGACCATCCTCATCTGGGTTGTTTTTGATACAACGTTTCGGCCGTTGCACTCTACGGCCTTCGTCAGGTATCATCTGGTAGATACTACTAACGCTGTGGGGAGTACGGTCAATATACCCCCGTCGGATAAATAAAGGGTTCGGTTCGTTACTTCCCCAAATCTACCAGATGATACCTGACGAAGGCCCTAGAGTGTAACGGCCGAAACGTTGTATGAAAAACAACCAAGATGAGGATGGTCCGAATATCAATAGAAATAATAATAATAACTCATCTCAAAAATTCAGAGATATACTCATTGTCGTTATTCATCACATTCTGGAATCATATCCTCTGTGTAATTATTATTCTATTACTAATGTTATTCCATCTTATTAATGTTGACTTCTGACATAACACTTTTGATCGATAAACTCTTCATCGTTAATAGCTTCAATTGTTTTACACGATCTACGATTTATGACCTTTATCATCACACTCTGCTACAACAAATAGCTTGAAATTTTAAAAAAAACTTGAATTGGCATCCCAGACGCACCTTTCATGGACGTTGCTATAACCACTTTAGCCATGGAACCTGCGATGTTTAAGCAGAGAACATTCTGCCAGCCTTTCTTCTTTTTTCTTTTTTTATCACGTTGAATGATTGTTGCCAATTTGAATACTTTTTTATTTTTTTGCTTTTTTCTTCTACTCAATTATTTCAAGTCTGGGAATCACTCCCAAATTCGAAAAAATGAAAAACGACCAAACTGACAACTGTGGACTCACAAGTTCGAAAAAACGAAAGAAATTAGAAAAAATCATCCTGTTTGGCAACTCTGCTTGGTATCAGTCTCTTTGGAAATTTTTTAGATGAAGTATTTTTATTATCATCATTTTATTAAAAGTTTCATTCAATCTTATTACTGCTACTTTTTATTACAACCACCTTCCGATTTATTTCTGATTTTTAACGCTCCAAAGCTCGACACAAAATTTTATGGAGGCCACAATAATACGATGGATTTAAAAAAAGCAATAAAACATACCAAGATTGTTGTCGCAGTTTGTTATCATTGTCTTAAACAAACGTTTCTTTGAAGCTCAAGTCATAAAGATGTTTATTTGAAAAGATCGGAATGGGATGGTATTCCTATATGTTGGTCATATCAAGTTACATGGCTTATGTAATACAGGTATACCTTGATTAGTGCGTTTAATTGGTTTCAAAACTTCCCGTACTGTTCAAGCTCTTAATATAATTTACAGTCATTTTTTCTACCAGTTTATACTTAGTTACATTAATTTGTACAGCAATGCCGTAACCGTACTACATCAAAATATGCACTAATCAAAACCATAGTAATCAAGGTATTCGTGTATTTACATAGTACCTGTAAAAATGAGGGTATTATTTATTTATGGATTAGTACTTCTGCCCACGATCAGAGTATAAATGCGCTCTTCAGAGTGTAGTATCTCTTCGTTCATGGAAAATTTGGACACACGAAAAATATCTACAGATTATAAATTGCGTTTTATTCTGCAAAAAGAACCCCAATAGAAAATGAACTTGGAAGAGCCCCAATCATGAAACCAAAAACGAAATAGACTACACCCTATTGGATAAAAGCGACGCCATCAAAGACATCCAAATTCTGAATCAAGTAAACATAGGAAGCGACCATAGAATGTTAAGAGTAAACACCAATAAATAATGAAGAAAAATGTTTTGCATCAAACTGCGACCACGAAACGTACCAAATGAACTCACCCAACCCTTCAAGCTAGAATTTTAAAAAAAAACACATATAAAATCCTTACTGTTGAAAACGACAGTAGAATCAACGAAATCCACGGCAAAATAACAAACTCTCTAATAGACGAAGCCACTATGTTTAAACCAATGAACACACAGACCTGTAGTAAAATCTCAAATGAAACTAGGAAACTCATTGAAAAGTGCAGAAACCTCAAACCACCACCAACAACAAGAGGAAAAAATAAAGGAGACTGATTTAAACAAAACAATAAAAAAGAAACAAAGAGAGGACAAAAGAAGGTATACGACAGCAATCATCGAAACCACCCTCGAAATTCGTCGGGGCTTTAATGCTATAAACAAAGCTCTCAGGGTAGGACAGGAACAAATAACTAGCATACTCGAAGAAAACGGAGACATAACCACAGACAGAGACAGATTTGTCGAACGCACCCAAGGACTCTACCTAGAACTCTACTCTTGAAGACTCATGTTACAAAACAACAACCAGGATAAAAAAGACGTTGACAATCAGTTTGAGGACTTCCCCAAAGTTACACCATGGTAGGTAAAGCAAACCATCAATTAAAAAAAAGGGGGGGGAAAGCCCCTGGACCAGATGACATCACCATCGATCTACTCAAAAAGGCTGGTAAGATTGTCAGCAAAAAACTAAGTATTCTATTCAACTTGTGTCTTAAACAGAGTAAAGTCCCGAAAGACTGGAACACGGCAATCATAATGCTTTTACATAAAAAAGGAAACCTCAGATACCTCAACAACAACAGGCCTATAAGCGTACTCAACTGCATCTATAAACTTTTTACAAAAATCATCACCAACCGGATCACTAAAACACTAGATGAAAACCAACCAAGGGAACAGGTTGGATTTAGAAGAAGCTACACGACCATGGACAATCTCCATTCAATAAATCAGCAGAATTCAAAATGCCATAGCATTTATAGACTTCAAGAAGGCATTGGACTCAGGGAAATTCCATAGTCACGAAGGCCATCATTCTACATGGTGTAGACCCTATATACGTCAAAGTACTGCAACATATACACAATCACAACAACTCCTTCATCAGGCAACATAAAGACTCTGAACCCTTCCAGCTCTAAAGAGGAGTAAGGCAAGGCAGTAACAGCTCACCCAAAATCTTCACAGCCAGCCTCGAGATGATCTTCCGGAACCTGGATTGGGAGAACAGAGGAATCAAAATGGACGACGAATATCTAAGCAAGATTTGCAGACGACATCGTTCTTTTCGCAGAGAACCTACATGACCTCCAACTAATGCTAGATGAACTAAATAAAGAAAGCAAAAGAGTTGGCCCACATATGAACTTCAGTAAAACAAAAATCATGTGCAACGATCACATTGAGAATAAGAACCTCAGATTTGCAGACTACATCGTCTTTTTTACAGAGAACCTACTCGACCTCCAACTAATGCTAAATGAACTAAACGAAGAAAGTAGAAAAGTCGGCGTAAACATGAACTTCAGTAAAACGAAAGTCTTGGGCAACAATCACATAATAAGAATACGACATAAGTGTCAAAATCGAAGATGCAAAACTGGAGAAAGTAGACTACTACATCTACCTAGTACAACGAATATCTATGAAACCCACAAAAGAAGAAGAAATCAAGCGAAGAATCACCCTAGGATGGCAAGCCCTCGGCAGAGCAAGCTCAACATTCAAAAATAAGTCCATCTCAATAACCCTAAGAAGAAGAGTATACAACTATCCTCCCGATAGTCACTTATGGAGCTGAAACATGGAACCTAACCAAGAGACAGATCTGCAAACTGAGAAGCATACAGCGCATGCATGAGAGAATCATGCTCAACCTCACATGGAGAGATCACAAGATAGCATAGTATATCAGGCAGAAAACAGGGATCTGAGAGACATCGTAGAATCTGTTAAAAAACTTAAATGACAATGGTCAGATCATGTTGCAAGAATGGCAGTCAATCGATGGACATAAATCACAACATGGATCCCAAAAGATCACATGCGAAATCGAGGCCGGCAGAATACAAGATGGAGAGACAAACTAGAGGTCACCAGAAGTCAGCACCACCTATTCTATGCTCATTTTCGGATCAAGTTACCCATGTACATGAACTTGCAGCCTTTAGAATGCAGCCGTCTCCGTTAGATTTGAAAATACCCAAATTGACCTGACTATATATAGTAAAAGACGAAAAGATCGATGCATGTCTCTCTCTCTCTCTCTCTATATATATATATATATATATGGAGAAAATATATACGTGTTGTGAAGATACTTGATTTGATCTATAATGTATGATTGCTCATGACGTATGTAATAATACATTTTTACTCATAAATATTGTAGAATTTCAGTCCAAGTCTGGAGTTGACTTTGTTTTTTCCACCTTAACAATAACAACAACAGCAAACCCCATCCTTCATTTTCTCTGTTTGTTCATTCACGTCAAATCAAACCGATAAAAACTATTAAAAAACTCAAATGGCAATGGGTAGGCCATGTTGCAAGAATGAAAGACAACTGATGGACATCACAACTCATAACATGGATCCCCAGAGACCACATAAGAAACCGAGGCCGACAGAACATAAGATGGAGAGATGAACTGAATAGATTCAGAAAATATTGGCCCTGCTACGCCCATGATAAAGAATTGCAGCAGATCCTAGGGAAGGTCTATGTCTAACGACGGACAATAATAGACTGATGAGGAGGAGGAGGATATATAAGTTACAAAGATCATAAATTGTCTGAATTTCTCTCATAAACCATTCACCAAAACTGTTGACATAAGTTTCTTCAGTTTTTAAGTCAGCCCGCCTGGCTGGCTATACATGTACGTATCACGCGTAATGGCTCCACCAATGGAGTTTGAGATCTGAAATTGGAAATATTCACTCCTTATAATGTATAGAAAACATTTTACCCCACCCGCCCGAGATACGTTTTTAAAGTGAGTCAGTTTGCTATGTAAGTTTATACTAAATCCGTTCCTTTGCTGTTTTTGTTTTTTTGTGACCATGGCCCAACAAAAGGCGATAGAAGTGATTCACTCATTTATCATCCCTTTTTCCAATTTTTTTAATTGATCACCAGTAACATGACATGCTGCCAAAGGACATTGGCTGTATGACGGTATCTTTTAAGTGTTCAACCTAACCTGTTTGGGAAATAGTTTTTTTCGTTCGTCATCTAAGTTGCTTTTCATTCGAAGTCAATTAAGTAATCAGCATGGAGTTGAAATCACGTCGGAAACTAATTCTTTTTTCCCCGATCCACGCGGCTTACCTAAAGAATGTAAAAGTGACCTGAACTTCGCGATAAAACACAACAAAGTTTATATGAAATATAAACTTGTAAAAATAATAATAATGATAATAACTCAATTTCAATGTTGCTATGAGCAGAACAGAAATGCCCTTCCTTAAAACGTTGAATATATTTGTAGTGACTATCACGGATGTTACTGGAACGAGACTACACAAGAATGTACTAGTAAATACAAATACTTCAGACACGCCCTCAAGCTCAACCTTCAAAAATAAGTGTATCGCAATAACCCTAAGAAGAAGAGTATACAACTATCCTCCCGATAGTCACTTATGGAGCTGAAACATGGAACCGAATCAGGAGACAGATCTGCAAACTGAGAAGCATGCTGTGCGTGCATGAGAGAATCATGCTCAACCTCACGTGGGGAGATCACAAGACAGCACAGTACATAAGGAAGAAAACAGGGGTCTGAGACATCATAGAATCTATCAAAAAACTTGCTTTATTGCTTTATTATTAATATTGATGATGATGATGATGATGATGATGATTGTATGCATTTGTTCATTCACATCGAACATCCTGTGGTTATCAGTAGAGACTGGGTGACAACAAGTCTCCTCAAATCCCCTGCACCTTTCTCAGTATCTTTGCAGACACCCAACACATCCATGCATTCAGAAAACTCAATAATGATGATTATTATAATCATTATTATTCACACCAGTTACTTAGTGGTCACCGATGGAGACTGAGTAACAGCAAGTCTTCTTAGGTCTCTTGCCTTCCTCTTGACACTCTCACAGTCCACAGTAGTGCTGTGGCTTACAGTTTCACATCGGTTGCCCGGTGGTTATCGCTGAAGACTGGGTGACAGTAAGTCTCTTTAGTTCTTCAGTCCTCGTCGTATATTTGAGGGGGGGTGCGTTTTGTTTTTGTTTTTTCCTCCTTTCTCCTCATCTCATCACTCTGTAAGGCCACTGCTAACAGCTGGGATCGTACATCTAATATTTTCAGCACTTTCCCCAGTATTCGTATAACTGGTACTATGCTGAATTTCATGTTCCACGCTTTCAGTTCTCTTGCCAAGTCCTGGTATTTTTCCCCGCTTTTCGCTCTCTTTCCTTTTTACTCCGTGGTCTTCAGGCACTACCATGTCTTTTATTTCGCAGGTTCTCCTCTTCTTGTCCACGATTACTAGGTCCAGTTTTTTCGCTTGGATAGGGTGGTCAGTTTGGATACTAAAATCCTAAAGCAATTCGTGTGTGTTTGTTTGTTTGTTTGTTTGTGTATGTGTTCCTGTGCTCCTGGCCATGCAGTTTTGTCTACAACATTTAGTATCTGTATTTTGAATTCCCCGTATGATATATTATTATTAGTAATACTAGAAGTAGTGTTTATTATTATTATTATTATTATTATTATTATTATTATTATTATTATTATTATTATTATTATTATTATTATTATTATGGTTGCTGTTGATGTTGTCACTGCTGTTGCTGTTGTTGTTGTCGTTGCTGTTTCATGCCTTTTCGTGTCCATACCGCATGTCCGGTGGTTGTCCGTTTGAATCTCAATGTCGTGGCGATCCTCCTCATTATTATTGGCACCCGACATATCCTTAATATAGGGATTTTTTTTAGCCCTGTGGCCTGTAGATATATGTTTGCCAAAAAAATTTCATGAAAAATCTAATAATTCATGATCGAATCGTAAATCATCTTTGTCTCGTTTGATTACCCATTCATCAATCCTTTTCTGATCTATTTCCCTCGACAACAATGGCCGTGCGCGGTCTGCTTCCATTTCTCGCTGTCTACTGCAACTTCTCTCTTGTTGGCTGGATTTATATCACACGGCGCTTGAAGGCGTCCTTAAAATAGAAATCTGCCTCCATCTGGCTGATCTACAATCATTTATTACCTCTCTTCACAAAACGTGTTCCGACGTCTGCCCAAAACAATATGAATCGTCTGTTCATTGAATCATGGTCTCAAGCTCCGAGAACACAGCTTATAGCAGGGAAACTATGCCGAATTAGCAGTTCTACCTGGGGTTTATCCAGCTTTCTATTGGAGGTGGCTGACTAGTGGAACTTGACTTGACGTTCATCTTCATACCTACCAGTAAGTTGTGGTCTTACGCTGGTTTCCGCCACCTCTGCTTGGGCGTAACACATCACATGACTACTTACTCAGCCCGTTTGCAAAGTGTAAATAGACTCACTTCATCGTGAACTGTTCTCAGAGGAGAAAGGGGTCAATGTCTTTGATAAACTGCCATCCTCCAATTCATGAATTGGAATTATTTATGAACTGATTTCTCGTTATTGCACAATGAATGCATCATTTGGTCTGGACAATGTAAATAGAATAAACAATCAAAGAAAATGAGTCTGCTGCTAGAGTCAAACCTGCTACCAATAGATAGGGTAACTGCTTCAACGTAGCGTTGATCTCACCATTGAGCTAATCAGCCACCCGTCCTGCAATGGTCCTAAAAACTGTTTCAACTCGAAATTCTCGTAATTGATCATTCACGATCTATATCTGCACGATTTGTGTCTTCCAAAGTGACGATTATTTCTTGATTTCCATTTTGGCTTCCGAAGCGAAACATGTGATGCGAAATTTGTTTTCTACAGTAACCTTTTAATCACTGGAAGGTGGACTCATGCTGCTGAAGATGGGGACCCTTCCCGAAACATGTATAGCATATTAATTCATTCATCAATGAATTAGTTAATTAACAAATTGAGTCTCCACATACTTTGATGTCTGTCTCATTTCCTCTTGTTTGCACACACACACATATATATATACATGTATATATATATATATATATATATATATATGTGTGTGTGTGTGTGTGTGTTTGTGCAGGTGTGTGTGAGTGTGTACATATCTGTGTCTGTTAGCGTCTGTCGGTGGACATTGCAATCACATCAATCCTTCTCGATAGACATCTGTGGGTTCTAAATTATATACATATATATGTGTGTGTGTGTGTGTGTGTGTGAGTGAATATATATATATATATATATATATATATATATATATATATATATGTATATGTATATATATATATATATATATATATAGATATGTGTATATATATATATATATATATATATATTAGCACTATCCAAAAGTTCGGGGAATAGGATCAGCATGCACGAACCAAATGTGATACAGTTTTTCTTTTAGCACAAATCCCCCGAACTTTGTGAGAGCTTTCATATACATATATATATATATATATATATATGTGTGTGTGTGTGTGTGTGTGTGTGTGTGTGTGTGTGTTACATTAGTCACAAATACCTACATATTATATGTTCATATCATTTCACTCACGTACACACACACAAATACTTGCATATATATATTATATATGTATATATATGATTGTGGCCGGTATAACTCAGTAAGACAAAATTCACACAGTTATTAACAGAATTTTGATCAGAAATTTTCTTTGTATAATATCCGATTTATATTATCAATACATCAATCAGGAAGATAAGGTTGTGAGAAATAAATGCCCTTTTCATCGTTGGGCTACAGACTTAACTGATGTCCTTACGTATACAAAGGAAAACTCTGAATAAAGAAAAAAATGATTTACTTGAAATAAGTTGGCGTTTATTAGTTTCATACATTGATTTTTCCTACTCTACCTTTGCTTACTTGGACCATCAGAAACGAAATATGGAAAAAAAAGAAGGTAAAAAAACATCAAGCCAACATAAACGGAAATAACTAGACACAGGTTTTATTGCTCTTCAATTTCTATAAAATAGAAAAAAAAACACCAAACTTGGATAAAATACAGCCTACTTAAAAAAACAACTTTTTTTTTTTAATATCATGTTTAAAAAAAAAAAAACAAGCTCTCGTCACGTGTTAAAGTGTCCAAGCAAACCTATGTACTTATTTCTAGTGTTGACTAACGAAACGATTTTGTAAAACAAACCATGTATGCTAAAGTGCGTCATTTGGCGCCTCTCCTAGTTATACTGTCTTACATACCCAGATATGCTGAACAACACTTCCCCCGAATAGATTTTAACCAAATAGATTTAAGCAAGAATAAATAACTTGAGCGTCGATTAACCTATAAACTCCTTTCTAGTGAAATCGAGGTTTTTCTATTTGGATTGTTTAATTAGTGTATATATATGGAGAGAGAGAGAGAGAGAGAGAGAGAGATTTATAACTGCGTTATATTAAATAGAAACTCTAATTTGGAATGATCTCCCGTCATCATATAGGCCTTTGCAAAACCAGCAGCTGTTTAGCTCAATAGTAAGAGCAACGCTACGTTGAAGCGCCTACCCTCTCAGTCGCAGGTTCGATTCCTGCGGTAGCATCATTTGTTTATCCTATTTATGTTGTCTAAATTGAGTGATATATTAACCGTGTAATGACGGGAGATCATTTCAAATAAGTTTATATACAATATAACGTAATTCATAATTCATCCTGTCTAACCAAATATGTCTTTTTCTTAAATGCATTTCTGTTGCGTTGAAAGAGACGAATAAACTGAGAAAAATGAGACGAGAATTTTGTTTGAAAGCAGTTATTTGGCCTTAACATTACCGGCAGCTGTTTAGCTCAATGATAAGAGTAACGCTACGTTAAAGCGGCTATCTTATCGGTGGCAGATTTTCTTTAGTTGTTTATTCTATTCTATCTCATTTTTTTAAATTTTTCTGTTGGCGTAGTCCGGTACATTTCGATTGGGGCCAGCCATCTTTTTCAGTTAAAAAATATTTGCAGCGGTTAAAAGAGAAAAAAATTGCAGTTTGCGTGTTCGATGCTGAAGATGAAAATGAGAAATATTTCAGTTTGGTTGTTTTGTAGGAGCGGAAGGGGGAGTGTTTGTATCTATGTAAATGAGGGTAACATTAGGCTTGAAATGAGATTGGTCTATGAGAGGCGGGGTCAGGGGATATATATATATATATATATATATATATATATATGTGTGTGTGTGTGTGTGTGTGTGTGTGTGTGTGGATGTGGGTGTCGTAAAAGGGGTGTTTCCGAATGATTGAATGAGGGACATCCATCGAAGCGTGGGGCAAAATGTCCCCATTCCAGTGTCTCTTTTCGGATGAGAGAAACCTTTGCGTAATAGCCATGTTGTTGATCATTTGTTCAGGAGAGTATCCAATTCTTCTCTGTCTAATTTTGAGGCTTAATGATCGTGATGTCTGTGATAATCTAGATAATGATAGATATTATCAGATAGCCACATACGTCCATAGCTCGGACATTCATTGAAAGAAATCTTCAGATTAAATTCAAGCTAATAACCGTGTCAAGTACTTATAGATCCATCCTTGTATATGTATGTTATCATGGCTTGGCTGCGCGAACAAAGATTTAGTAGTGTTTACAACGTCTGCTGCAGGCACTCAGTTGACCAGCCAGGCGTACGCGAAAGATGCAGGGTATCTCTCTCTCTCTCTCTCTCTCTCTCTCTCTCTCTCTCTTTACATATATATATATATATATATATATATATATATATATATATATATACATACATACATATAAATATGTGTGTGTGTGTGTGTGTGTGTGTACTGATTGAAAAATCCAAGTAAAAAAAAAACTTTATATACATAAACACTGACACTCATACACATAGACACACGTGTATATATATATATATATATATATATATATATATATATATATATATATATATATATATATATATATATATATATATATATACATATATATATATATATATATGAGCTACAAAACGGGGGCACCTCATGAGTATAGAACTCACCATAAAGAATGTGTGTGTGTCTCTGATATTATAATACGTGATATAAATGTATTATTAAATATTCACTAAGCTATGCTACAGTGGTACCCAATGAGGATAGACCTCATCATATTGGCACATAATGACATCATAAAACAGATAGATAGATAGATAGATAGATAGATAGATAGATAGATGCCCGGGCATCAGTCTAGTTTGGATCACCCCCACATGTTTTACTTTAAAATAGATTAACAGATTTTAAAATACAATTTTTTAGTTCAGCTTCCGTTTGATTTGGCTAATTCTGGCAAAAGCTTTTTTTGAGAGCCCACTGAAGAAAATCACTATCAATGGTTTGCAGGATCAACACTATCATTGAATGATAGGTGCTCTCAATTTCTTCATTCTTCAATTTTTTTTTTCTGTTGACAATATCAGTGCGAAGGAGCACACATAGAGAAACAAGCTAACGCTTTATTGCTTTTGAGACAAGCACGCTAAACATCGTTATACGGCACTGACTTTTGGTCTTGCTGATTTCAGTTGTGATAGATTAGCTAATCAAGAAAAGACCTTTTCCTGGGAAAATCAAAAAGCTGGAAAAGTAAATTAAAAAATACGGCAACCAAATAAGAAAATAAAGCGAGTAGACTCAAAGATACTAGCAAATTTTAAAACGTGCGAACTGAACTGATAATCGTGAATTATCTAATTTATTCAGTTACTACAGTAATTTCTGCAACCTTATTTTCTCAAGTGGGTTTAGTTGAAATCTGTCTCTCAAGATATTTTCACTTGAATGATGGTTCATTTTTAGTTCCAGCTCACGTATTAGATTTTGCCTCTTTTTCATTCATTTATTACTTATTTTTTTTTATCTGAACGAAGCCTTTGATGGCGACCAATGCGAATTCAATTGAGTTAATCACAGTCTGTTTCACCCGAAAAATTAACAATTGGAGCGCTTGTATATAACACATAACTGTATATATTTGTTCACTCGAGTCCATCGATTGAAGCCTCTTGGCTCTCAGCTTGATTTTTTGCAGGTTCTTTTTTGGGGGGCGGGGGGGTGGGCACTAGATATCAACCTTCGAGTGCAAAGGTGCTTGAATGTATATACTGAAACGGTTATTATACAAATCAGAATTGTGTTAGAACTATCAACAATGAATTTATGTCGGATTTTGAACCAACACCCAAAGAAACGTTTGTTCAATATAAAATGAATGTCACCCCAATACTGTTATAGATTTAGATACTATCACATGTAATTCATATGCTACACAATCACCAATCAATCCGTCTGGACTAATTATTCGACTAGGTGCCTCAAGGTCTGTCATTCGATTCCCTTGTTTGAAAGAGAAGAAATCCTCGAAATGAAAGATACAATTATGTTTCAACTCCAAGGCCATAAGTAGAACTGAAAGTTCATCTATATGTTAAGGTTAATGATGATCGTTATCATCACTGCCCCAAGGAGAAAAAAAGACATTCATTTCGAATGAAGTTATTCAGTTGGCTCTTAGAACTAGGGCAAAATCCAACACAAGGTCATTATCAAAGTTTGGATCCACGCACTTGAATGTTCAGACTTAGCCTGATTCATAAGCTTCCTGACAGGCGTCAGGGTGTGCCTCTAATTCTACCTCTTTGAATGAAGCGGATACTATCTAGGAGACAGATCGCCTCGAATCATGCTCTCAGACAGAAGGTATTTATTTACCTACCTATCAAAGGCAAGTATGACACAAGGTCGGTTATATATGGGGCCCCACACGCATGTGTGTGGATGGTGGCGAGAATAGCCCCCTTCCATGGTTCTTTGTCACAAGTCTTAGGACATCCGTGAGTGAACCTACAAATACATGAAAAATACTAACGCAAAATCAAACTTTGTTTCAATATTTTCTCCGCCAGATAATAAGTAACATCATTTATAATTCGCCTCTGTCAAGCAAAACTGTCACGAAAACTCCCAACATAAAATTTTTCTTCAGTTTTTAAGTTCGTCTGGCTGGTTGACTGGCTGCTCGACTGACTGGATATATATGGATGTGTCGCATGTACAGGCTGCACCAATGGAGCTAGAGCGCTGAAAATTCCAACGTCTACTCCTCATTTTGTCTAGAAAAAAAAAGTCTTTTTCTGTCTCTCCAAATCCACCAGCAAATAAGTTTTCAGTGGGGGCTCAATTTATAAATCTTTAATGATCCAGCAAAAACTGAGAAAAGTAATTTATTCATCGATCAACTGTTTTTTTTTCCAGTTTTTTAATTGATCACCACCAGCACGGCATACGGCCAAAGACGGTTCAGTTTCTACTGAGTGACTAAAAGTAAATAGAATAAAACAAAACAAACAGTTGTTGAAAAGAGCCGCCCACCAATCAGTTGATATATACCAGATAAGATAACATTATATAACCGACCAATTTAGTTTAAAGTTCTAATACCCACCTCTGCGTTAAAATCCTATTAAAGGGAGGGGTTCAGAAAACTTTTTTTCTTTCTAGATATAATGATAATGATAAAATAACGTTTGAATTTTCAGCCCTCTAGCTTCATCGGTGCGGGCTGCACACATGATGCATACATAGAAAGTCAACCAACCTGTTGGGAAATGTTCATTTTATAAATGTATTTATTTGAATTAAATAAGCCCTTCTGTATTCATTGTATGAAGGTTCGTAGATGTGTAAGGTTTGTAAGTTTGGCTCAGTCGGTGAGAGAGCTGACTGCTGATCACTTGGTTGTGATTTCGAATCACGGTAGGGAAATGTTGATTTTCATATCTTCATCATCAGTCTTTTAACGTCCGTCGTTGGACATAGACCTCCCCCAGGATTCGCAACAATTTTCTATCGTGGGCGTTGCGGAGCCAGTATTTCATGAATCTAATCGGGATCTTCCCAAAAAGGTCAATTTTGGCATTTTCAAATATAACGGACACGTCTGCATTTTCTGGCCTTCAAATTTTTGAATAAGGATAACAACCATATTATGAACACATGATGTGGACCTGGCCTCTGTTGACCTCTGAAGAACGTTTTAGGCTCAGGACATCTCAAGCTTTTTCAGACCTCTAAGGGAAGCGGCTATGCCCCACGGACTGCAAAATTGTGTATGTGGTTAAAATGATCAGGGGATGAACATACAGTAGGTGGCACTGATCTCTGGTCACCTCTTATAGTCAATTCATGGTCTGTTCAATTTAGACATTTCCATAACAGGTCAATTTTGACATTCAAAATTCACCTGAAGGATTGCGGGCGCTACTTATAGGAGTTCTGTTGTTTAATTTACTACATGACCTTTCAGTATTAATTACTCATTACTGGTACTCAGCTGATATATATATATATATGTATATATATATTTATATATATATATACATTTGAGAGTAAATTATCATTTTATTCTGGTATGCTATTTATTCATACTACCAAAATGCCATGACACCTATGTGGACCCCATAAAAAAAAGGTATCTTATCTTGGATTGTGGATGAAAGCTATCCATCAATGCTTACTTTGGAAGACACCTTTCAAGAGCTGTCAACGTTCTTCCCAGGGGGGATAAGCCTCTGTTTTTATCGTTCAACAACCTTTGCCTCCGACCCCAGACCTTACATCTCTAACGGCACTCGTACACTTCGTTCGTGTTCGAAATTTAGAATGTGGACACGGATCTGTTGAGTGCTTGACTTTCCTTTCCTCTCGGATCTTGTAACGCATATTCCGCTACTTACATACTTGTCATTCTGGAAACTGGAAAAAAAAAAGCAAAAATAGGAAAAGATGCGCGAGGATTGGCGAGAACACATCCTTTACTCTCGTGCGTTCAATGGCCTGCGAGAAGAGACAAAACAACAGCCTTGTTCGCAAGACAAGAGCAACTCAAATTGACCGTGAGAAAACTGTCCCGCGCTCAAAAATTGCCTAGCCGTCGAAATCGCTAGGTATCTTTTGGAGGGAATGGAATTCTAATAATCGATTAATCAGCTACGGATGAGATTTAATCTTTTTGTCTCAAAGAAGATTAATTATTATAAAATAAAATCAATTATCAATTCAATCCAAACTGATTTCATGGCCCGTGTAGATAGAGTCAGATCAAGATTTTGTAGACCCGGGGTCAGTGTTGTCAAGTCAAATGATATTTTCACGTTAGATTGACCGCCAAAAACCGCTAAATAGAGCTAAATTACAAAAATAATCGAAAAACGCCAAAATGGCTATTAGATACCTATAAGATGCTAAAATAATTACAAAACGCCATTTTCGCACTGCCTAAACAAAAAAATGCGCTGAATTTGAAATACGCTCAGTTGGCTACATTGCCCAGAAAAACAGGTATGGTCATCAACATGTCAGGCTACAACATATTGATCCAGCCTCAAATGCATAGGTGCAGTGATAACAATTCTCTTGTGGGCACCACACACTTCTGGCTTTGAGCCAAACCATGTTAAACTTAGTAATTACTCATGTTTATGATGATGAGAGAAATTATTCAGAAATGTCTACACGTACAAACATGATAATCTCTCTCTCTGTCTCTCTGATTCCATTCCTTTTATCTTCTTTCTCCTCCCCCCCTCTCTCCGTCTGTCTGTCTGTCTGTCTGTCTGTCTGTCTGTCTCTCTCTCTCGCTATATATATATATATATATATATATATATATATATATATATATATATATATATATATATATATGTAATTATTAATTCATTCATGGATATATCAATGTAGAGATATCTATCTATCTATCTATCTATCTATCTATCTATCTATCTATATATATATATATGTGTGTGTGTGTGTGTGTGTGTGTGTGTGTGTGTGTGTTGTATAGAAATCTTTACAGCTTTAGAATCCAACATTATAAAACTTATTCAATATTTTTTTTATTGATAATGATTATACCTTAATAGAGATGATTGCAACTCGACTTCGGGCAAGGTCGTCCTTTTCAAATGTATTGGTTATAGAACTGCCCAATATCCTGGAAGCTATATACATATATTCTATAAAGATTTACATCTTTAAACGATAAATATATAAACAAAAAAAAAGTTTTCATGAATTGATGACATTTCTGCTAATGTGATTTATGTATTTTTTTTCAGGGGGTTTTAAGTTTTATACAGAATCAGATATTGTGGTACTATGTGTGAATCTTTCTCGTCAGGATCATCAGTTGTTTACCGTTTAACTGTTTATGGGCTTTTAAAACAAAACATATATATTAGTATGGCACTCGAGCAGTGTTGATCAAACACCACTTCCCCATAATCTATGTTCTTAATACATGGTTTTATTTCACTATTTTGAGGACCATTTCATAATACATGCAGTTCGGGTTGGGTTTTTTTATATAGGATATAATTGTAATGTATTGTATATGGGTGTTATCTTATACTAACCATTATTTAATTTTTAGGTTACCGAAGAGAGAGAGACAGACAGACAGAGACAGAGACAGATAGACAGATAGACAGACAGAGACAGAGAGAGACAAAGAGAGAATGAGAACTGCATCTTCCGCAGAGACCACAGACCTCAACTGAGGGCTTGCCAAACCATAAGATAGCATGTGTACGAGGATGGATTGATGAGTATGTAGCCCTACTCGGTTATTATCTGAATTTTAATCTGAAATATTCGAGGTATGTATGTATGTATGTATGTATGAATGAATGTATGTATGAATGTAACTACCTGATAATATCTATCATTAGTTTGATAATCTCAAACATTACCAAGGATCCTCCTCGCCCGAAAAAAGACTTCGGAATGAGGACATTTCATCGCTACGCTTCGATGGATGCACCCCTCCCTGTCTCTACATTCCAAACCCTCCCCATCTATGACGCCCATCCGAAGAAGGCCATAGGGTACTGTCGAAACGTCGTGTTCATAAGATAAACTGAGATGGAGACCAAATCCCAAAAAATCTGTGCATACCTATAATACTAAAATTCTAAAGGAATTCAGACAGTAATGAAATACTCGTCCCTTTAGCAAGATTAGATCCAACAAAATTTAATAAGTAGAAAGAGAGAAAAGAAAGAAAGGAGGGAAAAGACTAAAGAAAGAAAGACCAAAATGAATAGATAAAAGAATTAGTTGCTCAAACAACGGAGCCAAGCAAATATGTCATGCTCGATGATATAAAGATTTCATTCGCCAATTTTTGTATACAACCTGATCTGTTTTTCCTTCATTTTTCATTCTCTATTTTTCTTTTCTTTTCTTTATTTTTAGAAACAAGCAACTGATGTTTGGATAGCTGAACTCAACCACATTAATCTCCTGAAAAAAATGTCCATCGCAATCCCACAGACGGATGTCAATTGTGATTTGTAGAGGGACTGTAACCACAGACAGAATCGAAACTGACTAAATGTTTTCTCTATGTCTGAACTTTCAGAAAAAAACAAGCATGGATGCTGCCGGGCACAAAATAAGAGACCAATTTAGCATACACTTACATCACAAACTTACCCCCCCTTTTTTCGGGGGGGTGGAGAGAAATTTTTTTTAAAAAGCTTTTTTCCTCACATAGAAAGGAGTACCAAAGCTTTAGTTGACGGTTTCTGATATTTCTTATCACGTTATTTTACAGCCGTATAGGCAAGGATTTCTCTATTCTAATGTATCTCGGGAACTGATAAAGATTTTCTGGATATGTCACTATACGATAGAACCTCGAAAAACATAGGGTTTTCACCAATTGATAAGTCCATTATTTTATCCATAAGTTTATCATGTATGTGACTTTTACCTGTTGAGATATTAATTTATTATGATTTTTATTTCTGCTATTCAATTATATTTCTTAATATATTAGTTCATGTGAATATTTTTCTATGTGTAATATTGCTGATACTAAACGAATCTATTATGCTGAATGGGTAGTGAATAGAAAGTAAGTAATATACACCATTTCTTTTTCAATTTGAATTCTGTACGATTAGTTATGTCTTGCAGCAACATTGCTTTCTACCGATTATAGACACTCCCTAGCATACCGAATTTGGTCGCTCTACATTTAACCGTTTTATCGACTATAAAGGACAGACAAACAAACTCTCCCAAATCAATAATATGCATTAGTTATAATTATACCTTAATATAGATGATTGCAACTCAACCTTAAGCGAAGTTGTCCTTATCAAATGTATTGGTCATACAACTACTTAATACCACAGGAACTTTTTATGATAGATTATGCAGTTTTCATCATTCGATAACATGTTTTGAAGATTCGTTTAGATTTGAAGAGCGACCTGACCTGGTTCGACCCGGCCAAGCCCGTTCGTCACGCTTTTTGAAGCTTAATAACTCGGCGTCTAATGAAGATACAAACAGAGGGTTTTCACCTATCGATAGCCCATTACTTTAAAATTCATTACATCTGTGGCAAGTGCGGTGGATTTCGGTTGAGAAATTGTGATGATTTCTCTAAAGCAAATATTCCTTGCTTGTACGAATATAAATCACGGTAGCAAAACACAGCATACTGACAAGATTATTTTACAGTCGTATAAGCAAGGATTTTTTCATTCCAATTCATCCTGATTTTCTGAATATGCCTTCGCTAAATGACAGGACGTCAAAATATATAAAAACATAGGGTTTTTACCAAGCGATATTCCATTATTTCAAAGTTTATAACATAGATGACAAGTGGGTGGTTTTTAGTAGTTGAGAATTATGGTGGTTTTTTTTTCTGATATGAAACTATAAACGATATTTATATGGTGAAACTCATGATTATTGATTCATTTATGCATATATCTATGTAGAGATATCAATATATAGAAATATACATTATTATCATAAATGAATTTATACCTTAATATGCGTTATCATTAAAATACTCATACATATATTTATGTTGAGAGATTCGCACACACACACACACACACACACACACACACACACACACACATATACAAACAAACACGCACAAACACACATACGCATATATATAATTATTAATTCATTTATGGATATATCTTTGTATATATATATATATATATATATATATATATATATATATATATATATATGCATCATTATCATTAATGAATTTATATTTCATATACATTATTATTTATATATTTATACATATATTTATGTAAAGAAATTAGCACACACACACACACACACACACACACATATATATATATATATATATATATATATATATATATATATATATATACAAATACATATACTAGCAGGGAATTCTGGCATTGCCCGTGGGAAATTAACTGACCATCAGACCATGCAAAAATAAAACATGATCTTTACCATATATCACTGACTGGTTGTGCGATCAAATCTTGGCATGGGTGTCGCCCACTTTTGGGCAGGTTCGTTCAAACCCCTGTGCACGCACCATCGGATAATTCAGTGCAGTTTGTGCGGCTTTGCATGTCACCGTCATTGGAATGCTTGGAAGGCTGGAGTTCAGGTTTCAGATTCTGATAACGTGAAATTTATAAGATAATTTCTTCAAAAAACTATTATTTAGTTTCAATGTAAATAAAAACAAATCCCTCCTAAAGATTTTACAAATATATCTTCTTTTTTTTTTCTTTGGACTGAAGTCAAACACTTTAGATAATGTTTTAAAGAGGAAAATGTAGTTAACTTTAACATTGAAATAGAAAAGTTCATAAAAACGTGATGCAAATTAAACTGGAAGTTGGATAAAACACATTTATATAGATGGTTATCTTAAATGTTTATGGGATTAATTGGGGAAAAAAATCGATCTGATCTAGTTGGAAAATGACTGAGCTAGCCAGTCTCAGGACCATCGGCCAGGCCTGTTATACCTTTGTTAAGCCTTCTCACTCTTTTAAGAACCTTATTTTAACCATCTCCTCATGACCGTCAGGCAGGTACGCTTCTTGGATCATTCGTGCACACAAACATTGTTGCAGACAAACACACATATATACATATATATATATATATATATATATATATATATACATATATATATATATATATAAACATATATATATATATATATATATATATATATATATATATATATATATAAAATGAAATACTGGATTCGCTCTACTAACACGTTCATTTTATTGACCTTTTGGGCTTGCTCAAACGAGGATACGCCTGAAAAAGCCTAAAAGGACGGAAACGTAAACAAGTTTGTGTAGAGGATTCATTATTCCGCCATATTTAAAGCTCTACTTTAGCTAAATGATGTATAGAGAACTATATGAAATGTTAACATATCCTAACTGAAAAAAAAAAAAAAAAAAAATATATATATATATATATATATATATATATATACCAATGATATTTGTACATCAGGGTTGACCAAACCACTGCTCGCGGGACTCATGCGGCATTTGTACATTTATTGAACGGCTTGTGAGTGAAAATATACTGACATAACCTCTTTTCTCATTGCATCTAATGCGAAAGGTAAACAAGTTTTATGATTATTTATCGGGTATGACAAACTGCATTGCTATATCACGGGATCAAACCGTTAGTTTTTTATGCTCATAGTTAATCATAAAATATTTAAGAATTTAAATCCTAATTTTTAACGCTCGATCTGAGTGAAGCTTTACTCTTCAGTGCCGAGGGGAGGAATGATAGGATTAAAGAGATTCCAGGTCAGCAAGGGTTACACTGGCATGTCAGAGGATTGGACTTATAAGTAGGAGTATATATGTGTACTTCATGATTACTGAAACCAATAGCAATTAAGAGCTTAAAAAAATACAAGTCTATATGGATAGATATCATTGTGCATATGTATTTATCAGTATTTATATAAAGGTTTGTTTTTTTTGTTTTTTTTTCAAGCTGTTTTTGAAATGATCTCCTGTTATTGCGTGGTGTATCGTTTGGCCTTGACAACGTAAATAGAATGAACAATTAAAGAAAACGAGGCTGCTGCTGTAGGAATCAAACCTGTGACCGATAAGGTAGTCTCTTCAACGAAGCGTTGCTTTGTAACGAAATATGTACGTAACAATAAAAACGCGTGTGAATTTTTTTTTATGGCTTGTGGCTCTCAAAAATCAGAAGTTTATTGTATGTGCCTCTTAAATTAAGCGGGCTTGCCAGCCCTATTATATATATATATATATATATATATATATATATATATATATATATATATATATATATATATATATATATATATATATATATATATATACATATATAATCAAATTGTCTGTTGATTTTTCATCGTACCTCACCGATCATCATATACGAGTGGAGAATATGATAAAAGGTCTGGTTAGTCAATCAACAAAAACTGTCATGCAACCGATGTCTTTTGCCACTATGCCGAGTTTGGGGTGATCAATTAAAAAATTGGGAAAAAAAGAGTGATCAATGGATAAGTTACTACTTTCGTCTTTTGTTGGATAGTGACATATAAAAAAATCCTCAATTTTCATTAAAAAAAAACAAGCTTATATGCTGCCCGACAAATTTAGCATAAACTTAGATTGCAAATCGACCCCTTCCCCCCTAAAACTATTGTGGGTTTTTAAAAAAAAATGCTTTTTTTCTAGGCAGAATAAGAAGTAATTACCAGTCAGCCTATTCAGATACTATTATCGAATTAATTTGTTCCAGTAATAAAATTCTCCTTCGTTTACACTTCATACTACAGGTTCTTTATTTAAACTCACACACACAGCCGTTTCCTTACGTATCTATAAATCCATATATAGTTACCTACTTCACTTGCAGTCGACGACCAAACCCACCTCAGAGGAAATGGGATGAGGGAGTCAGTAAGTAATGAATTCGTCTCGTTGATCAAATATAATCGTTGTGCACCTTACGTGACTTAGAGATGAGCCACGACTTAACTTTTATAAAAACTCACACACGCATAACTTGAGTCAGATGTAGCAACAAAAATGTTCGGTAAATTTGGATTCAAATAATCAATATCAATATCATGAGTATTAGTAACCTCTTTTAACTAATGCCAAGAGTTTATCTTTTCACAGCGTATTGGTGACTGCAATGTGTGAGATCACTGCACCTATCATTACATATACCAAATATATTTTAACGGAAGAAAATCCAACCTTTTCATTAAATAAGCCATCGTTTCTATTCCTCTAAAAATTTGATGTTGATGTCTTTCCTGCCATACACCATAGTTATAAATAAAAGTAAGATATATTGGTTTAAAGAGGAAATACTGTTGGGCACTTCTTCGTTATCTTCAGACAAGTGATTCCCAATCCCGGAGGGTGTTCAAGGGAGAAATTCGGGTACTCTAAAGGTGTGGATTAGGCTACCTGGTAAAAATGAAAATCGAGGTGAATGATTTTTGCCCAAGGTGTGATCTAAAATGGAGAATGAGTGTGGAACCAACGGCCTGAATTTTCCTTACCAGTTTTGTTTATTAAACCCATTCTAAATTTAGTTACAGTGTTAACTTCTTGTCGCCGTGTGGTATTGATTTTATCAACTTCAATAAAAATACTTGTAACATACTTGAATAGAAGTGGGTTGAAGGTAGTAACCTTATTGACAAAAGTAGGGGGGTTCTTTTAAAAGGTTGGGAACCACTGCTGTAGACTACTCATATTTGATGTGGAAACTAAGGATTGCTTCTAGCTCTAATCAAATGGTCGCTGAAGCCTGCACTATTCATCTATTCTTTCATTCATATTTATTATTTAAGCCTTTATATTACAACCAAGTTGTAAGTTGATTAAAAATTGGGAATGGGAATATGTTTAACCTGCAGATGACAACAGAGTGGCCTACATACAACTAAAAAGTGCTGTATTTTTTTTATCTATCTTTCCGTCTGTCTTGGGTTTCAACCAGGAAGGAAAACTCAATTACGATTCGTATTTTATGTAAGCTTTATCAATGTATTTATTCATTCATTTAATCATTTAGACCAGTTAAGCTAACAAAATAAATTCAATGAGCTCCAATAGCTTAGAATCCTAAATCAAATTTAATTATTTCATATGTTGACATCGGTTTGTGTTTCTGAGAGAGCATAGGGCATTTTAGTTTTTACACATGATATCCACGGCATCGTCCGATGAAATCAGCCATATTGGCGAGTTCAGCTATTCGCGTGTGGCTCAATGATCCAAGGGAGGTTACTCTTCAAGAAAGTTCTGAATATTTTTCTCCTACAGTCCCACCTGAAACGCCCACTCTAAGATCTGTTTTATTTTAATCTTCGTTGAGATCTTCACTGTGTTTACATAATGTTGGACATTTACAAGCTGCTAGTGTTTGGTGATTTTATGATTACTTTTTTTTAAAAATTCGATTAGTTTTCACACTAGTAAGATTTTGATATTTAGTTCCAGATGAGGCAACAACAAAACTTCAGTAATATCCTCAGTGTTCAATATGATTTTAGTAAAGGCTGTCGTCTGGATAGTTTCATTTCTTCCAAAAATTCGAGTCTTTGCAAGGCCCTCGAGACTGTTCTAAGTCTGTCAATAATGATGAGTAAAGGTTATCGCTTTCATATTCCAACATTTCATTTGTCTGACAATGTCTTAATATCATAAATCATCAACGAAAACTCCCACCAAAACAGTCAGCAAAGGTTTCTTCAGTTTTCAAGTTGGTTCGGCTGGCTATGAATATATGCATCACGCGTACAGGCCACAACAATTTAGTTAAAGGGCTTAAAATTTCAACATTTACTCCTTATTAAAAAAGGGTTTAATTGATGGTTCAATCTGCAATATAAGTTCAGGGTAAAGTGTCTCCTTTGGTTGTTCACAGTAGCATTTTCGCTTGCTTTTTAAAAATTTAGACTTCAGATCACAGTCGAACAAAAAATGGGAGACGTAACTTATTCATAGATCATCCTCTTTTCCAATGTTTTAATTGATCAGCCCTAACTCGACGTACTGCCGAAAGCCGTTTGTCACGTGACGGTTTCTATTGAGTGACTAACCAGACCTGTTTTATTTTGACTTTTCATTCACTTTTAATTTTAGTCCACCAACAGCCATATCCCCTATTTAACATATTTCTTTCTTTGTCTACGATCAAGTCTCCTGGCTTGGATGGAGTGACCCATTCAGATTTTAAATTCCTCGAGAATTATATTCATTATAGTTTTTTTTTTCAAATAACTTCTTGTTTGTGCATATTCCATTAGTTTTTATGATCAAATCCAAGTTTGTTTTTTTCTTTCACACATTGCAGTCATGGGCGCCCACTGCCACTATTTCAGGGGCACAGCACACACGGATATTTTCCCGTGGGGATACATTTCCAGGAGAGGACTGGAGGATGTATTTCGAGGAGGGTCAAAGATATATTCACTTATTCATAATGTATCTTGGTGGCAACCTTGTTTCCAGCGTTTCATGTGGGGCCCCCAAGTTGAGGTCCCAGTTTTTATATAGGGTCGTTATCCAGTCTTTCAAACTTATTTGCCCTTGGTGACAAGGCCTGATCCAGAAGTGGAAGGGACAAATGCCCTGTTTGTCCCCCCCACCCCTTAGCGGACACCTACCATACCTGCCGAAGGAAAGCGTGTTTGAATGCAATGCAAAAGCCGTCGAATGAGCTTTATAATTGATGTTCATTGCCGAGATTTCCAGAGATGATGAAAAATTGGAATGAAACGAAATTTCAATAAAGAATAATAAATACAATACATAACTCAATAATATTTCTTATTGTATTCCATTTTTCTATTGATTATAAATGCAAATCAATTGTACTCCATCATTATTATCATTATTTATGATAATTTTTTTTCCTTCTTATACTTAGTCACATTAATTAGTACAGCAATACGAATCAAAAACACAAAAGGTGTGTGTGTGTATTTGTCTGTGTGTCTGCGTGCGTGTGCGTGTGTCTGTGTGTGTGCGTGTGCGTGTGTCTGTGTGTGTGCGTGTGTGCATGTCCACGCTTAGATTATGGTTCGCTTCAGTGTTGCAAGGGAGGTAACTCTCTTATCTTCAAATGGGATTATGATATCAATGTAAGGGAAATAACTCTTGAGGGCTTGAACTCATGATTATCCAATTAATTTTCCTCTGTCATATCTGAATTCCAATTAGTAAGACGATCCCGTTGCAATAACTCAATGATTATACTCGATGATTCTAATTCACTTTCAGATATAAAGAAATGCTTCACTGTATACTCCATCCATTTTCCGTCTGAATATTACTTATTTTTTGACTACGACCTTCTCCGATGTGCGAAAATAATGAAATTAAAGCTAAATATGAACAATTCACAAGAAATAAAGATAGAATTTCAATACATACGCGATAAGCTTGGCTGTGCAAAGGTCAAACTCTCTTGCATCATTGAAATCTGTGATGTAAACAAAACAGAATCCATTTCTCAATACAATATCATTCCAAAATTACGTGTCACATTTCAATTCGTTTATTAATAGCTTCTTTAAGACTACTGAAAATAGCTATTTATTTGTAATTATAAATAACACAGTCGGACAAATACCGCAGAATATCTACTGCCTTTTTTTTTCAATCTCATGTTTTCATGAGGTTTAATGGTTTTATTATTATATCAACTGTTTAAATGACATCCTTAGTTGCAAAGTAATTTTTACTGATAAGATAATTTTCACTTTTAATGTTTAACAAAAAAAAAATGCAGGGCATGCAGAAACGCAAGTTGATACGACATGATGTCAACCATTTTTTACTTTTCTTTTCCACTCTCTCTGTCTCTGTCTCTGTCTGTCTGTCTGTCTGTCTGTCTGTCTGTCTGTCTCTCTCTCTCTCTCTCTCTCTCTCTCTCTCTCTCTCTCTCTCTCTCTCTCTTATTTGTCTAAAATTCACACATCTTTAATCCTGGATCTGATTCAATGCAATAATGAAGTCAGTTCTTGGGGTTGAACAATATAAAATTCAATTTGAAAATATTTTCTTTCCCCAGGTGTTACTTCTATTCTTAGTACTATTTTTGTCACTTTTTAAAAAAAAATTTTCTTATTGTGAATGGCTCCCTACCAGGATATCATTTTTCCCTTCCAACACATAACTTTCTGTCCGTAATGTTTGTCCTTCGGCTTGGCTTTCATTACCTAAACCCTGTCTTCAAGTTTCTGTTTTGTTTTGTTGTTTTTTGTTTTGTTTTTTGTTTGTTTTTTTTTGTTTTTTTTTTCACATCGGTTTGATTTAAGCCGACACAAAATACTGGCCCTGTAGGCATCAAATTTAGTTTTATTCTCCCGGGGGCATTAACTTGAGTTGATCTGGTAACTCCTTTAAAACCCTCGAACCCCTTTACTCCAGCAACCCCTGCAAAGAATTGAGAAGAAAAAAATGATTTCTTGGCTTATATTGAACCTTTACCACGATTCACTATTTAGTGACAGCCATTGGTTTCCATTTGATTCAATAAGCTTTGAAAGTTTTTTTACGTCATTGAAAAGAGAAAGCTATTATGAAACCATACAAATGTCTTATATTCAGCTGTTTATCTCTTCAGTCTATTCATCTGCCAATTTTCAAGCAAGAGATAAATAGCTTGGAATGAAAGATCCAGGTTCAGCTGATTGAGAGAAAAATTATAGCAATTTTGTCTTGTTTTATATTATGGAGGTGGGAGGTTGTATTGAGGACTTCATGTCGGACACTCTGAACGGGAGATTTGATTTCATTTTGACTTCGATCTTCCGCTTTGCCATCGAATGCAAACGAACCTCAAAATCTATTGTTTCAATAGATCGATAGAACAAGAATTACTTCTGCACCCGATGTCAAAATGCAGCATCATGATGATGATGATGATGATGATGATGATGATGATGATGATTCAAAGAGCCTAGTAAAAAGGTTACAAGATAATCCGAGGAAATGTAGAAGCCATCCGAATAACGGCGTCACTGAAAACATCAAGAATACATCTGTACCTTGCACAGATGAATCACCGTACCTCATGCGTACACCAGAACTAATTATCAAAAAAAAAAAAATCTAAAATATTCTTTAAAAAAAAAAAATGGATGTTTTAATTAAGATTATCTGAAAAAAAAATACACGCACAATATCTGGGTATGGTTGATTTCAAAATGGCCACAGATACCAAGAAAAAGCATCATAAAAAAAAGACTAAAAAGAATGTTTTTAGGTGGCCCTTAATGATGCATTCATGCGATATAAACGAGGCGCCCATGGAGATACAGAGGAAGGCGAGAAAGAAAGAAATAATCTTATTATGACCTATGAAGAAAAAAAATCACTCAAGGTAGAGAACTCTTTTAGTCTTCATCGGATTTACTCCCCTTGGAAAACACGCGCATGCGCGTCATATACACATATGTACATAAATCTAAATTCAATTGACCTACTCTCTCATTCTCAGTGATATCCTCTTCTGATTCGTTGCCAAGTTACTTCGAGGCCGCGTAACCGGTTCTAGTTAATTCGAAATGGCTTGATATTTTTCCAGAATATTCATTGCGATAGAGAGAGAGAGAGACAGAGAGAGAGAGAGATATCAAAATTCCTGAATTTTGAGGTCATGTATACTGTATGTGGATTCAACCACCTTTTCTTGCACAAAAGAAGAATGTGTATAGCTACACTACCCAAGGTCAAATTTTACGATGACTCATCCACCCCTATCCCCCGAAAATAGTGTCTGGTTCGTTACCTGTTGACGATTTTTCTGTAAACTGAAAAACTTCGGAAAAAACAATTAGATAGAAAAATAGGTCCTTTATTTTCCGGTGGGGTGATTTCGAGAGATGTATGGAATTTCCGGAGAGACAGGGGAAATGCATACTGTGTAAATGGACGGACGAACTAAAGGAGAAATCAGTTCAAATTCTGGGAACCTCATGACAATTTCGCTCTCTCAGCCCTGACGTAAGCTACTACACTCTTTAATAAAAAAAATTTAAAAAATGAAATACTGAGATGTATTTAGTCATTTCAAGTATTTTCCTTTTTCCATATTGTCAACCTTTCCACAACATTCTGATAGATCAACATAATTTTCCCAAACATTCTCCCAAATTATGCAACTTGAATAAAACCAAAAGGCGAAACATGTTAAAATAACAGATTTTATTTAAATACAACTATTTTCCTTATTGTCAAGACGTAAATGAATATATACGTGTGTATGTGTGTGTGTGTGTGTGTGTGTGTATGTGTGTGTGCAATAACACATGGCCCGTGCAAACAGATATTTTTCAAAACATTTTGATTTTGAGGCATGATACCCATACCGAAATGATATTCACACTTCTAGCCAGGCACTTCAAATTGGACTGTATAACAATGTCTCCATTTGTCTCTCAGATATATCGACAGCGTGGATTTACGCGCTCTCCTATAACATACACCAGTCATTTTCAATGGGGCCATAGACTGATATGATAATAATTAATGTATTTCTGCACATCTGTTGTATCCAAGTTTGACAGAGGTCATTGAACCCGAGAAGAGCTCTCAAGGGGACCGTGGCCAGATGAAATGCTGACTATGGCCGCTATAGACTCTCAATTAAATTTCCCAGTCCTGCGTGCATTGACTGTTAATTGCGTATTCTGACCTTTTCTATCCGTTGCACGCGTTCATCATCTTCTCTCCCTTTTTCTTCTCCTCTGGTTTGAACTGACTTTTATTTGCCCATTACTCTCTTCCAGCTTCCTCTATCTAGTTTTCCGACTGATTGGAGTCACCTGGTTCCGCTTGGACAACTCACACAGCCACGAATAAGATTCCTTGATCTTGTTCTGCCCATGAATACATGTTCTCACGCTCACTGAACTTTTTATCACTGTCATTGGCACAACACAGTTATTATTGCGAGTTATGATGACAAATATGTAATCGACAAATGCATTCCAGAACCATCAACTGTGAATTCATCCGCACTTATTCTGTGCGTACCCGACAAACCAATCCCAACTTAAAACCTTGCTACTTCTACTTGGAGAGATTTGTCGAATTCTGGAAGTCAGCCAAGGATCTGAACGATCAGTCAGACTGCAGATCGGATCGTGGGGCCTTCGCAAAATGCCCGTTCAGGATGAAAAGTTGATGGCCGATACTTGGCGAGAATAGGCAAACGTCTATTGTCGGATATCGATTAGGACCTCCCGCTACGATCGCTGGCTGCTCCTTGCTCATAACTTGTTAGATGTGTCAGCGAATCAGAGATGACTCCATGCAGAGGAACAGAGAAGAGAAAGAAGTGAGAGAAAATTGTTGGGGAAAGGAAGAATCTGCAGTTGCAGGCATCGAAATAAAGATTCTATATTGGAGAACAGATAGAAGAGATAAGAGAGCAACATTCGAGCATGAACAAAAGGTGAAGCCCACATACGAATGCCTACATGCATACATACTCACACTCATAAACGCCCACACACACATGCACGCATATATATACACATGCACACACACACACACACACACATATATATATATATATGTATATATATATGTGTGTGTGTGTGTGTGTGTGTGTGTGTATATATATATATATATGTATGTATATATATATATATATATATATATATATATGTGTGTGTGTGTGTGTGTGTGTGTGTGTTTATATATATAGTAGAATGTGGAATCGCTACACAAACGAGCTCATGTTTCTGCCCTCTTCGGGCCTCATCAGGCAAATCATACATATGTATGTGTGGGTAATAATTAAAGGTAAGTATATATGTATGTGGGTGTGTGTGTGTGTGTGTGTGTGTGTGTGTGTGTGTGTGTGATTCGCCTGATGAGGCCTGAAGAGGGCAGAAACATGAGCTCGTTTGTGTAGCGAATCCACATTCTACTATTTATTTCCAGCTCTACTCTCTAACAACCTAACTGAAAAGTTGTATGTATCGAGCACTCAATGAAATAAATCCATATTTCAGAAGTGGCTTTATATCATTGATATATTATTATAGTATGTTATACTGCTAGCCTGATTTGTACCACACACACACATATATATATATATATATATATATATATATATATATATATATATATATGGATTTGTGTATGTAACGAATATAGTCTTTCTTAGTTCATGTAAAATCCTAATCTTGAAAACTGTGCTGGATTGAAAAATGAACGTTGTGGTATTATTAAGTGGACTGATTAAAATATATATTTTTTCCCGCACAGACAGCTTTTGCAATCTCTAGTGTCAAAGGGGTTCTTTTTTTACGGTGTAACTATACTGCTGAACCTTTTACTCCATTGATAACCCCCTCTCCAAACTACAAAAGTTATGTAGATTATATATATTGATTATTTTTTTCAATTTCAGGGGTGAAAATCGACAAAGAACTTTCATTTTCCACATTTACGGGTCAATATCTTGGGGGAATTTTCATTTCATTTTTAGATGACAGAATTCAAGAGATCCTTTTTTCACTTATAGAGGTCAAAATTGAGGGGAACATTCCATTTAATCTCAGGGCGGAAAATCAACGAGGAACTATTTTTTACTTCTAGTGTTCAACAGCAAGGAGGCACTTTTTCATCCCTTCAGGGGTCACATCAAAAACTTTTCTTTTTAGAGATGTAAAGCAAGAGAAAGCTTTCTTCTTTCATTTGTAGTCATTTTTCTCCTAGGCAACGCCAAGTATCATTGCTAGTACAGAAAAATGAAATCTACACTATGTGCATAGATGTACGTAGTTCAGTGGACGTCATTATAGGATGTATATATATTTATATGTATATGTATGTATGTATGTATGTATGTATGTATGTACTTGTGTACAAGGTTGGATCTATAAGTCCGTAGCTGACACGTAGTTATTAATTGTATTGTGATCTGGAATTTTCACTGTATAATATTTGATTTGTGCGATTCATATTCATTACTGAATTAATTCATCAAGTGAGAATTGACTGAGAATTTCTTCATCATTAGGTAATGGACTTATCGTTGAACCTACGTATGCACACTCACACGTACACAAGCGTGGTGTGGTGTTCATCTCCCTGTCTTTCTCTCTCTCTCAGTCTCCCTCTCCCTGTCTCTCTCTCTGTATATACATATGTATGTGTGGGTAATACTTTAAGGTAAGTATATATATATATATATATGTGTGTGTGTGTGTGTGTGTGTGTGTGTGTATAGAATAAAATATATACGACAAATTCATATTTTTTGCTACCATTGTAATAGACTAAATTTGCATCAGCTATTCTCTCTCTCTCTCCCTCTGTCTGTCTGTCTGTCTGTCTGTCTCTCTCTCTCTCTCTCTCTCTCTCTATATATATATATATATGTATATATAATTAAATGATTGTATGTGTGTGTGTGTGTACGTTGATGAATTTGACAATTGGAAGATGAAGAGAAAAACTTGAGAGAAAGCAGGTGTTACATCTCAAAATTTCATCTCGTGAGCATGTTTCGATGCATTTCGATGGATACAGCGGTACATAGAAACTTTTGCTCTCAACATGCAGTAAAGCTGTCTAGACAATATATATATATATATATATATATATATATATATATATATATATATATATATATATACTGAGCATTTTGTGTCACCTCGATAGACTCTGGGATGCAAATCCTTGGTTAAATCATTGAGTATGCCTGTCAAATTTTGTCGGGCTGACAAAACGGACAGACAGATAGACAAATGTATTTAATTCCATACAGATGATGAATATTTATTTGTAACTTAATATTTTGTTGATTCTTAAACAGCTGCACCCTATGGGCTGGAAATTTGTGTATAAGGGTTACTTGACCACTCGAGGAACATGGATTGGCGGTGCTGATATGTGGTGACTTATAAGGGTCAATTTAGCGTTAGTTTGATTTTGACATTTTCAAATGTAAGGGAGACAAGTCATTTATCTAATTTTGGTATTTTTTAATCAAGGGAAGATCAGTAATTTTTCATCAAATTTACACTAGTAATCCTCTTAGGGGCTATCGTGATTGTATGCATGTAATTTTATAAAAATCTGCTTCTTGCATTTCAGTATGGTTACATTTGATTTTTTTTGTGCGTGAGCGCATCCCCACCACACACTCAACATATAGTTTGCTTTTTATTTTTTTATTTTTTTATTATTATTATTATTATTATTATTATTATTATTATTATTATTATTATTATTATTATCGAAACATTTCCAAAGGAATTTATTCTGCAAATTAATATCAAGTCGATTGCGATTTCTAGTTTTTCCTCTTCTTGACTCCAAGTGATGAGCCATATTACGAGACATTAGACCGAGCTGTATTCGGATCACGAAACAAATCTTTTCTCGGAGGATTTCTTGACATTTTTGTAATTTCACGATCCACAATGATCCAGACATGTTCAATAAAATTCCTGTCAGAAGAATGCATTGGCTTTCAGATTCGTTTAATACTATCCTGGATGTGATATTTTCTTAATCTTCCTTTTTGTTATATGACGTGTGGTTCCAGACTCAATGCAAAGGGTGAAGCTTCTGTCAAAATAATCGCCAGTAAATTTTGTGAAAAGATCAATCCCACCGAACAAGATATATTAGGTCTGTCCGAAAAAAAAGTATCCAGCCATTTATTTTTTTACGAAACAAAAAGCTACCTAGGACAGTGGTGCCTTAGTTCACTTCAAAGTATTCTTCTTGGGACCTCAAAAAAATTATTCCAGCTTTTCATCTACTTTTCAAAAGTCTGCAAAATCCCCTCTCAGAGCCGCTCCTGTTGCTTCGTCACGTTCTCCTCAATCTCGTCCACATGGATGAATTCCCTTCCCTTTCGAAGACGAAAAAGAATCGAGAGGACGGATCGACAGGCCTCGGTGATGCGATGCTTTGCCTAAAAAAAAAAAAGAAACCCAGCACGACACGTAGAGAATGATCGTTTGCCCAGCAACATTAAGGTCGCGCAACCGGTTCTCGATATATTCAATGTTTGGATACCTTGCAGGAAAAGATTGCATTTCATAAAATCAAGGCACTCTGTGACCCGACGACTAATGAAAGGATCAACAGAATCATGTTAATGAATACGGTTTGGTATTCTGAATAATCAAAAACCGATATCGAATGATTTTCAAAAGGAGTTGAAACTGCCATTCATTGGGGAACCTTGATTTTGACTTATCAGAACTATGTAAAAGAAACCAAGAACTCTCCATCAAAGTTTATTAAAAGGAAGTGAAAAGAAGTCTCATGACGAGGTTGCATTGCAACTTCCATGAGAATTATCGTCTAACGAGAAATCAATATGAACGTTAATGGATGTCAACGTTACTGAATGTTATTGGACGCCTTGGAATATCTCAGGAGATCAAATCATCCAGAAAAGTTCACAAGGTCACTGGATTAAGTGCAGAGAAGCATGTTTTTTCTTCGATAGAGCAAAAGACTGAAGGATAGCGGCTTCTTTTCAGATATAGAAACCAAAGACGATGACTCTTTGAATTCGATACACGAGTGTGAATCAATAAGTCTATAGTTTGACACGAAGTTATCTTCTGAGTCTGGATCTGGATAATGTTCAGCAAATGTAATTAATATTCACCACTGAATTAAGTGCATTGACAAAGAAGGAGATTATGTTAAAAAATAAATATTTGTCGAGTAAAATAGATGCCTTTTTCATTATTAGGCCGCGGACTTATTGGTGTGCTTTTATATATATATATATATATATATATATATATATATATATATATATATATATATATATATATATATATATATATATATATGAATATATGAAATGACCAAAAAATTTGAAAAAGTTTTTTAATGTATTCAGTGTTCAAAGCTGTAAAGCTGTCAAGACTATATATATATATATATATATATATATATATATATATATATATATATATGTATGTATGTGTGTGTGTGTGTGAGTGTACATATATATATATATATATATATATATATATATATATATATATATATATAATGCAATTTTACTGTTTAATTGGCTAGATCTTTCGAGAGTCCACTTTACAATGCGTTTTTTTTTTCATTTTCCATATGTACTGCGAAATGTGTTGGGGGAGATGACGGCAATCAATGTCTTGGAAGGTTGCTTCGGTGACAGACAAGCCATGGAACTTCTGCCACGCCCACGATCCAACGCCTGCGAGGTAATTCTCTTACCTGAACACCTGAACTTCTGACATAGTAAACTCTGGGCACTGGTTGAGTCAGTTACCATCCTTATCAGGTGTCCTAAACATTTAAATCTCTGGCACTGGTTGAATTTGTGAACTATTTGAAATCTGACAACTACCTGATAAATGCAGTTACTAAAGCCATATATATTGTGTAAAATATCTTTTTCATCATTATGACTGAGATATTTATGTAACAACGTATATGTTCGTTCAGATTTTTCTGTTATATTGTCTTATGTATCACTAATGGATAGGGTTTTATTCTTGTTAAAGCTTTAAGGCTTTTTTGTGAAGAAAAATTACTTTCTCCTCCTGTCTTTTGAAGTAGTTGTAAATTGCTTTTTTCGCACTTGTGTATTTAAAATCTTACTAAAATGTATAAACAGTACAATATTATAGCAGAGAACTGAATATTCAGATTTGAGGCTTGTTTGTTACCGTTAACTAACTTTGCAGGACGAATTTAGATTTCGAAACCGGGCAACCTTTCTTGAGTGCTAAGATAGTGATGACGAAATTCCCATGCCATGAGACTTGCAGATGAGGCTGGTCGACATTCTTTTGTTTTCAACGATAATTATTGTCTAACAATTTCAAGAAAGTCTTCAAGCCCTTTAATAGCCGAATAAACACCCCCTTAGTACAAACCTCTTTCATTTTCCCCTGCAGTTTATCGACATCATCCTTAAATTGCACCCAAGGGATAACGTCGACCTTATGCATGGTAAATATTTTCCTCCTTTTATGTTTCGAAATTCTCTGGTCTTCTCTTGTCCAGTAAAGGAAGGGTCCCGAATATTACACAGTGGATACTGCCCATGTATTGACTGCTTTAATCATGTCTCTGATATTGAGTTTAGTTTCCCAAATTTCCCTGATTCTTCCGAGGTTTTCTTCTCTGACCTTTCTGACTTTTCATTTTTATGGTTTGTAATTGAAATCACACACTGGTTATGGCTGGTGGCTCTCACAGAAGATCAAGTGAAAGTAAGTCTCCTCGATACGGAAACATAATCCTCAGTATTTTAGCTGATTTTAGTACTGCCGATTTTTTAGTTCAACCAATCTCTTTGCAAAGCTCTCTGGAGCTGTCCCAAGCACACCAGTAGTGATGGGTAAAACTGTCACCTTAATATTTCACAATTTTCTTCAGTTCTCTAGCAAGGTCAAAATATTTTCCCAGCTTTTCAATTTCTTTTAATTTTACTCTGTGGTCTGTGGGAAAGGAATAAGACCGTAAGTCACATAACTAGTGAACGTAGTCAACTAGCCAAGGAGGTGTCTAAACACAGACATGATAGAGTAGCAACAGTGATACACTGGGAACTGAGCAAACGAATGGGATTCAACCATGCACCAGCACAAACCGGAGTCTGCCCTGGAAAATGGAAATCACAAATTACTTCAGGATTTCAACATCTAAACTGACCACCCCATCCAAGCGAGAAGACCGGACTTAGTAATCGTAGAAGAGGAAAACCTGCCAAATTATAGACATGGCTGTACCAGCGTACCACAGAGTAAAGAGGAAAGAGAATGAAAGGCTGGGAAAATACCAGGACCTACCAAGGGAGCTGAGGAAGGTGTGAAACATGAAAGTCAGGGTTTAACTAGTTACAGTAGGTGCACCTGGAACTGTACTGAAGGCACTGAAAGTGAGATTGGAAGAACTAGAGATAAGGGGAAGGACTTTTCACACCAGTTGTATAGAGGTCACCGCTGAGACTGAGTGACAGCAAGTCTCCAGCCCTCCTCTCCACACTTTCACAGTCCACAGTAGTACCGTAAATTATGGTTTCGCACACCAATTGCCAGGTGGTTATCGCTAGAGGCAGGGTGATAGTAAATCTCCTCGGGTCTCTAGCCCTCCTCTCATATCGTCTTCGCTTGTCACAACAGCACTGTGATTTGTGTCGCCTTCACTATGACCTTTTCCTGGCTCTGAGGCCATTGCTTCCAGCTTGGGGTCTTAGGTCTCATATTTCCAGTACTTACCTTAGTATTCGCGCGGTCCCCAGTGATGCCATGGTCTGTATGGTCTCAATCCTCCCTTTAATCATTAATGTCGTCATCGTCATCATTATCATCATCATTATTATTATGATTTTTATTTCTTTCACACCAGGGAGTTCTGTTGGCAATCGCTGGAAGATCAAATGTCCCTCCATTTCCCAACCGTCTTCTCACAATCATTATCGAATTCGTCAGTGCTGCGGTTTGAATAGTCTAAGTTTTTCTTTAGATCTCTAATTATTTGAATCTCTTCACAGGTGTCTTTCAAACAGTTCTCGAGCAAATTGAAATCGCAGACAAAGATTATTAGATTCGACTATTACATCAAAAATGTTTAAATTTCGTGATCAGACTCCATAATTGCATAGAATGTTCCAATGGAACTTTTCGAAAGCCAGAATGACTTAAAGCAGTGAAACAATTACCATTGATTTATACAGAAGAACTTTCGAGCGCTCCCTGACCCCAGAATAAAACTTGTGTGAGACTTATGCAACGATTTACTCGACTGAAACGAATGCAGAAAAGTATGACTTCGATTTTGGAAAGGTGTGTCGGTTTAAGGTAGCTTTTCATTACCTACAAAGAACTGTTAGATAAATGTGTAAGACTAAACAGTCAAGTATACTGTCATGCATGCTTCAAGCCTTCCAAGTCGACCATAGCAGACAATGAACCCTGACCTTCGATACTGAGAGACATAGAAGAAGTTCCCATCTTGTCGTCTGTGAGTTGAGAGAACGCTCAAAAATGTTCTCATGTATGAATAAATGATAATTTCTCCTTCACCATTGGCCATTTCGGATCGCGAGGAAGAGAAGTAACGTAAAGCAAATTTGTGAAATGTTCAAATTATATTACAAACTTAATTAAACTTGTTGTGTAAGTTCCCTTTTTTTTCGAACCATCATCCTAACCCTAACCTTAATTAAAACCCTAAATCCTTGATGAACTACCACATCAGCTTATCTTTTCGTATAAAGGTCCATTGTACTTCCACTTTTATGAGCATCAAAAACTTTACTATTGTTCATTTGAAACATTTCTCTTTTCAGCTAGTTAGCGGAAAATATCCTCAACAACATCGTACTCACCGAAGACTCTCTAGTCTTATCTGCACTTCCATAGAATTGGCGGACGCCCTAGTGCCATGCATTCACATGAAAATTACGGATGCACGCATGCGTACACAGAAGGCATTTGAATACTTGCGGCGAATCAAAATCGCGTAAGATGACGCTGATATTTAACCTATTTATATTTGCTGCTGTTTTTCCTAGATTCTAACTTACATATAACGACTCATTTCGATTTCCCGGAAATCTGATCTTCCGTCTCGTTTGTGAGTCAAACGTGAAAGATTAATCAATGGCTTATCGAAGCAGAGAGAAAATCGAATTTCCAAAGCTCCGATTTTTTTCTTCAATTTTTTTTACTTATAGTATTGTTAGGGTTTGGGGGAGATTCTTGCTACCTAACGGTTAGCGGCACGGTAAATGGAATCAGCAAACCTAGTCCAAAACCCGAGCGGAGACAGTTTGTGTTTTCTTCACATTAATGCCCCTCGGAAAGGCATTAATCCATCTTTCCTCGTTCAAGCTATGGGTTATAAGCAGGATAAACTGGGCTCTTCAACTTTGGTAGGCAACCAGTCTAAACTGGGAATGTCCAACCTTTCACCCAGCGTCACGAGACAGTGTTCCCAAATATGTTTATGGTTAACGAGGCTCTGGTGAAACTGCGACGGGTCTGGCAACATATCCCATAGACTAAGAGGGTCCAGAGAATCAGAGAGAGGATGCTATACTGCTTTGAATAAAACATGGCTAACCTGGCTTCCAGTTTTTGGTTGGTCGCTCTAATGGATCCTTTGTCTCACAGACAAGAGTCAAGTAACCAAGAGATTCACAAAAGGCCTCTTTCCGAAATGCTCAATTGTCAATTATCTAAAATTTTTCACCGGTATTTCTTTCATTTTATTTCTATCGCTTTTTATTGAATTTCTCAGATTATCATTCTATGGTCGTTAAGTAAGCAATTACGTATATATCCTATGCTTCATCAAAGAAATTCGAATATCATTATATCTGTTGCTATCAGTGTGGAACGTAAACATACGAAATGGTTGTGTGTGACCTCCAGATGAATAAAGAATATAGCTACATGGCTAGATTTGGATAACACCTACCCTTAATCGGTAAGGCGCTGTTGCACAAAAGAAGTATTACAAAATAGAGACCCTGCAGATAGATACGCACATGTTTCGATAATTGGCCGAGACGTATCAGAATCTTATCGGAGGATCAGGTGACATTAACTATGGCCACAGGCAACTTAATCGAGACCTCAGCAGTTCGTAAATCTGATTATGTCTTAATGTCTTTCAAACTTCAAGAGAAGTCATCGACACATGGAATTAATAAATCTAACAAACGAAATTCCTGCAGACGTCAGTCAGATAACATCATCTGATCAACCAGAGGCAAGAATTGCCTTGGGAGGTGGGATTTTAAGTTCGATCAGTTGGAGAAGGCATTTTAAGAAGCAGTAGGTTTTTTTCGGGTCGTGAACGACTCACACGGCATCGTGCGCTAGTAGAAGTTGATTGACCATAATCAAGTTGAGAAAAAGATGTCTAGCAGAGAATGGAAAGAAAGGTGGGAGACAGAATAGATTGATTTTAGAAAGCTTGTGCCCAACTTTTTTATTCTTTTGAAGACTAGCAAGTCATCCACGGTTATTAGGAAGATACATAACTCGAATTGGGAAAGATTCTTCATTTACGCAACACCTGTCTCAGTCGGTTCATTGTGCAAACGCAAGAATACAGCGTCCTCGACAGAGAATTATACAACTGAAGACAACGTCAAGAAAGCGTGCGAACTTATAGCTTCTATGCTCATTACTTTCTCTCATCTCATCTCTTCAGACTTTCGTTTCCCTACTCAAACTTAACGGATTCTATTCTTTTCGTCGTATGCCGCTTGGATTTCGCTATGATGCTCCTGGAATCGCTCTTGCAAACGTGCAGCTACAATACAACAGTAGACCTCCAAGGATAAAGGATTCGAGTTCAAGTCCTGCCAGTTTATTCTTCATGATGTAGAATGATAAACTGAGAGATGCAGTAAAAAGCAACGGAAATAAGACGAAAGAAATACGGTTATCGTTATCAAAATCAACCGGTCCCATTATGTCCTTATCTTGAGTGATCACAATAAGCAGATACATACATCACTTAATGTTATCAGTGGGTTATCATCTAAAAGAGCCAACCCCAAAGTGATCGCTGAGTAATTTCCTCTGGAATTGACAATGGTTCATCTATGAAATTCAACGTTTGACCGTCTGCTCAGTTCTTCCCAACCGCTGTTCCACCGAATGACCCCTTACCAGGCCAAAAGCAATTTTGTGCAAGATCAGGAATCTAATTTCTTCGGGGATTTCTTAAACGTCTGAAGTTTTTCACCAGTAAAATGTCCCATTGAATAAAAACCGTCAGGACTTTATAAGCTATTACATGGCTAATGATGTTCGACTTTATTTCGGTGGGGTGAATGGATTTATATCCTGAAGACTATTTGCTATAGGTGTAAAACTCGTTATTACTCTTGGATTGGTAATTTTGATCTTTTTCTCTGAAGACGGAAGCAGATTTTTTATATATTTTTCTATGCAATTTGCATCTTACGGGTTCACGCGGGGACGAGCTTATTTCTCAAACTGTATTTTTTTTTGGTGTTTGACAGAAAATTATTCAGTTGCACTTATTTCATTTATTGCTTTCATACAACCTTTAGATGCAAGGAAATAGCGAAACTTAACTTGGGTTTTTCACATTGAGTTTTCACACACACACACACACACACACACACACACGCATATATATATATATATATATATATATATATATATATATATATATATATATATATATATATAAGCAAATTGTTCTCGCATAGCTACAGCCCAGGCAGTAATTTTAAACGTTTGTCTTATGCGAGCTTCGAGCGCAATCCAATAACGAGATTTACTTTTTAGTATTTTATACATATATATATATATATATATATATATATATATATATATTGCTCTCGGTCTTTTTGACTATAACGTTTATAACGGTTAGCCTAAATGATGTTTTGCCGACTGGGCTTTTTGCTGCCAGACATTTCACCGAAATCTATTTTTCCGTCGGAAATATATTTTTATTTGGTTCATTTTTTTCTGAATTTTCATTTTTATTGTCACGAAATAATCATTTTCTTGGTTCATTATCAATAACAGTGGACTCTTCCACTTAGAGGGAAGGGAAATTGTTTATGTGTATATATATTCAAAGCAGGGATATATATATATATATATATATATATATATATATATATCTCCAGTGTAGTTATAGTGTGAAAAAATATAGATATAGTGTGGAAAAGGACGGGATTTATCCGATGTCTTTTTCGATTATCAACGATTTTTTGAATTTGTATATAAGAAACACATACAAAAAGGTATTTTAATAGAGTGTTGTGTGTGTGCATGTAACAGTGTGTGTGTGTTAATCTTGGTGTGTGGATTATTTAGTGTGTATAAATGTGCGCATGAGTAATTGACGATAGTATTTTTTATACATTCAACACAGGTTATATAAACATGGTCTTAGTTGATGAAGATGCAACTCGGAACTACTAATGAATTCCAAAACAATACATGAAAAAATAGCAAAGTTTCTTGCATTTTGAAAGGCATTCTCGTATAGTGTTGACAATAATCTGATGTTTATATCATTTTTATTAATCATATTTTTATTGCAGGTGGATTATCCGTTGTTTTCGTTGTACAATGTGTTCGAATTATGAGTTTAGAGTTAGGTATAGTTCGGATGGTTTAATTTGTTGTTGATCCCTCTTGGCGTATCAGTCTCCACGGTTTTACATCCCAGTGTTTCAGCTGGGTGTGTATCTATCCATTTTCTTCCTGATGATTAATTAAGTATCTCGTTTGTGTGTTGATCGACCAGAAGTAAGTTGTTGTATCATAATGTTCTTATTCTGTGTCTTGTTAAGTTAAATACTAAATTGTGATTCCGTATGTATCGTTTATTACAGAAAATGCATTTTAGGACTTTAAGGACGTTTTTGCCCTTGCCGTTTGAATTGTGGAGAATGTTAAAAGATTAAAAGTCTTTTTATTTGCAGTACAAGTGAATGAGTCAATAGATAGTACAGGATTGCAACATTGCAAGGTTGACAAAATGTTTTATATATATATATATATATATACATATGTATATATACATATGTATATATATATATATATATATATATATATATATATATATATATATATATATATATATATATCCTTGCCAACGAGAGACTCACAGGACCAATGACTTTCTTAAACAATATCCATGTTCTTCAGTTATATATTAGCTCGCATTCCATTTCTTCCTGGGGACGCTTGTTAAAACAGGCGAAATGTTTTTGAGTTTTTAATAATAATTCTGAAGTGTATTAATACGCATTTCAGTCTATTCATTTCCTCATTATCAACCACAATTACAATATATGTATATATGTATGTATAGTTAATGATATATTTTCAATCTGAGAGACTACAAGAACAAAGGAACAGAAGACAGATTTTATCCGTTTTTGATGTTTAATCACAATGCTCGATATTTAACACAGTAAATAGAGCCATTGATATCTAAACAATTAAAATTGCAAGGATATATACCCGGTCAACGTTAACATTTCGTGCCTAACGCACTCATCGGCAACCAACAATATGTTTTGTTCTTAATTCTAATTAACATTTACTGGGTACATATCCTTGTTATTCTTATTTCATATATATATATATATATATATATATATATATATATATATATATATATATATATATATATTCACGAATGTTGTTAGAAAGATCCGAACGATTAATTTAGGATCTCTTCCGTGTGTTTATCTACCAGCAGTAAGTTGTAAGATAATCTTCTTATTCTGTTTCTTGGATTTTGTTAAGTTTAATATTAGATGTGATTCCGATTTCTATGCGTTTTGTATATTGCAGGGAATGCATTTTAAGAGATTGATGACATTTCTGCTTTGGCAATTCGAATGTAGATGAATATTGGTGGTAGGTTTGATTCCTGCTGCAGCCCCATTTTCTTTAATTGTTTATTTTATTTTACGTTGTCTAGGGCCCGTGATACACAAACTGTGCAACGATGGGAGATGATCTCAAATAAATTTCTATATAATATAACGCAATCTATAATTAATTCTAACGGACCAAATATGTCAATTTCTTAATACACATGCACACACACACACACACACACACACACACACACACACACACACACGTATGTATATATATATATATATATATATATATATATATATATATTCACGCATCTAAGAAAGATCCGAACTTTAGGTAAAACCTCATGAGCAATCAGCCGATTACTTTCTTTAAACTAATTTAAGTTGACGTGCAAATGTCTTCTTTTTGCAAATGAACAGTGGAATCTCCACATCGAAAAGGTTGCAGCAGCGAATATACGATGAATAGAAATCACCTTTGACAGGACAAATGAAAGCTGGAAATACACTGCTGCCTTGAACGTACTGAAGAAAGAGTGAAAAACCTAAGATTTGATTCGCATGTCCTATTCATGCTTTATGTTCCGACAGACTCCTAAATAAAACTCGGATTTCTACCAACCATGTACGCTTCATTTACATTTAGTTGGGGTTGTGATCACTAAAAATCTGAATCAAGAAAAAAAAGCGTGAATGCTACCAGACACAAATTGAGGTATCAATTTCGGATAATTTTAGATTGCAAATTGAACCCCGACTAAAAACCTACTTAGAAATTAGAAAGAAAAAAAAACAAAAAACAATCGTTTTCCCTACTCATTGAGGGTGCATGATCACTACTATGAACAATTAGGGATGTGTGAAGTCTATATATATATATATATATATATATATATATAGTGGAATGTGGATTCGCTACTCTAACTAGCTCATGTTTCTGCCCTCTTCGGGCCTCATCAAATAAATCCATTACATTTCAGAAGTGGCTTTATATCATTGATATATCATTATATTATGTTATACTGCTAGCCTGATTTGTACCACACACAAACATATATATATATATATATATATATATATATATATATATGTCAGAACACGTGAATAACCTAAACCAAGCAACAGCTTAAACCTGTCTGTTGTGGGTAGCGGTGATTGATGATACATGCATGTATATATCAGTTGATTAGCTCCTCATTCCGCGCTCATTTGAGTCGTGCATATTGGCATAATCACTCAAGTGCCCTCAGAGCTGCGAAACAGAAGACCGTCCAGTGCTTTACAAGCCAGGTTTGTCTCTCAGTCCGGATTTGCATTGCTAATTGTCATCGACCATGCTCTGATGATTATTTACAGGTCATTTGATGGATCAAACAAAGTCTGTCTAACTTGGCCAAGCGTGACATTCTTAAATGCGGAAGAGATCAGATGTTTATGCATGATTGCAACTGGACATGATATCTGAACTGGTCGGAGCAATCGCTGGCAAACGGGCGGAAATTGTCAGTCACTGTATTGGCTGCCAGTATCCATTGTTTAATACCAGATGCAAACACAGGTCGATTGTCGTTAATCAGGCACTATCCGAACCTGCGGGCTACTGGGATATGGATTTTGATGAATCACAGGTAATTAGATATGGAAGCATAAGTTGGGTCATCATCAGTCTTCTAACGTCCTTCGTTGGACATTGACCTTCCCCAGGATTCACCATACTTCTCTATTATGGGCGTCCCGGAGCCATTACTTTCTGAAATTGTCTTGATCGTCCCTCCATCTAATCTTCCACCGGCCTCGTTTGCGCATGTGATCTTGGGGGATCCATGTCGTGAGTCGTGATGTCCATCGGTTGTCCGCTATTCTTGCAACATGGCCAGCCCACCGCCATTTGAGATTTTTAATGGATTCTTTGATGCCCCTGACTTTTGTCTTTTCTCGGGTGTACTGTGCTGTTTTGTGGTCTCTCCATGTGAGGCCCAGCATAATTCTTTCATGTGCATGTTGCATGGTTCTCGAAAAAAAAGAACAAATCAAAAATACAAATAGATATATTTCTGGCTGCATCGAATTGGTTAATTTGAGCAAAACTATGGCAATGTTTCTCTATCCAAGGGCCGTGACCCAAAATTGGATTACCAGAAAAAATGTAGCACAGTAATGAAATTCGCTTTATTTGACAAAATTTTATTCAATGAAAAAAAAAAAGAGAAATCTTTATTGAAATAGGAAATGGGTAGTCTTATATAAATTACCGATATTTCTGTCATCTTATATAATAAAATTCCCAAGACACACAAGCACGCAGGTAAACACACACACACGAACACACGCACACACACACACACAAAACGGACTAACAAGCAAAAACTGAGTAGCTTCATCATCAGTCTTTTAGCGTCCGTCGTTGAACAAAGAACTTCCCCAGGTTTCGCCAGACCTCTCTGTCAGGAGCGTCGCTGAGCCAATACTTTTTGAGTGCTTTTTTTTTAGTTCGTCATGCCATCTTATATTTTGCCAGTCACAGTTTTGCAAATGATCTCTGGGGATCTACGCTGTGGAATCATGATGTCTATCGGTTGTCTGGCATTTCTACAACAGGACCATCCCATTGCCATTCGAGTTTTCAATGGTCCATATGATATCTCAGACTCATATTTTTTCTCTAATATATTGTGCTGTTCTGTGATATCTCCATGTGATGTTGAGCATGATTTTCTCATGTACACGTTGAATGCTCCTCATTCTGAGGGCCAGTCTTTTGGCTACGTTCCATATTCCGACTCCATAGGTGATTATCGGGAGGAAAAATTGGTTGTATATCCTTCTTTTAAAAACTAATGGGATTTTCTTGTTCTAAAAAAGTTCAGCTTACTCTACCGAAAGCTTGCAATCTTTAAGTGATTCTTCGCTTGATTTATTCATCTTTTGAGTGTTCATAGAAATTCGTTGTCCTAGGTAGATGAAGTGGTTACTTCTTCCATATGAGCGTTTTCGATTTGGATTCGGTGTCTTTGTCCTCAACATGTTTGTTGTACGAGACATTTTTTTAACAGAAGTTCATGCAAAGTCCAACTTCGTTGCTCTCTTGGTTCAGTTCGTCTCGCATTACTAGGATTGGGTCACGAGAAAATTATAGCTTCATGATAAAATTTACTTTATTTGTCAACATTTTGCTTAATGTGAAGAAAAAAAGAGTAATCTTAATTGAAACAGAAAATGGGTGGTCATATATAAAATGCCGGTGTTTCTGTCTTATCAGATAAAACTTTTCAAAACATACACACACACACGTGCACAGGTATACACACATGAGTACGTATGCTCACATGTATGCCTATGTGTGCGTGTGTACACACACACACACACGTATAAAACAAACTAACAAAAACGGATTATCTTAATTATTTTCAACAGCATTGTGACTGATCTTGAGAGGCGAAATAGTCACTCAAGTCTAAATTTATCCATTTGATCTTTTTGTACAATTCTTTTTTTCTTTTCTTTTTATCCTGCTTCGTCTTCCTATACCATTTCGCTGATAAAGATATCTGGAGATAGCACTCTGAGAAATTCATTTATAAAACTGGTGTTTGCAAAGTTCTGGCTGAAAAGTCTCTAAACAATATCAAGGTATCAGTCAGGTGGCTATCAAGTTTCCACTACCTTTTCACAACATCCTATCTTCGTAAGTATGGATTACACAATTAAAAACAAAATAAAGACCTAGCTTTCTGACTTGAGGCTCAGCGAAGATGGCACAGGGTTGGACAAAGGTTGCCATCAGAGAATGTGTTAGTGTTCGCTAACGTGTTAATGTATCCCAGCGTTCTGTTTCATCTACGGCCGTGAAAGTTGGCATTAGTATACAACTAGGCCCCTTCGGAAAATGAACGTTTTTTTTTAACCTTTTGGGAGGCTTATTTAGACGGTTTGATAAACAACATCTAAATTTTCCAGAATCTAGATGTTTCTAGATGTTTTTTTTTTTTTTTTTTTTTGCTCTATCTTCCTATGGGAAACGCCATTGATGTCATAAATAGAATTTATTCTGACTAAATTTATCCTGCGATGGATTTTTTTTTTACATGACTTCAAATTTTAACGCTACGATTGTTCAATTATTCACTATGACGGCCAGTTTCACATAAATTTCATATTTCGATTTGAATTTTAGTAGAAAAGAAGTTGCATCTCAGTGAACACTTTTTATAAAAAGGGGCGTATTCGCCCCCCCCCCCACAATGGTGCGATGTGACACTAAGGTCGAGTTCAAAGTGAGGACCCTGACGCGTACATATGGGTGGTTCCAGGTATAGTCCAGTCCCCTCAGCACTTCCTGTTTTTAGGACGCAGCCAGGCATCACGCAATGAACCTGCTCCGACCCTTTCAAGGGCAATGTGAAGGTTCAGCCCTTTTTTGTGGTGTCAGGGAAGTGCAAATGGATAGCGAATAATGGAAGGCTGAGGAAGGCTGATCTACAGAATATCTGAAATTCTGTCCTCTGTACGAGCTAAATCTCATAAAATCAATAATGGAGAAGGAGTGGTAATCAAGTCTGACGAAGCAAACATATTCATTTTCATCTCCAAAAAGAAAAATCTCAACGTTTTCTTTAGATCTATGCAGTAATAACAAAAAATCTAAAACAAAATCGGACCCCTTTTTTTAACAGTCAGTCTCATACACGTTGAATATTGCATTTAAAAACGTTTTCTTGAATGGGCTACGATTGTGTAATCACCTCCGAACAGGTGACACTAAAAATTTTAGTGCTTTGCAAACTGTTTCAGGTGTTGGAATTATTATGGGCACGATCCCGACCCGAATATTCCACGGCTTTTTTTTCTCACGCAACGTCCTGCTTTTTTTCTATTCCCTTTTAAATTCATAGATTATTATTATTATTATTATTATTATTATTATTATTATTATTATTATTATTATTATTATTATTATTATTATTATTATTATTATTATTATTGTCGTTGTTGTTGTTGTTGTTGTTGGTAGTGATGGTGGTATGATTAATATCATTATTATAAACCCAAAGCACTGCAGCAGTACGTTATAATACTAAGGCATTGCTGGAGCAGATATCTCCTAGTTTGTTACAAGGTAATAGTCAAGGTGTATACAATGATTATCAAACTTGCTTCCATAACATCTGACTGCTAGTCTTCTTTGCTGATCAATATTCCACGATGTAGAGGTCAGATATTAAGGAACTTGAAGTGATCAAATTCATTTGAAGATTACGTGCTTCGTTTTCATTGAACAACGATTAACATTGGTATGTGACATTGACGTGTACCTTATGGTCAAGCCACGGTATTAAATTTATTTATTAGTATAATAATAATCCGTGAGAAGAGTTTGCAAACCATTACTCCATTTGTGTAACTATATTGATTCACTTATATTCGGACAGGACTTCAGTTGATTGCAGAGATCAGTCGTTGTACTTATAAACGAAATTTGAGATAATCGCTTTAATTACATATCTATGATTCCCTGGCTTGATATTCGGGGTAAGAGAATGGTAGGGCGTTTTAATGTTTGTGCTTTTCTCGATGGTAGTAATGGCGAGCAGCAAGGACAAAACCCGTTACCTTGGGTTCTCCTCTATGGAGTACCCTTCTACTAAGCTACTCCTTACTTTCCAGTACATTAACACATAATAAAATGCAATATATTACATATAATTTTTTTTGCAAATATATCCTCAAGGCTCGATCCACCTCCACACGCACGCACACACTCACGAAGGCATCCCCGGGGCGTTTTTCCTCGCCAACCAGACCCGTTCGTGCACGTTAAACATTTGGACCGGAATTAAATGGTTTAGTTCGATGAAGGCTGCCATTGATTTTCTCGGATTTAGAGTCTCAAATACTCATTCCTCGAAGTAACTGGCCCCAAACACCCTCTCCCCTTCGGTTTCCATTTGCCTTCTGCTGTCGTCTTTGCCACCCAAAGCGTTTGCTTCGGATTCGGTTGTTTTTATCAGGCACACACTGCCTGGTCTTCCACACAGACTCACAGCTGGGTGCCATTATTCACAGCTGATCGGCGAGAGTGAAGAATTTTCATTGCCCCAAGTCTCGGAGTAGTTAATTCAGGGGCGATAATAATTCTTTATGAGGAAAGACGTAAATGGTATATAGAGAGGGCTAAGATGGATGATGAGGAGAAATGGAAAGAAAGGGAGGAAGGAAGGTAGGATGGAAGGAAAAAACAAAGAAACAAAGAAAGAAAGGCAGTCCGATAAAGTAAGAATTGAAAAAGAAAAAGGGAGAAAAGGTATGATTAAATCAAAAAGAAGAAAATTAGAGAAAATTAGGGAAGAGAAGAAGAAGAAGAAGAAGAAGAAGAAGAAGAAGAAGAAGAAGAAGAACAACAACAACAACAACAACAACAACAACAACAACAACAACAACAACAACAACAACAACAACAACAACAACAACAACAACAACAACAACAACAACAACAACAACAACAACAACAACAACAAGAATTTGCGTTATTATTCGTATTTCTATTCCAGTTGGGGCGAACCAAATTTAAATCCATGTTCAAAAACATAATCGTCCACAATATTTTTTCTCAATTTTCATTCTTGGTCCTATCTACCTAAAAGTTACACGCTGATGATTTTCGGCAAATACCATGACTCATTCGCAATAGACCTCTCCAAGAGCCACCTATACTCGGAAAAACCTCCAGACTTGTAAGTGCTTCCCAAATTTAGAATTGCCTCTGACACGACCCCACAAGAAGCACCAGAACGCAACAAAAATGATTTATAAGAAAGGGGGAAAAAAACACGTGGAGTGAAGCTGAATGACTGGAAACGAAACAGTGGCTAAGAGAATGGGTGCAAACAAAAAGTTGAAACTGACTTATCAAAAACATGTCTTGCTAATTAATCTATGTGTTGTCTGGACTAATATTCTTATCAATTCGTCCAGACCGATACGTCTTCCGGCCTTGCTCAGCCGCTAACTGTGTGTTCCTATGATAGATAATTCCATAGGTGGACATCAAAGCTTTCGCCAGGGAATTGCGAGTTCGATTGGAAAAAATATCTATAAGTTCAAAACATATTATGAACTTTTGCGAGGATGTTTTGTCAATGCACACCAAACTTAGCTGAGTTTGGCACAATGTCAAATGAGGAGGAAATATTGTTGCTCTTATCATCCATTTATAGAGAGCTTGCTTTGAAGATCAGCACCCAGAATCCCTGTTTTCACCTGGGCTCAAACATTTGTGCCGTTGGGAAACATGCAACTATCTTAGCTATGAAGTAGTATTCATTTCAAAACCCAGATTTTTTTACCTGGATTCGATCACTGACCACTGGCATTAAAGAAATATGCGCCAATACTTAACAGTTTAAGCAGGTCATGTCTCTGCTGCGGATATTTTTAAGCTTAGCTTAAAGGTAGTCTCATAATAAACCGATTTCGCTTACGAGCAATACCAAATTAACGAACGATCAATATTTTGTCGAACTCCAGTCCAAGTCACAGGCTAGATTTGATAACAATAAGAACAATTTCCACCCAATTTCGGGAGTAAGCCCTTCACTGCTTGTCTGTTGCATCATTTTAAACAAAACTAATATATACAATCAACATTTCCCTACCTTGATTTGAAATCACGACCAAGTAATTAGTAAATAACCTCTTACCAACTGAGCAAAAATGATGAGTCTGACGTGTCTATGAAAATTTATGTCATGAATTTCAAACTCCACTAGGTGTAAAATCAGTTCCCGTTTATCATAAAGTCCCCGTGGCTTAATGATCAAAAGCTGGCAGGCGTATGCTAAACATCCCCCCTCTCCCTGGTTAGATGATGTGAGTTCGGTTCTTATGGTGGGCTTGCTCTTCATTTTCTGATAATGACACGAATCAGAGTTGTAAAAAAGGCAATTGAAAATCAGGATGAAGCCAAAAACTAGTCAAAATTAATAATAATGATTCAATACTTCATCTAAGAATAGGAAGAAAAATTAACAATATCGTTCTAATATTATATTATCATAATTCGATAAATCTAAGTATTATTATAATTCTTAAATTTTTCATTTAATGCACATACAATAAAAGAAGTTTTTGTATTCAACTACAGTTGGAATATAAGTAGAGGAGGAGTTTGGCCCAGTAGCAACCAGGCTTGTTTTAATTGCTTTGAGGAAATAACTACAGGAAATCTAAGATGATAGCTCCAAGATTCTTGGTGGGTTTGAGGTCAGGTGGATTCCTTGGCCAGCTGCTTAATCTATGGGGGTTTTTAGTGGGGTTGGAGAGACCACTTGTCCGATGCCATCAGTTTCCAACAAGAGTTGGATTCACGCTCCTTTGGGATCGAAACATCCGGCTGCCAGAAGATACAATTTAGTACGTCTAAATCCTAAATTTTGAATAATGATTTACAAGACTGGCCATGCCTTCTCGTTCGCTCTCCAAGGATTTCGAATGCTGATTCTCAAGGCAAGCAGACCCTTGCTATTTTAAGAGATTAGCACAACACACTCTTGCCACTCTCATTCGGCAAGCCCGTCTCACTTATCCATTGCTAGTGTAGGGAGTTCGATCCACAGTGATTGCAGTCGTGTGGTTCGTTTTTCACTTGAGCCAGAGAGAGGTCTGGAGTTCAGTAGCTACTTACATGATTCGCCATGTGATTGGCTATATTTCTATCATCAGCATTTCGTCAAGGGAGATAGCTATTAAATGCAAATTATAGAGTAATCTCCCTTATTGATTTATATGTTTATTCATTTATTTACTTTGCTAATGCGTAAAAAGAATCCCAGAGCGACACAATGTTTTCGATATTTTAAAAGTATGGTGCAATTGCAAAATTATTTGAATACTTCCGCCATTTTTTGAAGGCACGGGTAGACTAATATTTAATGGAAGAGTGTGAGAAAGATATTTGAGGAATTAACAAAAGGATAGACGAGGCGGGACCAAAATTAAGAGTTAATATATTTAAAAAAAAGAAGGAAAATAGTAAAAAATATAAACGTCAAAAACAATTAGTCAAAAAAAAATGGTTGCAAAAGAAAGAAAAAATGTTGAAGAATGCGAAACATAATAGAAGAAGAAAAGCTGCAAGGAAAAACAGAATTAATGAATTTAAGAATAAAAACAAAAAGATGATAAAATCAAGAAAGAATGGATGGTAATGGGTGCCTGGTGGAGAGATATGATATGTAAATCATTCTAGTTTCTAGCTTCTTTCTTCTTTCTTCTTCTTCTTCTTCTTCTTCTTCTTCTTCTTCTTCGTTTTTATCTTCTGCTTTTTCATTTTTATCCTTCTTTCTTCTATTCTTATTCTTCATTTTTATATTTCTTCTTCTTTTCCATCTTTATCTTTCTTTTTCTTCTTCTTATTATTATAATTCTTCTTCTTCTTCTTCTTCTTCTTCTTCTTATTATTATTATTATTATTATTATTATTATTATTATTATTATTATTATTTTTATTATTATTATTATTATAATAAACTGTCAACCAAAACTAGCAAAATAAGTTTCTTCAGTTTTCAAGGTTGGTCAGTCTATCCGTCTGTGCATGTATCACAGAGTTAGCTGCTACGCAAAACGCTTGTTGGGGGGAGAGGGAGTTAACTAGACCCTTTTAGCAATCATTGTCCAACAAAAAGGTAGAGAAGTAACTTATTCACTACTCACCCCTCTTTTCATTATTCTAACTGCCAATAGATGATGTTCACGTGACGGTTTATATTGACCCGTTGTTACTATTATTATTATTATTATTATTATTATTATTATTATTATTATTATTATTATTATTATTATTATTAATAATAATAATAATTATAACAATATTAATAATTTTCACACCAGTTGCCTGATGATCATTGCCGGAGACTGAGATACAGCAGGTCTTCAGCCTTTCTCTCCGATCATCCACACCGATCACAGCAGCGTTGTGGTTTCTAACGTCTCCACCGAGCCCTTTTCTTGGCTTTTAGGCCATCGTTAACAGTTGGGGGTCGTATATTCCACATTTCCAGCACTCTCCTCAGTATATCGTGCAGATCTCAGTAGTGCTGTGGTATGCATCATTTCATACTCTTACGTGCTCAAACCAGAGGTCTTGGTTGTTATCCCTTGTTATTGTATGACAGCAAATCTCCTCCAATCTCAGGCACTTCGGTATCACCGTAGACCACCAGCATTGCCTTGGACTGGATAGTCTCAATTATTATTAGAAGTAAATTTGTAAATACGTCCCGGCCCTTCTCCTCCACGGCATATTCCGTTTATCTCTGCTTGTCTTACTCCATAACGTACGTTATCGCCATCATCATAAAAATCATCATCACTTACGTGTTCACGAGAGGCCCATGATTTATAACTTTTATTATCATCATTATTATTATTAGCATGACATCATCCATTAAAAATAGTCACTTCCGTCGCTGACGCCCAGTTTCAGTGTGCGTACGTGCGTACGTATTGGCAATTATACGTTGGTGATCAGGTTGACACACTAACCTAAATTCCATGCCGTCTAGCAACAAGTTACAAGCAGTTTCCAAGGATGATAAGGTGAGGTGGCGTTGTTGTCTGGGAATGGGGCATTCGCTTATTAACAGAAAAAGCTCTCTCTCCCTCTCTCTCTCTCTCTCTCTCTCTCTCTCTCTCTCTCTCTCACTCCGCCCTATTTTCTCTGTGTCTCTTTTACTTTATATCGCTTCTCTTTCTCTCCCATGTCCCGACCCCATCTTCTATCACACTCACACAAACACACACAAATACTCTTTCTCTCTCTCTCTATTAACTGCCTCCCGTATTATTTATTTATTTATTTTTTTTCCTTTCTTCACCTGAGGCAGTCTGTTGCTGGGTCTGGATTGCTGTTGCTTGACATAGCTTTCCGTAATAGAAATGGACACAGACACAGTTACAGAGGTGGCCAGGGCTAGAGGTCAGGGTTCGAGGAGCCCGTGTCGGGAGAGCTATAAGGGAATCTTGTAAAGTGAAAAAAAAAACGCCAAGGAAAGGAGAGTGTGGCGATAAACAGGTAAAAATTAATCAGAAGAAAAGACTGAATTCGAGAGGGAAAAAAAAGCGAGGTAAAGATCAAGATTAGGGATCCTGGGGGAGCAAGCCGGGTGCTGAGATTGGAAGAAAGAATGGAATACGTTGAGGAGAGATTGAGATGAAATTAAATAGATACATAGGTAGAATGATGCTGACACATAAAAACGGGATTAAAGAGATTAAAAAGACATTGATTGATAGAGCAATAAATACATAATAACTGATACCGATAGATTGGAACAACTCCTCCATATATATATATATATATATATATATATATATATATATAGAGAGAGAGAGAGAGAGAGAGAGAGAGAGCGAGAGAGAGAGAGAGAGTCAAGGGAAAGGGAGGGAAGAAAAGGTAGAAAGAGATCAAAACTAACATAGAGTGGTAAAAATTGATACATAAACTGTAACTTAGACAAGTAAAAACGGGCAACTTGCGTGAAAATGCAAATAACAATAATACTGAGCTTGGCTGTGCTAGGATCAAACTCCCTTGCTTCATTAGAAACTAAAAGCTGAAGAAAAACAGAATTCATTTCTCTATAAAATATTATCCAAAAACTACATATCCCATTTCAAGTCCCTTATTAATGATAGTTCCTGTAAATTGAATTTGCAAATTTTAGCAAAACATGTCGACCTGAGTTGGACTTAAGAAGTGAGAATGAATCTGTCCTCAACTCTAGTGTGCATCACTGTGTCACTGACGACGTCTCTGATTTTGGTCTGGTCATTGTCATCCGTCATTGTAGGAGTTTGACAAAACAGATGAATACAAATGCAGACTGACTTATAGATAGTCAAGAGGGCCTATTTGAATTCAAAATCTGCATTTGAAATTCTGACTTTCGCTGGCTCAAAGACGAACCACTGGTGCCCAGTTGTATATTTGCAGCCATCTAACCCCCACCTCCAACGAGACTAGTTTTATACTAAACCAATACAAGTCTGGCAAAAGGCCACATGAGTTGGGCGTGCAATGATGATCGAAGTCATTAAAATAGAAGTTTTCTGTAAGGATACTAACCATCGAGTTACAGTTGGCATCCGAACTTTTGATCTGTTAATTTCTCAGTCGCAATTGAGCGTTCGGATGAAGAAAATAAATAGTACACTTCTTGCTAACGGTCTCAATAAGTCAACTGACAATCCGTTAGGTATAGAAGTCGCCAGTTCAAACTCTGATTTCAGTGCAAGCTTGAAAAAAGCATTTGCTGTGAATTATATATCTTAATAGAAATAGCCTAGCCCTGCCCCCCTCTCTCTCTCTCCCTCTCTGTAATTCATCGCTGTGAGGGGGCTGGATAAGATTTCGGGCCTCATGATTCATTTAAACGTGCGATTGCTTGGCTTGGACCACGAAGATTTATGAAAGAGCCACCGGATCGGCAAGCGAAAGCGTAGTTAGACTGATTCCTATCAGGTCCCGTCACCCTTCCTTGCAGTCGGAGATAGCCAGACGAAATAAGCTCTGTAATTGAACACAGTGGTAATTTTCACCCTTTATCCCGCCTTGGGTTCTCTCTCCACTCTTCATTTGAAAAAAAAAGTGAGACCTCGATGACCAAGAATCAAAGATGTCTGAGTTGCACTTCGACGGTCCTACCATAACGAAACGAAGGAGACCACTGACCTATAGAAATAGAAGAAGTTTAATAAAGTGATGTATTTTGTAAGCTATCTTTATCACACAAGATAATCGTCTTCCTGGAGCTATCCTCAGATTGTTCCAAATGGATTGGACGTAAAATTTGCTTTAGACAAATGAACAGACGTTATTACAATTGACTGTCTCCGGTCAAAAATGTTTCCAGGAGTAACAACTCTCTAGTTACTATTGCCCAAACAGTGAGATAATTATTGGAAAATGACTCGTCCAAGTACTCACTCATCCATTATCTTCTCTGTCATTCATCTTGACGGGCAAGTGACGAGATAATATTTGTCAAGATATCTGGCAATTGAACATAGTGCAGACGAACAGATTCACACCTTCTCAAATAGTATTTGTGCCAAGTGAACTTCAGTAGCCTAGGCTGAAATTCGATCTTGGTTTTATCGATTCCGTTTTCCGAGCTGATAATCAAGTGTTACGTTAACTTGCATCTGCAACCAATAATCGTGACATGCTAGTGATGAGAATTTTTTTGACTATAGAACTGTATATATAGAAGGGGTATTTGTGTTAAATGAACTGGATCATCCTTGGCGTAAATTCGGACTGGTTTTATCGATTCCATTTTCCGTGCTGATAAGTGTTACGTTATCTCGCGCCAGCAGGCAGTTCTAGATGAACTGACTGCCAAGCTGATGCTCATATTTTCCTCTCGCTAAAGATAGTCACTGGTCCCATTCAATGAGATTGTCGAACAACAGTAATCTAGCTTGGCAAATATCATCCCGCCGCTGAAACACCTTAGAAAATATATGAGAATGTTATCCAATTTGTTTCAGATTATCTACTGTGAGAAAAATTGATGTAATTCAAGATATTAACAAAGAAACAACCTTGGTTCCCCTGCTTCATTAAAATCTAACAATAAAACAAAATAAAAAAAATCTTCTAAAATCAAACGAAAGAAAACAGCAGTCATTTAAATTGAAACAAAATAAAATTCATTTATTGAATGTGCAAGAATCACCACCAGCAAGATATCTGTTTGGCCA
>OY735208.1:34596923-34674423 GCA_963457665.1 Thysanoteuthis rhombus | reverse complement strand
TTGTATTGATTAGCCTTCCTTGTCTCCAAGGAATCAGCATTCGATTTTCTGTAATCGATTTCCATCGAATAAGACAAGACAAATGACCTCAGTGTTTACAGCTGTGCTATAACATATGTTGAATTTAAAAAAAAAAAAAAAAAATCGAAAATCGAAAAGGCAGCTGGCCTAACGGTTTACTGGACTAAGAATGGAATCACTGAGCCAAGTTCAAGCTCTGTATTCACTCTGCATCCATGCATTTAGGGAAGGCATGAATCCACTTTTACCTACTAGCTATGAATAAAATAGCATGGCAGTTGAAGCCTAAAGCAGTCCGTCTTGAGCGGCTACCAAGATCCGCAATAGTTGAAAAAAGAAAATCAATGTTTGAGCCTCTATGGATAGTTCGAAAAATATAGACAAAATAATTGCATCATGTATTGCCCGACACAAGGACAACTGAGCTGTAATCTGGACCTGGAGGTCCGTGAAAAAGATCCTAGAAAGTTTTCCAATCACTCAAATTAGTATTTTGGATGCTGTCTAAAGCATAAGTTCTAAGGAGTGGACGAAAGCACTCATCATCATCATCAGTCTCTTAACGTCCGTCATTGGAGATAAACCTTCCCCGGGATTTGCAACAATTCTCTATCATGGGCGTCGTGGAGCCAGTATATGTGATCTCTTGGGATCCATGTTGTGAGTCATGATGTCTATCGGTCGTCTTTCATTCTTGCAACATGGCCTGCCCGTTGCCATTTTAGTTTTTTAATAGTTTCTATGATGTCTCAGACTCCCATTTTTTTCCTTATGTACTGTGCTGTCTTGAGATCTCTCCATGTAAGGTTGAGCATGATTCTCTCATGCGCAAGCTGCATGCTTTTCATTTTGTAGGTCTGTCTCTTGGTTAGGTTCCATGTTTCAGCTCCATAAGTGACTATCGGGAGAATCACAATAAAACGTTCAATTGTCAGTAAACCAAATCACGAAACGGAAATGCATCATTCCAATAACATTGAACCCCGTAATTTCCCGCCTAAATATCAATGTTAAAACGTCACTAACAAATATACCAGCCATCTTGGACATCATTCCTCTTTTAGTAACCAGACAAATATGGCTTTGATCCGACAAAGACTTACTTCCGTCCAATGATGTACAAATATTCTGATTTGATCGAATACTTCTGCAAATCAAGATCAAAGATATTCAGCATTAGCCAGATATCCCAACAAACGTGACACAAATGTATTTATATCCATTTGATATCAGGTAGAAGGAAATAAATGGCCTGTTTGAAGCACAAATTCTAAACATCATAATTCTGCCCGAACACAACTTTATTAGCCAAAATAAGCGCTATTAAAATCGGCGCAATATTGCCAAAGACTTGACAGAGAATTCATTCCATCACGATAATAAATTGGGGTCTCATGAGTCGAGGCGTATTTTCGACCTGATCCCCATTGGTATAGAGCTAAGCACTCAATCAAGCCAAGTTGCTAAGAAAGTTGCAAACTGTGCAAGCTGTTTATCAACAAAGCAAATTATGGGGTTCTGATTTTTCTTGGCCAATCACACCAGAAGTCCTTCGACCGTTGCATCGACTGTTGCATCAGCTACCCCCAACTTCGCTGTCTTATATCTGTATGAATTTCCACGACTGTCCTCAATTCTTCATTGTCGGGTGACGACTCACAAACGGGACCAGGCTCATCTTGGAGATCAAGATCACCAGAAAACGAATCTTTAGAACCAACGACATACAGTCCGTTCTGAATGTTATTCCAGCTCCCAAACACTGCTAATGTTGTTGGTGGTCTCGGCAGTGCAATAGCCGAGTTCGAACCCTTGGAGCATAATGGGCTTTTATTCAACGATACCTTATGAAAAAAGCATATGAAAATAATCATAAAATGCAAACAACGCCCGAAGGAAGACTTTCAGTTTTAAAGTGATGTATATAAAAATGGAACGATCGCACTGATGCAACGCCAAAACAGACATTTATTTTATTCCAACCTGATCACTATCCACTTTATACTTCTCTGTTACCGACATAGCAGTTCCCTCACCAAGCATGAAGACTCACAACCCTTTCCTGCTAAAAGATGGGGGAAGACAGTGAGATACCAGCTCATCCAAACTCTTCTGGTAGACAACAGGGAAAATGAAAGAATCAGAATAGACAACGAATATCTAAGCAACTTAAGATTTGCAGACGACAATGTCCTTTTTGCTGAAAACCGTCATGACCTCCAGATGATACTGGACAGACTCAACAAAGAAAGCAATAATGTTAGTCTCCACATTAACTTCAATCAAGCAAATGTCATGTACAACGGATATGTTGAAGACAAAGACACAACAATCAAAATCGGAGACGTGGAACGCGAGAAAGTAGTCCACTATATGTACCCAAGACAACAAATCACTAAGAAATCCTCAAAAGAAAAAATAAATTAAGCAAAGGTTCACTTTAAGTTGGCAATTTTTCGACAGAGCAACCTTCAAGAACAATAATATTCGGCTGACGCGGAAAAGAAATGTATAGAACCAATGTTTCCCCTCAATAGTCACCTACGGAGCTGAACCCAAACAAAAGACTAATCCTTGAAATTGAGAAACCTTGCAACGTGCACACGAGAGAGGCATGCTCAACATAACATGGAGAGATCACAAGACAGAACAATATATTACAGGAAAAACAGGAGTCCGAGATATCATAGAATCCATTAAAATACTTAAATGTCAATGGGCTGGTCATGTTGCAAGAATGGCCGACAAACGCTAGACATCATGGCTCAAAACGTGGATACCCAGAGATTAGAAGCGAAAACGTGACTGGCATAATGTAAGATGGTGTGACGAACTAGATAGATTCAGAAGATACTGGCTCTGTGACGCCCACGATAGAGAGGTATCGTGAATCTTGACGGACACAAAAAGGCTGATGATGATACCACTGTGTGCCAACTCAGAATAGGTAAATAGATTGAAGCAGGACTAAACACTTGACTTTTCTTTCTGTCCATTTCATCATTCCTCGTCCTACCTCAATCACCACACAGAAGAGCAATTTTAGCATATTGTATACTTTACTATGGTACCAACATGGCTCTTTGCCTATTTAAAGTCCAGCATGATTTCAATAATCGTTATCTATGTGCCCTTTGTTTTCGGAATAACTTCCTGGGTTGCCTAGTGTATATTCTCATTCTGATAGCGAGTATCAGTCGTCTGCTTTCAATAGAATAATGACCTCATGGCTCCATCCAGCTACAGCCAGATCGAGTGACGTCACACCGCAATGTATCTATCACACTGTTGAGCCTCTCCACTTGGTTTGAATGTCTTGCGATTATCCCCAGCGACAACAATGTCGCGTGCACTAATGGTTGGGGTCTCACGATTGGTATCTGAAAGAGTGAGTGTGGCGAAAATAATAGGTGTAGTCTAAAAGAAGGATGCTTGTAACAACACTACGAACTTTTTGTAGCTTCGCAAGTTCACTGTGTTGCTGGTGTCATTACGTTTGTTTTATTGCTTAGAGGTATTTATATCACGAACGTACCAGTGATTTCACAAATGACAAATTATTGTTTTCTACGAAATAGATAGTTATGTCGATACAACAGATTCAGGTGTTCCTCGTTGCGGAATACTGATCAGAGGGCTTGTATAGCAAATTATAACTATTTAGTTGTGGGTTCTAATCTCAGTGTTTACCTCCTAGATTTGTGGCCTTGTGCCAAATCTAAACCATGGTAAGTAAAGAACTATAACTATGCAATAGATTCCGGGATTCCTTGTCACATAATGGTTAGGAAACCGACATTGCAGATCATTGCTATTTAGTTACGAGTTCGTGCCAAAAATGAATATATATGCTTGTCTGTGACTCTGTAGAAACTCCTCAAACATGGGAGAAGCCAAACCAAGTTTGGCATGTATATTAGATAGACCTAGGGATGTTTTGAGGACATTTTTCAGAAAAGTTCCAGCAGAAGAGGTACTATTCACATTGTAATAATAATACTCAAGAGGATCCTTACTTTCCGCTCAATATACATATACTGACCTTATTTCATATGTTTATTTATATTTTCTGATGGTTCAAAAGTGAGGGGAATTTTTTTTCTTGCTTTAAGGTGTCAGGAGCAAAGAGAGATTCGTGTTTATTTCATCGTACATTTCGGTGCAGTTGGACAAAATGGTTCATTGTTCTTCCAACTTTTCAATCAAATAATCAAAAATAACTGGATATAGAATACTCTGTATAGTCAATAAATATACAAAAGACACCAGTATACATACATACATACATATATATATATATATATATATATATGGAGAGAGAGAGAGAGACAGAGAAAGAGAGAGAAAGTCATGTCTGTTATACTTATTGATCCGTATTCGTCAAATACGTTTTAGGGTAATCTGCGTGAGTAAGCCCTATGTTTAAAAAAACTAAATGGTGTGCCTTCACACAAAAAAACCAGCATGAAATATGACATAAGCTATATATTTAAATCATAGCTGAAGGGGAGGTGGTGTTTGATCAACACTAATTCAAATGTACTGTTTTCAAATCCTCGAAATAGTTACATGGTAAACAACTAAAGATCCCAACGAAAGATTTACACACGGAATCATAATAGCACATCCTATGTAAAACATTTTTAAAAAACTGGAGAAAATTACATAAATCATATTGACAGATATTCGGAAATATGTGACTGAATTGACATAAGTTTAAGAACAAAAGTTTTTTCTTAATGTATTTAGTGTTTGAAGCAGTAAAGCTTTCTACTCTCTCTCTCTGTATATATAAAGCTGATCAACATTATCGATAAACAATGAATGAAAACCATGAGGCTAAATATCATAACGTGAAAGGACCAACGTGACTTTGTTCCAGATAAAAATAGAAGAGAGAACAATGGACACGGTTGGGCATTGTCTTATTCTGGCACCGAGATATTGCAGACACCGAACTTGAGTATCGAAAAATATCGTCTTCTCTTCCCCAGCCTGTCGTGCTCTCTGAGGCAAGATATTAACATTTCCTAGAGCTGTCGAGACATTCTTAAAATAGCAAACAATTCTGGGAATTCTAGCTTGCAAATTTCCAATAACAGTTAAAGTTATCGGCTAATAACACACCTCGACAAGATCCGTCAGCCCATCGATGAAATGTTGGTCTCAGCACTTGCTGTTTGTGTTCGAGCCTGGATAAAGCTGAGTTATTATGTAAGACTCAACATCATCAACATACGTAAGCCTCCCAATCTCGTTGTTAGTACGTTTGCATGTATGTAAATTCTGTGACGTCATTGACGTATAAACATTTTAAAATCTGTAATAAAAATCGCATTCTTTATCACTCATGAATCCATGATTACATAATTTATATTATATATATATATATATATATATATATATATATGGGTGAGTGTGTGTATGTGTGTATATATATATATATAAATATATATATATATATATATATATATATTGTATCATCCACAGACAACTGTTTCGATGTATTACATCTCTTCAGTGTGGCTATAGACTTTCCATTAACCCATCCAGTACCACGAAGCAAAACAGAAACTTTCACTTCAGATCCGGAGACCGATATCCCACCTCTGAGCTACGGACAGTAGAGCTGAATTTAAGCGATATATATTTATTTACACATAAATCCCCCATCCACCAGAGTGATATATATATATATATATATATATATATATATATATATATATATGTTTGATTTGTCGACATGAAGTGATCCGACAGAATGTAGATGAAAATGAAAATTAAAAGGTGAAGAGAGAATCTCAAGAGGTAAGTGTAACATCTCAGATTTTAAAAAATTATTTTGTGGACGTATTTTGATGCATTTCGACAGGAGGCAGCCTTCTTTTTCAGAGAAAACTATTTCCGGAGGTTCACAGGAAAAAAATGCTGTTTACAAGTTAAATCCTGAAAAAAGAGAATGGGAATATTTCTGTGTGATTCAGTTGTCTAGTAGGAGCGGAAGGAGAGGTGTTTGTATCTGTGTAGGTGAGAGTAACACTCGGTTTGAAATGAGATGGATCCCCAAGAGGCAGGGTCAGGATATATATATACATATATATCTTCAGACTATTTAATAAAGGCCAAAAATTCTGTACCCACTCCCATATACTTTGATATACTATTAATACACTTATAGTTCTCCTCCCCCATTGATACTTATCTATCAGTACTGATAAGTAATTTTCACCTAATCTTTCATTCTTGGTGCTTATGTTACACTTTATAAATACTTCCATCCTAACCCCCCCCCAACACACACGCATATACACACCCTGTGCGTCTTATATTTGTCAATGTTCAAACTACGGTACTCTCTACACGTATGCAATATTTACCTAGACAGAAGTCTACTGTATAAAATCCGAAGATTTCACATTACTCATTACATCTTCCTGCGTGATATAACATTGTACACTGGCTGATATTGTGTTTATATATATATATATATATATATATATGTGTGTATATATGTGAGAGAATGTTCAGTTAAATGTCTGCATGTATAAAAGCATATGTTCGTATTTACAGTATATGTGTGTGTGTATATATAAAGTTGTATGTATGTGCGTGATTATATGTATAAGGTTATACATGCATGCATGCGCATATGGATTAATAAGCATAAAAACATATATATGAAAGGATTTTATATTACCTTACAAACAACCTCATCAGCTTGGCATTGGACGATGACCTACATTGATTCCCAGTAACTATGAGAACCAATTCTCAAGAATACTCATTCTCCTTGATCAAAATAACCCCTAAAATATCCACAACTGCTGCTACTTCTTTCACCAAATGGTCCATCCAAACTACCTTGTATTCCTTCACATACAGAAAAACACTCCTGGTACCCAACGGACACATTACCAAGGCCTCTTATAGACTTTCATCTTACTTTTCATAACCAAACGTTTGGTGTTAGATTTGTTTATCTGTGGAAACCTGGCCTTTTAGCCTCGAAAAGGTACATACATGCTATTTGTCAATTAGTTATTTAACTGATCCGCACATACCTTTACTCCTGAGTTCGTCTCATTCCTAACACCTCATCTCTCTCTCTCTATATATATATATATATATATATATATAGAGAGAGAGAGAGACAGACAGACAGACAGACAGAGGCTGACAGATGGACAGAGAAACAGAGAGAGATGACGGAAGCAGGGTTAGTTGGTACAATTTTAACTTGGATGGCCAATATCAATACTTTAAGACGCAAATACGATCCAAAAGTTACAATGAAAATAGACTTCCTATGCGTAGGTAGTTTAAATCTTAAACATTTGTCAAGTTTATCATATCATCATTTAAACATTCATAAAAAGGTGTACTGACCTAGTCCACTAGTGGAGGTAGTTGGTACAGCCTGATTTGGAAAGATAGTTCTCTTGCTAGAAGGTACAGATGTGATTAATATATTGTTATGATTGAGATATATAGAATTCAGTACCTAACAAAGGTATGCATTCGCGTAAAACGCAAGATTTCAGAAACATAATGACCACGTGGTAGGTCAGGTGAGTGGACCTTGTAATAGGGCGGAAGGTGGTGAAAATAACAATAAGAAAAGAATGACGACACCAATGACTTGTTTGAAGTTTGTTTTGTTATTTCGTCGGCTTTTTGTTTTCCCTCTGTCTTTATTGCATACAATTACAGCGTACCAAGTAGCCCAGCTTGCAACGTACCAACCAGCCCACAAACACGAGGTTTTCTTCACATTCTATTCTAGGAAAAGGTTCAGAGAGAGACGGCTTGAAATGTAGTATATATATATATATATATATATATATATATATATATATATATATATATATATATATATATATATATATATATATTGTCTATTGCACCTATCACATGCTGTTTATTGCTACCATCGGCAACCTCATATTACAGCGTGAATTAAGCACTTGTTTGTCAAAGTGAAAGAGTTACTTTCCTGGACGAAAAAACATTTTTTTCATTCAAAGCTTTTCGTGCTTATTGTTATACCGAAAATGAGGCTAACAGTGGCGCCATCGAGTGGTGGAAACAAAAATTAAACCAAGTCCTTTAACCTGCACCCTGTGCCCGACTAGCCTCGGTCTTCTCTATTATCATTATCATTATTTGCAATCTCACAACAGTTGCCTGGTGGTTACTGCTGGAGTTTGAGTGACAGCAAGTCTCCTCAAGTCTCCAGCCCTTCTCTCTTAGTTCTCATAAACCACAGCAATACTGCAGTTTACAATTTCACACCCGTTGCCCAGTGGTCATTGCTGAATGCTGAGTGACAATATGTCTCCTCAGGTCTATTATTATTATTATTATTATTATTATTATTATTATTATTATTATTATTATTATTGTTGTTGTTGTTGTTGTTGCTGTTGTTGTGCATTTTCACATTAGTTGCCTGGTGGTCATACCTGGAGACTGAGTGACAGCTAATCTCCCCAGGTCTCCAGCCCCGCTCTCCACACTCTCACAGTCCACAGCACTGCTTACAGTTTACAGTTTCACACCAATGGCCCAGTGGTTATCGCTGAAGGCTGAGTGACAGTAAGTCCCCTCAGGTCGTCAGTCCTCCTCTCATATCTCCTTCACCTATCACAGCAGCGCTGTGGTTCGTACTTCCACCACCATTTCTGGTGTTTTTCTGTTCATTATCATCATTATTATTATTATTATTATTATTTGGAATCTCAGACCAGTTGCCTGGTGGTAACCGCTGGAGTTTGAGTGACAGCAAGTCTCCTCAAGTCTCCAGCCCTCCTCTCCTAGTACTAGCAGTACCCGTGCAGTTCCCAGTAGTGCTGTGGTCTGTACGGTCTCTATCCTCCCCCTAATCCCGATCTCCTCCAGTCTCTCCCTCAGCGTTCTGGTAACAGTTCCTAGTGCTCCCACTATGACTGGTACTACCCTGGTTTTCATGTTCCACATTTTCTTTAACTCCCTTGCTAGGTCCTGGTATTTTTCCCTTTTTTCAGCCTCCTTCTTTTTTACTCTATGGTCTGCAGGCACAGCCACGTCTACTATTTGGCAGGCCTTCCTTTTTTTGTCTACTATTACTAAGTCCGGCCTTCTTGCCTGGATGAGGTGGTCAGTTTGGATGTCAAAGTCCCACTGTAGTTTGTGGTTGTCATTCTCCAAAACTGCCTCTGGCTTGTGCTGATACCACTTTTCCCCATGGTTGAATCCCATTTGTTTACTTAGTTCCCAGTGTATCATCATTGCTACTCTATCGTGTCTATGCTTATACTCCTTCTGGGCGAGTTGACTACATTCACTAGTTATGTGGTTTACTGTCTCATCTCTTTCACCGCACATGCGGCATTTGCTGTTTGCCTGTGTTCTGTCGATCTTAGCTTTTATGTAGTTTGTCCTTATGCTTTTGTTTTGGGCTGCCATGACGAGCGATTCTGTTTCTCTCTTAAGGTTTCCCTTTCGTAACCACGTCCATGATTTCTCGTCTGCTATATCTTTTATCTGTCTTTTAAACTCGCCGTACAATTTTTTCCCTTCCCACTTTTCTTTTCTAGTTTGCTGTACCGTTCCATTGCTTTCTACTTTGTTTGTTGCACTATCCCTCGCGCTCTTTATGATTTCTTCACTATTTGTTTGCACATATTTATCTAGGACTACTTTAGCTCTCTGGACACAATCTTCTATGCTGATGAGCCCCCTACCACCTTCTTTTTTCTTAACGTATAGTCTATCTGTATCATCCCTAGGGTGTAATGCTTTATGCATCGTCATAAGTTTCCTTGTTCGCCTATCCATTGATTGGAGCTCTTCCTTTGTCCATCCTAGGGATGGTCCTGTATACCTAACTACTGACACAGCCCAGGTGTTCATTCCTTTTATTAGATTTCTGCTATTTAATTTGGTTTCTAATATTTTCCTTATCCTTCTAAGGTATTCCCTCTTAATTTTCTCCTTCATCTCTTCCCGTTTTATCGTGTCACATTCAAGGACACCTAGGTACTTGTATCGGTCTTGTGCAGTCAATGCCCTAATCTTGTTGTTGTCCGGAAGTTCAATTCCCTCAGTCATTGAAAGCCTTCCTTTGTGCATTACCATGATTGCGCATTTTTCTATCCCAAACTCCATTCCTATGTCCTCACTATATTCCCTTACTTCGTTTAACAGAGTCTCAAGCTCTCCCCTGTTTTTCGCAAACAATTTAATATCGTCCATGTACATTAAGTGGTTGACCTTTCCTTTTGTTTTAGAGAAGTGGTATCCTTTGCTGTTTTTCAGGATTCTGTTAAGCGGTATCATTGTTAGAACAAATAATAGTGGGGACAACGAGTCTCCTTGGAAGATTCCCCTTTTTATCCCTACCTCGGCTAGTTTGTCCCCTGCGGCTGTCAAATCTACTTTCCAGTCTTCCATTGAATTACCAATGAATTTAACCACCGGTTCGCTAATTTTGAACATTCTAAGGCATTCGAGTATCCAGCTATGTGGAATCATATCGTATGCCTTTTTGTAATCTATCCATCCCATTGCGATATTCTTTCTCCTTTTCCTTACTTCTTTTAAGATCATCTGGTCTATGTAGAGTAAATCGTTTGCCCCTTTGGTTCCTATCCTACACCCTTTCTGTTCTTCTGGTATTATTATTATTATTATTATTATTATTATTATTATTATTATTCGGCGGAAGTTCGGAAGCTGTGGGAGATCTATGCAATTGGCTCATCAACTGTACGTGAAAATTTGTATTTGATCAATTAATTTCCCAGTATCTGTTTCATTTATATTAATAAGCTGTATCAAATATATCAATGTAATGCATCTAAGCACTCTCTCGAATAACCAGAGTCCCACAAATGGCCCACCGGGCCAACCAGCCAAGTTGGCAAAAGATTCTTCTTTTTTTCAATTGTCTGTGTCTGTGTTTTTGTGTGTGTCTCCGGGCGCGCCAAGTCACAAGTTTGAGAATACAACCTTGAAAGTTACCATAACTACATCAATGCGCATTGTTTGTTTTTTAAAAATTTTTTTACTGTCCTCAAAAAGTCCTTTTCTTAAATTGCTATGGCCACTTTGGACTAACAATACCCCCAACCAAAATAAGATTTTTAGCAGAGGGTATAATTTACTGTGTAATATTTTGCAAAATTGCCCCCTTAGATTGTTTCTGACCGAGTCCACGCTCGTCTTTTGATATTGAAGACTTTTTTAGTGATCACAGTCCAACAAAAAACAAGAGAAGTAGCATGCAGCCAAAGAGTGTTGGTCATGTGACAGTTTTTACCTAGACCCGTTATTGAATTATTATCACATGACCTCTTTTGGAAGATTCGGTGTGACTCTGGAACCAATCGTGCCGGAGAAACAGTGGTGCATCAGTATTCGATATTATAGACGTTTTATGAAGCGTCTAAAATAGCCTATTGTCCAAGAAATAAAGATCATAAATAATGGATATACTGTGTATACTTAATTCAAGAAGTATTTGATAAATCCTGTATTTTCCCAGGCTTGGTGAACTGTTTCAATCAATACTATGGAAGATTACATTCGATCGGTAGCTTGAATAAAGGATCATCGGACTGAATTAATGAACTAAGTTTCTCTAGCTCAACTCTCTCGCAACTGATATATAAATGAAAGGTAATCAATGATATAGTTATTGATTTACTGGAGAATCTTTCAGGCCGATGGATATCAGAACGGTGGTGGAATAAGGATGAAATCGGATTCCGGAAGTTTCGGTATTGGTGAGGTTCCTGGCTCAAATGAAAAATTAATGTCAGTGATCGGATGTGATTAATAGCGATCGATCATTCATCTGATTGATATCCCCCAAGCCTTATCTGAATCCTGTTCAGAATCGAAATAATTAAAAAGTTTTGACCATCTTCTGAATTTTGATTTAGGTTGTGCGAATGGCGGAGGGTCATGAGGAGCAAAAGCCCTTTACAGAAGATAGCAAAGGATCAAGATAAATTTTAAGTAAAATTAAATGTCAGATTATATATACGGTACTGAGAGATTTTGCCTTAAATTCCTTCCACTTAAAAGAAGAAGAAATAGATCTACACTATGGCAAGTGAAAAAGTACTGTTACAAAGTAATAAAAACCTTTATTGCACATAAATATCAATATGAAGAGCTATTGTTTCTATATCCTTTATCTAGATCAATACGCTTCTAAAGGTGGTGTTCCATCTCTCAAACCCTTTCCTGAAGAATTCTGAGCTCATCGATTTAAACGGTAGATTTTGCATCATCGAGGGACGCCAACCATGTTCCTGATAGATGTTCTTTGAGTTTTGAGAACAAAAAGGAGACCCAGGGAGCGAGATCAGGGTGGATGTGGGTCATGTTTTCCAACTTGATTCTTATAAAACATTCCTTTTTACCCTCGAAGAATGAACACGTGCATTGTCGCGATTGAAAGATCCTCATGTCAAATAATAAGTATATAAAAATGTGTATGCAAAATACAGGATCATGAAATTCTATCCAAAATTGAATGACTATTGTATTTCAATGTCTTTTTAGATACTTATTCAATTTTCAATGTATTCAATTATGGAATGGATATTTCCAAGAAACATTTGAGTAACTGTTTTTCCTTCAAATCAATCAAAGTAATAATTCATTCGATTTTATAATTCTCTAATAAATATTCCGTGAACAAAAAATCTATACGAAACTATAAGGATAGATTAATGGAGAACTAAATTAGTAAAAATTATATTCGAAGTTTTAGGAGATGTAGATTTGAATTGGACAAACAAAAACGTTTTTTCGTTTGGGAACTTTTTAGAATAGAATATATTCAAGGCTTTAAGATTGTATAACAAAATATTTGCTCAAAATGTAATTTTTAAAAGATCTCTTATCAAAATTTACCAATGGATAAATGTTTCTCAGTATTTTTTAAAAGTATTTATTATCTAAGAATAATCATGAAACTTAGTTAATAGATAAAACTATGTTTTATTAATCAAGAATTGTAAAGTCTAAGAAAAATCTTATGAACCGGAGATTTTTGATAGAATCAATTCGATTTTTTATTACATGCAAACGAGAAGTAAACACGAGAGATGAGTTTAGAAATGATCTTTTTTTCATTCTTATGACCACCCTGAAAAAAATAGATAAACATATTGCCCAAATACTTACGTAAATGAAATTTGCCCCTTTTTACAAAAACAACATGAATACATTTTCGACGGTGAAGAAAACTTGACTGTTCTGGTTTTTCTTTTTTTTTTCTTCTTCTCTTTGGGACATCCATGATAATTTGAAAAGAACAATAAGATACGGTCACATCTCATTATCATTTACGTAAAATAATTACTCTGGTGAGAATGATTTATTTTTCGTTATATTTTGAGTAAAAAGTAAGTAATAGTTCTGATTAATCAGTAAAGTAATTGTTAAAGTAATTCTCACAATAAATCATTTAAATGAAGATTATTTTATTTTTGAAATAATTTTGATTACAGATTTTTTTTTTCTGTCAATCGAGTTAAGTGGGAAATAGCTGAATCAGTTTTATTTTTTTACGAAAAGTTTTGTCTTTTCTTATATCACCGAAAATGTGTTCGGATTTCGCTTAAGTATTTTTTCTCCTTTCTTACGACTGACGATAGAGGCTATTTTCTAGTAGTTACATTCGAATTGGCAATTTTAAAGCAGATATTTACGTTATTTTGGGCGTTTGTTTTCGTCAAATATTGCTTTCACGGGAGGTGCCTAAAAAAATCGTATTACAGGCCTTCTGCAAGCTGGCAAGACATATCGAGCCATCCTAAAGTTTCCACAAAGGGAGAAAGTCCCTTTTCTACGATGACTGGATCAATGATTTAAAATGCTCTCGTCGATGCTGTTATTTCAATGTTGAATATTATTCACACAGATAGAACTTTATACAGTGAAAATTTCAGATCAAAATTCAGTTAATAACCGCGTATCAGGTTACAGGCTTATTGGTCCAATCTCCAATTAAAGATGAATCCAAGTGCTCATTCAATTTACTCCATGGCCTTATTTTTCAAAGAAGAAAGGCCGTTTCCACTTGAAAGATTTGCGCTACCCAATCTTACTAACCCCATTTTATTTTTTTTTGCCTTATGCCATATAAAGTCAAACTTGGTAATATAAAGAAATTTACCAATATTTTTATTTTTATTTTGCCTGAAATTAATTAATCTACTTTTCAATTTTTTGTTTTTTGCTTTTCTTCATAATCAGAACATTGAAAGCAAACCAAAACTTGTTCTGATGGAAACTGGTTTTCCCCGTCTTGCCAGATCTCTTTCGACATTTTGCGTGGGGGACGTCATAAGGTGGGGCGTTGGTGGCAGAGAGTCAAACATTTACTCAGTGGACTACCACAAAGTACCAGATTTAAATCTGAGGTCCTAAGCTATAAAAAAAAAGCTAGGAGGCATATTGTTAAAATATTACGGCTGTTCGGGAAGTAATTACGTATTTTCATGCTCGAAAAATGACGTATTTTAAAGTTGAATGCCAGTGAAGTTTAATTATACTTTTATTTATAAACCACCATCATTTATCAATGACAGCAGCCCAAAGTGAAAGCAAATTTTCGATTCTTTGTCGAAAAGATAATTCGGTTTTTTTTTTTGTTTTTTTTAATTCTGTGTCTTTTTAAGAGTCTCTATTCTCCATGGGGTTATTATGTACTACAAACATTACAAACCTGGATAGAAGAGATGATGAATTGAATCCAGACGACGTCTCGTACCATTCAACACAGGCCTTGCCTTAATAAGTTGGTTTATGATTTATAGCAGTCAAATGCGTAATTACTCTTTGAACATCCTCATAATACTACACCATAAGTTATCACAAATCCTGAAAACAAACACAGATTGTAAGGCCCTGATCTGTAACTTGTTTATGCCTGAATCCATATCACCCAAATCCCTACTCAGTTACATCTGCATTACATAACCAGCTTACCCGAGGACTTGAACCACCATTGTTGACCAAATGTCTCCTGGTTTTCTTTTAGGTTTTACTTATTACTTATTTGCCACATCATCCTCACTTGATCAACTCCACCAACAAAGTTAGAGAGATATCTATGCGTCTGTCGGTGAAAAAATCTCCAGAAGTACCCGATGAATTTCAATTAAACTTTGGGGAAGGGGAGAGATGGGGCAGGGGAGAGTTGTTTGAATTCGACTTCCCGCCATATATATCTCCAAATATTTTCAATTAACTTCAATGGGATATTAGGGGAGTGTCGACAATAGACATCGAAAAAAGTGATTTGATTTTAGGACGGATCCAGGCAAAATTATCTCCTCTATATCATAGTTATATGTCTATGCCGCTTATTATCGCTAAGATTTCAATTTTGGTCAATAGGTCACGGAAGAAGTGATAAAAATTATGGGTGGGTCCATACATAATTACATCACATGACAACGGTATTGACAGAAGAATGCACTCCCTGGGTATTTCCTAGTTTTACTTATATTCTACGTTGTCTTATCTCATAAATATAACATGTAATTGTGGCGGGAAAACCCCATTATAAATACTGACATGGTCGAATTTATGACCTCAGCATAAAATATCGCTGAAAGTTCATACGATATTCCGGAAGGTTCCCGATGAATATCGATGAAATTTCGTGAAAGGGTGATCGATGAGATACAGAAGAAGTGGTAAAATTTTAAGGCGAATCCGTGCATAATTACATTGCATTACAATGGTGATGACAGAAGTACACATTCTCTGAATGCTCTCTAGTTTCGCTTATATTTCACTTTACTTTACTTTAGTTTATCTTATCTCATAGATAAAACTTTGCGCAGTCGTGATGGGAAAACCCAAACACATAGATACTGAGTAATGCGTTTATTTGATACCTCATGACTTATATATATATATATATATATATATATATATATATATATATATATATATATGTGTGTGTGTGTGTGTGTGTGTTTGGGCTGCAATTTTCCATTCACATATGTTTGTTTGAAAGGAACAGCAAGGATTTTTTATTCAATTTTATGTAACCATTTCCGTTTACGTAATAGTGTGTCTGGATATATTGGATGTCGAACATTTTTTGAAATTTGGAATCCGTTAAACTCGGCGTTAGCCACTTATGCAATGGTGATTACTTATATATATATATATATATATATATATATATATATATATATATATATATATATATATATATCATGAGGTGTTCAAGAACCAAGAACGTACTGGTCAGTATCTATTCGTAAGCTGTTATATATGTATAAGTATTTGTGTTAAAAATTTCTGCTTTTTTCACCATAAGGCTGCAGAATCATTTTATATACCTACGTGCGCATATATATATATATATATATATATATATATATATATATATATATATATATATATATATATATATATATGTATATGACTGTTTGTATTCCCTGGCCGATTCACAACTTTTAGTCTGCTTGTAGACTTATTTTGCATTTTATTTTTCTTGCACAAATTTGAAAAAAAAAGAAAGATTAAAGTCAGCCAACACCTGTCTCCAAAGAAAGATCAGAATATTTGTGTTCTTGTGAAATCTTGTGAGGCCCAAGTAATATAAGTATGAACGCCCTCGTCGTACTTGAATGTGCGCATATTTTGGATCCGAGACGACATCATGTCTGTCAGTGTCTATTACAAGAAGCAGAGGGCCGATTTCGTACTGCTCGTATGCCTCGGTGCCACAAGAACCCTTAATGAGCATCTATTCACATTCATTTTTCCATTCAAGATTCTAGCAACAGTCTTCTTTCCGAAGAAGATTACAAGTCGAGAGCAACATGCATAGATTTGGCTTCAGTCTGATATTATCATTGTTCTATTATTTCAACGAACTGATGATTTTTTTTCTCTACTCTTTTTCTTTCATCAACCACTGGAGAGGAAAGACTGCGGCTCATTTCTCAACTCCCGGCATTAAACAGCATTCAGTGATAGTTCATACTGCAGATCTTGTGTACAAATGTTTCTGTCAGTGACACAACAATCAGAATCAAAAACGCAGACATTATAAATCTATATGGGACAACGAATGTCAATGAAATCTCCGAAAGAAGAAATCAAGCGAAAAATCATTCTAAGTTGGTAAGCTTTCTATGGAGCAAGCCGAACCTTCAAGAACAAGAAAATCCATCTAGTCTTGAAAAGAAGGACCTAAAACCAATACATCCTCTCGAAAATCACCTATGGAGCTAAAACATGAAACCTAAACAGAAGATGGACCTTCGAACTGAGCACAGCGCAGTATATCAGAGAAAAAAAAATAGAAGTCAGGGATATCACAGAATTAATTAGAAAACTTAAATGGCGATGGGCTGGTCATGTTGCAAGATATCTGATAACCCATTAACATCATGATTGACGACGTTGACCCCTATAGATCATATGCGAAACGTAGACCGGTAAAAAGATGGCGTGACGAAGTAGACAAGATCAGAAAGTATTGGCTCCACGACACCCACCATATAGAGGTCTTACAAATCCTGGGGAAGGTCTATATCCAACGAAGGGCACTTAAAGCCTCATGATGATGATGATGATGATGATGATGATGATGTGTACAAAGATTTTTGTTGTGAGACGTTCATTCTGTCATTGCTTTGCTTTGTAGACCTTTACCGCTGCCTGATGGGTTCCATTTTTAAAGGATGGCCTCGCGCTAAACTAAGTTGACGTTAGTGAACACCTACATACACAAGTGTAAGAATTAGTCTTATCTCGGCTTGTATACATGCTGACTCTTGTCAAGGTTAACAATTTATGTAGTAACATTTTACATTTATTAATGGCTGTGCGGTAATTATAGGAGTGTAGTTTACCTGAGCGCTCTCTCATCCACTTTCTCGTTAGCAATCATGACGTGCCACACACATGTACATTTGCATGCCGTAACTTCAACTAATTTCGCTTAACAAATTAACCAATATGTCATTACTCATGTCCACAGATTCAGTTCGCTTACATTTTTTTAATTGCTTGCCACTTTTTTTTAGAACTTGTTAGAGTTTTTTTTCTATATATTTGATTGTCGTATTTTCTTAACTTTCTTGTCGAATTTTCTCAGTTGCTCGCTGCATCTTACGAATTTGTTGTCAGATTTTTTTTTAAAAATGCTCTCCGTATTTTTTTAATTTGCGTGCCGCATTTTTTTTTAATTTGCTTACTGAATTTCGATATTTTTCTGCCGCGTATTTTTCAACTTGTCTGCCCTGAATTTTAATTTTCTTGTCTTGATTTTTAATTCGTCCGGGCAGAGGTATACATCTATTTTCGCTGTATATTTTTTCGTGTGCATCGTAATACGCTACTTTCTGTTGCTTCTGTCTTTACCGAACTATCATCAATGGCCTCTTGTTGCGCGTGTACACGTGCGCATGCGCTCGCACACACACACGCGTGCGCAAACACACTCACACACATGGACATAGTGTAATGTTTAGTTAAAGGATTCCCTTTCAAACATGTTTCAGGAAGTGTGAGGATCCAGGATCTCTTTTCACATATCTTCGCAAGATTTACAATCTTTTCTATGAAATAAAACATCAAAATAGTGAAGACAATGTCTATTGTCACAAAAACCATTATATATAATCAGATAGATAGATAGATAGATAGATATAGCCCACTGAGGTGTCAGTACCGGCTTGAATTTAGTTCGGTTTCGTTCTAACCATGTACATAAGGATAATTCATTTGATAATTCAAAAGGAAAACAATGATGGAAGCGGGAGAGTATATGACGTGGGATTATCAAATCTAAGGTTGGCGGAGAAAAATTTGTCATATTTTTCGATCGAATATGTTGACAGGAAATCAACTCGAAAAAGTTTTTCTGTGTAATTAATATTCTTAAAGATGATATCATAAGTTGGTTTATACGCAGTCTGAGATTAAAATCGACACAACAGATTTGATATTCACATGGGTGAACGATCAATAGAAGTAACACGTTTAACGAGTCACGTCTGTTGTTAGATTCATTGATCCCTCATCGTATAATATGTATTTTTGGGTAACCTATGTAAGTAAGCCCCGTGGCTCAAAAAATCAAATGATGTATAGTATAAAAAATACGTCTATGTACAATACATTATGACAATACCCTATATAAAATAAGTAGTATGGCATAAGCTATACATTAAAATCATTGCTGAAAAGAAGGTGGTGTGTGATCAACACTGTTGAGGTGCTATGTAAATATAACTGTTTTCTTATTAAATCCCCGAAAAAGTTACATGGTAAACAACAAATAAACTCAACAAGAGGAAATTTGCACGTAATACAATAATATAAAAGTGTATGTAAAACATTAAAAAAAATACTGAAGATATATATATATATATATATATATATATATATATATATATATATATATATATATATATATATATAAGTGTTATTATTTTATTATTTGTTGAGTTATCTATAAATGAAGAGCATACGTGAATACGTGAGAGACGATTTGATGATTGCACTTGCAAGAAACTCGTAATCCCTTCGAAGCATTGGATCCGTGACAAAATGTAATCACTTTTTTCGTGGCATATTGTCCTACCTTCCACTAGATGACATTGAAAAATTCGTTGAGTATGTTTAGAGATATCGTGTGCACAAACATCAAATTTCGGCAATAGTATGTTGTATAGATAGGTAAGTATGACGTATATCGATGAAAAACATCTGCCCAAGCACGCACACACACACACACACACTCATACACACACACACACACACACACACATATATATATATATATATATATATATATATATATATATATATATATATGTGTGTGTGTGTGTGTGTGTGTGTGTGTGTGTGTGTAGTGGGAAATCTCGAGATGATAAAATTCCTTTACATTACCAGTTTTATAATTATTCACGAAGTGAAGCTTAGTCTGACATTACGTCATTATGGTGGTATACCCGGTGAGAATCGAACGCACTGCATTAGATTCCTTATCGTTCTTCCGCAGTGAGCTTGTGCTGCGTGTCCCTCTCTATGTGTGTACGCATATGAGTTATTTCATCCCCCGCGAGTACAAATGATTAGGCTTGGTTATTGTCATCTCAGAGACAGCGCTACGTAGCATAGTAAACATGGGAAAATTCACAACTGTACAAAATAATCGTTAAAGATTAGTAATAGCCATCCCGTTATCTACAGTGAGATAACCTAATTGAGTGGACTCCGTTATTTCACCCTGGCGGGAAATTTAATGAAGCTTTACTCAATAGCAATTTCTCATTTCACAATGAAACCCTTCTAAAACAAATGAGAAATAATCGCACATTCATTTCACGCTAAAATAGGCAAGGAGCATTAGAATTGTTAAATTTTGATGGTGGGACGTCTATATAATCTCCAATTAACCTATTGTGCGCTAGACCCATCAATGAGCAGAATCAATGACAAACACACACATACATACATTATATATATTAACTTGACTTACAATCTCATTATATATATATATATATATATATATATATATATATGACAACAATAATTGATAAATATCAATACTTTTATGTGTGAAAGTGAGATAAGTAAGCACGCGTAAAAGTAAAGAATTATCTTCAAATTAACCCCCCAAACGAAAACAAAACTATTATAAGTTGAAGCTGATGACTTGACATCCATCTTATTGTTAACAATAATAAAAAAAGGAGAAAATTACAGATCGACCCTGATTTGAAAATCTCAACGGAGTGAAACAGAGTAATTTACACGATAATGAGTCGATAAAACCCCTAATATATATATATATATATATATATATATATATATATATATATCGAATTTCCAGCCATAGTTCACATTCGCTGCTCAGTGTCGTGGCATTATCATCTGCTCAGTCGATTCAAATTTCACATTATTGAATCAACGTTTCATTCCTAGGCTCATAAACATTGACTGCAAAGTTGTGAATATAGTAATAACTGATGATGCTGCACTTTCAACCAACGTTTCAACACTGTGACGGAAGACCAATAAAATTTGATAGTATCGTAAAGTACCGCTGGCGCGCTCTCAGTGCGTGGTAATGTAGCTTCGATCAAAACCATTGCCTGACCTCAAAGTCATCATATCATCCGATGGAGGCGTTGTTTGCAGCACAGCTGTTTTGTTTGTTTTTTTTTATCAGATAATCTCAATTTGCATCCTCAGTTCAAAATTAGCAATATTTGATTAATTACCGGAATACAGACTGCGAAAACATAACCCCTCGATCTTTCTCGTTCAGACGGGACGTGTTAAGAAAGTGACCACAGGGATAGCTGACTTGTGGTAGCCGAGTATCTGTATTGACGTTGCTTTTTCCATCCTTCGGTATACGCCTCTTTTTTTTTTAATTATCGCTGAGCAAAATGTTACTTATTATTGCAATAATCAAATTATTCGTGTAACTTCAGTATAAAGATTTGTTATATAATCTTCTGTGTTTACATCCTTGTGGTTATCTCTAACCTTCTTGAATCTGGACGTGTAGGAGTGTGCTTATCTTTATTCAATAGAGAGTTGTAATGTCAAACTCATGTCAGTGAGCAGCCCCATTCGCTCTCTCTCTCTCTCTCTCTCTCTCTCTCTCTCTCTCTCTCTCTCTCTCTCTCTCTCTCTCTCTCTCTTTACCCTTGACTCTTATCTTGCTTTACGTGATACGTGGCGAACAGTTTTCTGTTGTTGACCCTGGGATAATATCTAAGGTGGCTTTGTGCGGTCAATGAAAGAAGGGGAGTAAAATGAGAAAAAAAAAACAGTTTTAAATATGAGAACAGAAGCAAAAAGAGCAAAAAAAAAAAAAAAAAACGAAAGAAACTGAAAGATGCGAGGGAGGAAGGAAGGAAAATAAACGAATGAAAAAGAAAAGGGCTTTGTACAGTCAATGGAAGAAAATGAAAAAGAATTCTGACAATGTGAACAGAAAGGGAGAAAAATGAAAGAAACAGAAGAGATACGTGGAAGGAAGGGGGGGAGCGGAAGAAAGAAGGAAAAAATGAATAAATGAATCAAAAAGAAGAGGGAAAGAAAATCAAAGAAGTGAACGAAAGGAAAAGAAAAAGAAGGAAGGAGGTACGAAGGGGAAAAAAAGAGAAAAAAAGAAGAGGATAAAGGATGAATAAGAAAGGGAAAGTAACTAAAAGAATGTTAAACGTAACTAAAATCAGAAACAATAAAACGAAAAATAAGAAGAAAAATAGAAGCGAAATAGAAAGAGAGAAAAGGGGAAGAAAGAAAAAACAAACGAAAGAAATTAGGGAGGAAAATGAAGATGAAACGAAGAAGAAAGAAAGAAAGAAAGAAAGAAAGAAAGAAAGAAAGAAAGAAAGAAAGAAAGAAAGGGGAAAGAACAGACAAAAATACGATTCAGAGAGAAGGCATAATTAATGAAAGTAAGAAGAAAAAGAAAGAAAGAAAGAAAGAAAAGAAAGAAAGTAGAAAGAAAATGGATAGAAAGAAAGAAAGGGATAAGAAGAAACAAATAGAATATAAATTAGAAAGGAAACGTAAATGATTAACGAAAACAAAAAAAAAAAGAATGAGAGAAAGAAAGAAAGAAAAAGAAAGAGGAAAAAATGGAAAGAAGGATAGATAGAAAGAAAAGTTGAGTGAAGTTGAAACGAAATTTTTTTCTTAAACTGAAACTGTAGCAGAAAGAATGAAAATAGGTATTTATGAACGAATGAATAATTGATTAACTCAAAATAAAGAAGGAAAAAAAGCAAATGAAGAAGTAAATTAAATACCATAACAAACCACGATATAACGTAATTAAATAAACATCAAAGCAATAAAATAAGTAAAAAAAAAAAATTCTTCTCGAAAGTCTCCCAAATCACCAAATAAATCCAATGTCTTCGTCTTGTCTTGAAGTGCACGTGCACTCCATCATTTCCGCCCAATGGTTATCTCCCTTTGCAATGCAAGTGCGTAAATGAAATCAATAACGTCGAAAGACGAAAACAAGTCCCAAAAATCAAATCAGTAGGAAAAGAAATATCCCCACTTGATGTAAACTATTTGGATAACAAAAGTATATCACAAAAATACTGTTTGGGTTTTTATTTTAGAAGCAGCTGCATTTTTCAGCACAGTGGCTTCGTGATTGAATCGAAATAAAGGAGAAAGTTCAAAGAGAAAGGGAATGAATTAATGAGTGCAAGAAGAATAACAACGAAAGAAATATAAAGGAAAGAAGATAAATAAGGAATGAAAATGAATGGACATCGTTCTTAGAACCAAATCAATCGTGAATGTCAAATGTTTTTTGCTGGTTTCTTTCATTCCTTGGTTAAATCCCGTCCGAAATTCCGTCTGCTGCAATTTTTCTTCTTTAAGCACCTTAGCCTTTTTCTCTTTCTTTCTTTCTTTCTTTCTTTCTTTCTCTCTTTCTTTCTTTCTTTCTTTCTTTCTTTTCCCCTCATTTCTCTCTTTTCCTTTTCTTTCTTTTCCTGTATTTTACTTCTCACTTCATTTTCATTTTCTTTCTTCCCCTCTCTTTCTTTGTTTTTTTCGTTCTATGTTTTTTTCTTTCTTTATTTCTTTGAGTTTCTTTTAAAAAAATTTTTCCATCTTCTTTCTAACGCTCTCTTTCTTTGATTTCTTTCTCTCTCTTCCCTCTTTCTTCCTTTTCTTTTTCTAGCTTTCTCTTTCTCTCTCTTCCCTCTTTCTTCCTTTTCGTTTTCTAGCTTTATCTTTCTCTCTCTTTTCGTTTTTTTTATTCCTTTCTTTCTTCCACTCTCTTTCTTTGTTTTCTTTCTCCCCCACCTCTCTCTTTTCTATTTTTCCTTTTCTTCTTCTGTCTTTCTTTTCCTTTTTTTCACATTTGTGTATGTCTTATTCCGTTATTTATTCATTTTCGTCTTAGTCTATTCGCTCATTCAGTTTGCTCCTACTTTGTTCCATTGTATCTATGTATTTTACTTATCTCTTTACTTATTCGAACCTAACATACCTTTTTATCTAAAATGTTATCTTTCTTTTGATTTTGAATATTTTTCTTTTTCTTTCTTTCTTCCTTAACTCTAAACTTTTTACTCTTTCCTTTTTTCCTTTCTTTCTTTTTCTTTTCAGTATTTTTTTTCCTTTTCTACGACTATTTTTTTTTCATTTTCTCTCTTTTTTATTTCTCCACTACCTTTTTTTTCATTGACGCCTATTTCCATACTTTTTTCCTCTTTTCTTTCTTTAATTCCTTCTTTTGTCGTTTTATTTTTCCATTCTGTCTTCCTATAGCTATTAACATTTTTTTTCTTTTTTCTTTCTCTTCCACTTTTTCATCTTTCTTTTTTCTTTCCTTTCTTTTCTACCTTCCCTTTCTTTTTTTTCTTTCTCTCTTTTTACATTCATTTTTGTTTTCTTTTTTTCTCTCTCTTCCTCTTTCATTATTCTTTTTCCTCTTTGTCTTTCTTTTCTTTTTTCCTTCCGTCTTTATCGTCTCTTTTTCTTTCTTCTACTATTTTCATGTCTTATGTTCTCACTTCTCATTTTTTTTTCTTTCTTTCATTCTTTTCTCTATCTTCTTTTCCCTTTTCGGCTCATTTACTATTTTTCCCTCTTTTTTTCTAATTTCATGTTTTATTTATTTGTTTATTTCTATTTCGATTTCTTTTTTTTTCATTTTGTTCTTGGTTCTTTTTTTTTTTTAACTCTCCTCTTTCACACTTTTATTCATCCAGATCTTCTTCCCCTCTCGCCCTCCTACTTACGTCTGATGTGATGAACTTTTTTATAATGAATCGTTTTCATCCATCTGAGGCCCGACATTTCTTTTGGTTCAGTCTACAAAATAAATTTTTAAAAAAGATTTTCAAAAAAACTGAAAAAGAAGACGAGTATTTTTTCTGTCAAATAAAGGAACCATTATTTTCGGTTTAAATAAACAAAAACGACAGGGCATCTTAGCTGGATCTTGTGTGCCACCAGCCCCTACCCCACCACCTATCTTCAGCACTCAACTTTCGAAATAAGACATACCAAAACAACATTTTGAGGATTTCTTATGAAATAATGACACAATTTCAAAAATAAAGTTGATGTTTACATCAGCCTTTCTACATCTTTTCCTTTCTTTTCTTTACAACAAGGACCATTAAAATAATTTTCATATCCCAAGGAACGCTGCATAGAAACATTGACGTACAACTAACGACCTACCAGTGTATTCAAAAGTTGATATGCATTATAATCTAAGAGTGATTATGAGGATTTTACGGGGTATAAATTTTTACACATCTGTTCATTTTCGTCAGAAAAATTACAGCCGCTGTTATTTTTTTTCGATTGGTAAAAATCTGGTGCTTCTAGGATTAAATGTCATCAAAACAGAGACCGTTACTCGTTATTCAAAAACCTCAAATGAAGAAGTCTGGCGTTGAGCTTCTAACGACGGCTGGATTATACGAAGGTATCGTTGATTTTTCTTAAGAGGTGGATCGGTTAGAACCTTTTACTGGTTTGCTCTAATTAAAACTGGTAGTTCTATATATCTATTTAAGTTCGTTAAAGTACGTATGTATTCTGTACAAGAAGAAAAAGTGAGAAGAAACTAAAAATAATCGGAAAACAATAACAGTATATAAAAAAAATGTGTCGTTAAGGTGCTGTCTAGATGAGAATTGACCAGAATATTTACAGAAGATACTAAATACTAAACAAGAGCAATAAGAGGATTCTTTTAAAATCTAAGTCCAAAAGGGAAGTTTTTCATGCTTCCTTCTAAAATCCCATCAAACCAAAGAAGTTATGGGAACATTTGAAATTTCTGTTCAAGCTGAAAGCATTGCGAATCCCGAAAAAAATCTTTGTATTCGGAGTTCAGCTTCAACAGAATACTAGTGTTATAAGCATGTAAATGAACACTTCCACACATGTCCCCATCAAAACGTATGTATATATATATATCTAGTATCTTAGCTGGTATTTTCATTTGCTCTATCCTTCATAACAGAGCCTTCTTTCTCATTCGGATTTTTCCGTCTACCGCTATCTTTTTGCCATCTTTTCCGTGGTTCATCTTTATTCTAGATATTTCTGTCCTTCTCTGTCGCACGAATTGCCCGCTGATATCGACGGTACAGCAAAGTCTCTCTTAAAATGGACACAAAATGGCGTTCCATACCTCCAAGAAACACATTCATTCTACTTTCCTTCTAATATAGCGTATATTTTGCAGTTGCAGTACAGAGGAAGACGGTTATCATAATCTCAGATAATGTTATCAAACCGTTATTATTATCAAAATTATTGTTATCCAAAAGACCCAATCTCAATCTGTTCTCAATAATCGGCTTCCTTAGCATTTCCCTCGTGGCTTAGGAATCCACACAATTTGAAGGCCGCGGTGGAATGCATGAAGGCAAATTTTTCTAAACAATTTTCAAACCTTTTACCAGAAAAGGAATCTGGTCTGTTATTTCCGTGCGCCATAAAATCAGAGTCTATAACAATAAAAGTTCCAATATGGACTAATGAATTTTCTTGAGTGTAGGCAAGAGCATCTTAAAAACCTTTCAATGACACTGCTATGTTGATCAATAAATTCTTCCGTTATTTATACTTCTAAATCTGTCTGAAGTCGGCTCATCAACCCTGTTTTTTTTTTTTTGCAATCTATCCGTCTTATCATTTGTAAACACATTGGTTTGTCATCATTGGCGTTGACTGGAATGACTCTGAGTGACATCGCTGACACCGGAAGTGCGTGTTGTCGGCGACCTTGACACGAGGCACGCGTTTAGTATACTGGTTCTGCTGTTCGTCATAAACCGGAAACAGTAAGAGGAGCCCAAATTCAGATATTCGTTATTAAATTGGACTTTTTGACATTTATTCTTCTGTTATAAGAGGAAAGGAAATACATTCGGGGTGGGGGGTATTCAGTTTGTTGATTCAAATTAAACTAGAGTTGGCGTTAACGGTTCATGATTAGTAATGTCCGGAGACATTGTTCTTCACAAAAAAAAGGTCTGTAAAAACAAGTGATGAGTATTAGTGTTGAAAATTAACAGCAATTCACCAACAGACACAAAAAGACTTTATCACATCTCGATGGTGAGCAAGCTGCTCTTACTGTATTGAGGATCGGATTCAGTAAGTGCTCTATCGGTGTGATTATGTCTCAGTCAATTTTATTTCATATATACATAGATATGAGTGTATATGTGTATGCATGCTTGTGAACGTGTATGTGTGTATGTGTTTTTGTAGATCAATAAGTCTGTGGTCTGACACTTAATTGTTAGCTGAATTTTGATCTGAAACTTTCATTGTATAATGTCTATATGATTGATATTCACCGCTGTTTCGAGTGCATTAACAAAGGAGATTATGTTGAGAAATTTTTGTTGTGTATAATGAATTTTTTTCTCATCATTAGTCTACAGATATACTGAAAAAATCACGTTTGTGAAAATATATTTAATATTGTATATATGTAAGTATATATGTAGACGGGCACAAACTTTCGAAGAATTCGACAACACGTGCGAACCGAATTTAGTAAGGACTTTAGTCCTTGTATTAAAAAAGCAATGTACTTTGTGAGTCAGTATAAGAACTACAAAGAAGAAGACTACTTTTAAAAAGCCAGTAGAAACTAAATATTTAGGTATGTAATTTATATCTTGTTCATTTCCCGAGCCTTTGAGTTATATATATATATATATATATATATATATGTGTGTGTGTGTGTGTGTGTGTGTGTGTGTGTATATATATATATATATATATATATATTATATATATATATATATATATATATATATATATATATATATATATATATATATATATATATATACGGCCAGATCGGGCATATGCTTTTAGGGGGCGAGGCATTATGTCCAGGACCTGGGCTTTAATTGCCCAGGTCAACCATATTGTCGGGAGACTTCCTCAAATGGGTGATAGAACCTCACAACTAGCTTGGGCATCAGAAACTCCAACAAAACTAACGACCTAGGGACCTTGATCCTATCTTTCTACCCTGATGGATATGGCTTGGAAACCCTTCGTTTAAAAAGTGGAGTTGGTACCTATCCTTGAAACTTCATTGCACTGGCTTTTGGGCTATTAGTGTACAGGTCCCACCGGCTTAGGACCTTTGAAGATGTAAAAAAAATCCCGTATCTTTGTTTGCTGAGCCAAGCTATTATATATATATATATATATATATATATATATATATATATATATATATGATTGTATTATACGAGTTGCTCTACAATTGGCCTGTTGTTCCAATGTGACAACATATTATTGAGTGTACAGATTTCAGTATTCAAAACACACAGGATTTTGGATTTTAAACATCTATCTATATCTATTTATTTGCTCGTTCTGTTCTCCGATCATCTTCATTTGTGTTATATATATATATATATATATATATATAAGATCACATGCGCACACGTGTGTGTACAGGGTGGCCCAGGAGTCACTTTATCATTTAAAAAACAATGGTTAATCCTTTTTTCAAATACATTTGTTTGAATTTTCGTTCTAGGCTTTCCAAATCCATTCTGTGGAAATCCGTTGCGCAGGAGCAACGTAAAAAAAAATTGTTATTTCTTTGCTATCTCAGTGCTCCATTGTTCAGTCAGCGAGCATAAATGCGCTATTTCCACGTCGGGAAGTCTCTCACGAAAACGGGAGGGTCATTTACATGACATTATTCATACCGAGTGAAAAAGATCCAATTAATTATACTTTATCATCAAGAACTATAAATAACAAATAAAAAGTTTATTTACTTGTAAAAGGGAAAACGGCATGTGGAGAACTCTGCCACTATCTCCTATGGAATCATTAACCGCCAGTGAACGCCAGAGGCTGCAAATGGAAAGATGTAGCAAATTTTTTTTTAAAGCAACCTCGTTTTGTGTTTCAAGAGAGAAAGACCTGCTTCCGTTAAAACCCTGCATCCGAAGTAATGGTGTTTACACAGGCCAGAAACTTGACCACGGATGCTAGAAGCAAACACTCGTATAGTTTGTTTATATCTATATCCATATCTACATCTACATCTATATCTATCTATCTATCTATCTATATATATATATATATATATATATATATATATATATATATATATATATATATATATATTAATGATTAATAATTGAATAATTGTGTCATCCACAGACAGCTGTTTCGTTGTATTACAACTCTTCAGTGTGGCTATAGACTAGCCACTATCCCATCCAGTACCACAAGGCAGGATCGAGGTAGGACCTTCGCTTCAGACCCAGAGGCTGGTAAATTACATCTGCCCTACGCAGAACTGGATGGTTAGTTAGGTTGAATTTAACCGTTAAATTTATTCACGCAGAATCCCCCATCCACCTGAATGCTCTATTCCTAAGCTGGAAGAGCATTATATATATATATGTATATATCTTTTCATCGCTTGTTAGATAGATTGCAAGCGAGCTCGCTAGAGAGTGGCGGGTAAGGGACCTATAGATAGATAGAAAAGGACAGATTGCGAGAGTTAGATAGGCATATATTGACGGGAGAAGGAGATCACACGCGTGTTTCCAAAGACAAGTAGTCTACAGCAAAACTTGAAAGTCTATTTTCTTGATCCGCTTATGGATTTACAATAATTGAAAAGGACGAAACAGCTAAATTATACGCTCTGTTCTACAACAGGTTCTGAGCCAAACTCAAACATCAGTTCTCGAAACAAAGGAGACACACGCATTTTTTTTTACATCAAAAGACGTAAGTCAGCCGCCATATTGTTGTGCACACAACACGTGACCACGGCTTATCGAGAAACGCATCAATCATGGGTATACAGCTTAATTATAGTTCTCGAATAGCTTCGTGAAATCATTATTTTATTACTCTTTATGTTCATTCGCTTGACTTGGGGAAGGAAAATTGATGTTAGATCCAGATGATAAATAAATCCAGTGTACTCTGTTGGCGTCGCCACAATCTGCTGGCTACTATAGGTTAGAATGAATAACAAAACGAATCACCGTGTTTATATGTCGTAAAAAGGGTGTAAAATACAGTGGGTTGATCAAGAGAGGAGAAAGAAGGGGAGAGAACTGAAACTCAATCTATTCATAAATGTATTCGAAGACGTCAACCAAAACTGTCTCCAAAACTGCCGACGTAGGTTTCGGTCAGTTTTTAAGCCGGTCCGACGGAGCTAAAGGGCTAAAAAATTGAATATTTATTCCTCATTATCTCTTAAAAAAAGACGTTTTTTTTTCTTTGTTGTTGAAAATTCTTCTCTTAAATAGGATTTTAATGGGAGGTACAATTTGCAACGTAACTTTGTGCTAAATTAATTCCTTAGTTTGTGCGTATTTTTTAAAAATCTTAATTCAGACTCTTTCAGTGATCACTGCCCAGCCAAAAAGTGAGCGAAGTAATTTATTCATTGATCACCCCTTTTTCTGATTTTCGACTGATCACTCCCAACACGACATGCTGCCAAACAATGTTGGTCACGTGATGGTCTCCAGTGACTGACTTACCAAATCTGTTTATTCTGAGTATCGCTGTGTATCCTCCTTAGAATTCTTGCCGACCTCAACACCGTTATTAGTATTGTCCCCAGTTTATTACAACTGGATGAAGAGAAAGGGCAGAGCTCATATACTGTAGTAGTTGAAGCAGAAATAGTGCTAGTGGTGAAGGTAATGCTTATGATGATAGTTTTTATCTTGTCATTTTCATCATTATGGACATCTTTATTATAGATATATACTTGGCGTAGCTCAGAAAGTCCACAAATTATCATTGAGGCTTTCGTTTTCTTTAGGAAAAAAAGGCTTTTGCGCATTTGAATCGAAAATCCCCTACCGGCTGCAAAGTGTGTTTGACTAGTTCGAATTGCTCAGGGACGTGTTCATCTCACGAGGCCAGCGAATCCACAAACGAGAATCTCGTACAACGCACAGTCTGACCATTTCGATCAATAAATCCAAAAGAAAATCTTAGTTTTCCGCCAAGAAACGTGAGACCGAGAAAGAGAGACCGGACAAATAATCCGCTTATAGTTGCTCGGACATTGTTTTTCGATTATCGTAAAAATGCAGGATTATTTTCTCCCCTGATTCGTCACTTCTTCTACGGTCTCGGCAAAAAACTGTAAACACTCTCCTTTTATTGCTTGTTTACTTATGGTTTGAAAAGTCCCCAAAAGCACAAGTGTCTTAAAACTATTCTAAGATTATTTGCATTTGTTGGACACCAAGGCACACCAGATAGAGACTCTGTGACAACAACGAAGACAATTCTCACAAAATTTAGAGGAGAAGACTTTTTACGGTTTGCCAATCACGTCACGTTAAACCTGAGCCTCTATACGAAATTAAAATTTCCTTGCCGTTATTTTAAATCACGACCGAGTGATTGGTAGACGGCTATTTTACCAACGGTGATAAAATGACAACTCTTAAATACCTATTCATACGAATTTATTTATTATACGTAGAACAAAAAAGTTGCTGTAATCATCTTCAGTCGTAATAAAAGTAGAGGTGGAGTTTGACTCCGCTGGAGCTAGGCTTGTTTTTTCTAGAGGAGTCACTCTTAATACGCCAGCTTTGAGCTCGCATTGATGTACAGGTATCAACAAAACTTATAACAAGTGTATTTTGTGGCTAGTCTATTCTAATATTTATAAAAAATTTGCCACACCATAGACCATAAGATGAGAATTATGATCATTGCAAAACAAAGACCACAAGACGATACGAACTGACGGTCCAGGGACCGTACTGTGCGCGTCATTATTTTAATTTTGTCGTTAGATGAGTCATCGTCAACCCTTATTAGAGCATCCACTTCTGAGCAATATACCAACTCTATTGAGGGGTTAGACTTTCCCAGTATAAATTTGGAATTGCCCTTCGCCTGAACTGGTAACTGACTGAGGCTGAAAAGCCTAGTTTGCCCTGAATTACAACTGATATTTACTCTTTTGAGTGACGTCAAATTATTTGTGTGCTCTACAAATTTCAAGATCACCCTAGCTATTGAGGAGAAAAAGTCGACTTGTCAATAATAAGAAATAACATAATCGTGCTTACATTAGAAGGAGTGCAATGTGCAGAAAACCCACCAATACGTCAATGGACCAGAATGTAACGTATTTATAATTTTTTTTCAGCGCTTTTCGTAACTTCGGCACTCGTGTCGGCATTGTTGAATCATCGTCTGTGAATCACAAAAATAAAAATCAATAAGACAGGTCTGGTTAGTCATACAATAGAAATTGTGGCATGACCATTGTTTTTTTGCAGCATGTTGCATCGTGGGTAATCAATTAAAATTTGGGAAAAAGCGTTAACAATGTACAAGTTATTTCTCTCGCCTTTTGTAGAAAACTAAAGAGTCTAAATTTTCAAAATACAAGCGGAAACGCATCCAGACACAAAATAGGGACCAATTTAGCGTAAGATTACATTTTGAATTGAACCCACCACTGAAAATGAATATTTAGTGGTGGAATTTTGGAAAAACAAAGACAACAAAAAAAAATCGTTTTTTTTCCTAGATATGAGGAATAAATATTAAAATTTTCGTCCCTCTAGCTCCACTAGTGTGGCCTTTACGCGTGATAAATAGATACATACGTACCTACACATGCATAGCCAAGCAGACAGACAGACAGATAGACCAGCAAAAACATGAAGAAACCTATGTTGACAGTTTTGGTTGGCGGTTTCTAATTTAATTCGCTAATAATTGAAATCTTCACGTGATGCTTTAAGCTGTTTATTAAGAAAGTCATTAATTATATCATTTGTGTTTCTGTCTGGTGCTTCCTTTTCCTTTCGTTAAAACAACCACTTGTCTAATTTGCTGCTTGCCGGGCTTGAGGATTTATGAAATGAAGAATTACTTTGAATAAAGCTGAGATAGAATACAATGAATAGATACCTGTGGTTATGAATTTGCGTGTGAGTGTGTGTGTGTGTGTGTGTGCGCCTTGATAGATTGATGGAGGTTTGTAAGCATTGATGTATATATGTATGGAAACATGTATATAGATGGATTTATAGATGGATATATGGATGGATGGATGGACAGTCACGAAAAACAACGTAAAAAGATTAGATATGTGTTGATGAACACGAAAATAAGTATGTATTCGTATGTATGAATCCCTCATCTCATCATTCTTTCTCTCTCTCTCTCTCTCTATCTATCTATCTATCTATCTATTTATCTATCTCTATGTATATTGTCTAGAAAACCTTAAAGCTTTATGCACTAAATATATCATGATCGTAATCGAAATAGAGACCTTACCTAAGATTCGCCGGACCTCCCTATCAGAGGCGTCGCGGAGCCAATACTTTCTGAACTTGTCTAGTTCGTCACGCTGTCATATATTTTACCGGTCACAGTTTCGCATTTGATCTCAGGGGATCACGTTGTGAGTCGTGATATCCAGCGGTTGTCTGACATTCTAACAACATGACCAACCAATTGCCATTCAAGTTTTCGAATGGATTCTTCCATATCCCTGATTCCTGTTCTTTCACCAATATACAGCACTGTTCTGTAATCTCTCCATTTTATGTTGAGCACGATTCTCTCTTGAAACGTTGCGTGCTTCTCAGTTTGAAAATCAATCTTTTGGTTGCGTTCCATGTTTCCGTTCCAAAGGTGACTATCTGAAGGATGCAATGGTTATAGACCATTCTTTTTTGGAACAAATTAGATTTTCTTGTTCCCAAAGGTTGAGCTTGCTCTACCGAAAGCTTGCCATGCTAAAGTGATTCTTCGCTTGATTTTTTTTTCTATTTAGCGTTTCAGAGAGATTCGTTGTCCTAGACAGATGTAGTGGCTCACTTTTTCCAGGTTTGCGTTTCCGATTTTTGATTTTGGGTCTTTGTCCTCAACACGTATACAAAGAGTATTTTTTAAAATCATGTAATTTCAATCAATTATTACTAAATATCAGTTAATGTAAATCATTCAGGTTTTTCAGTGGGATTTATGTTTTACACAGAATTAGTAATTATGGTATTATTTTGCATGAATTTTTCTCGTTGGTATCATCATTTGTATACCGTATAACCGATTCGGGAATTTAAAAACAAAAGCACACACACATACACACATATATATATATATATATATATATATATATATATATGCACTCACACATATATACATATGTATTTGAGAAATGGACATACTTGGTCCGACGGAATGGACTATAGATTACGTTACATTATATGGAAACATTTAAAATGATTTTTCTTCGGTTAATGTATTACTCAATTTAGACATCGTAAATAGAATAAACAATTAAAGAAAATGGGGCTGGAGCAGAAATTGAACCTGCCACTGATAGGGTAGCTGCTTTAACGTAGCGATGCTCTTAGCATTCAACTAAACAGCCGCCGTGATATAAAGCCCCAAATAGCTATTTTCAACCCAAATTCCAATCTCGTTGATTCTTGGGCTTTTTCGTCTTTTTCAATGCGACAGAATGTATTTAAGAAATGGACCTGTTTGGTCCGACTGAATGAATTATAAATTGCTTCATCATATTATATAGAAACTTATTTGAAATGATATCTGGTTGATGTATGACTCAATTTAGACATCGTAAATAGAATATACAATTAAAGAAAATTAGGACACGAACCTATAGATAGATACACAGTAATAATTAGTTAGAGAGAAGAACAAGAATGATAGTGGTGGGAGTGGCTTCCGAATAACATCAGTATATATATATATATATATATATATATATATATATATATATATATATTATGTCCTCCACAGACAGCTGTTTCGTTGTATTACAACTCTGTTTCTATAGACTTTTCATCATCCCATCCAGTACCACGAGGTAGGATTGAAACCTTCGCTTCAGGAGGCCGATATCCTACCTCTGAGCTACGGAACTGGACGGTCAGTAAAGCTGAATTTCAGCGATATATTTACAATAGGTTGAATTTCCCGTCCACCAGTGCTCTATTCCTATGGAAGAGCATTGCACAATATCTATCTATCTATCTATCTATCTATCTATCTATCTATCTATCAATCTATATATATATATATATATATATATATATATATATATATATGTGTGTGTGTGTGTGTGTGTGTGTGTGTGTCTGTCTGTCTGTCTGTCTGTGTGTGTGTGTGTGTGTGTGTGTATGTGTCTGCTGGCGTGTTTATTCAGAGTTTGATAGATATGAGCACATAAAATAAGACATTGATAGCTGACGGTTCGGGGAAAGCATTGTGTACTTTATACTTTACTATAAATGTCCTGAAGTCTTCAGTCTTTTCAAATACGTCACTCGTAGGCGCCTCTGATATAATTGAATGGTCTGACGTAATGAGTAGTTTTAACCTTTGGTGCAATTCACCTTTACCATGAAATAGACAGTCAGTGACAACATCAAATATTTCACACCGCTTATTTAAAGCGGTAATAAATTGCATGTGAGGTTGTTTAGAACACTGTGAGACAACAGCCTCGACGGAAATATGCAAGTATATAGAACCGAGATGTTCTCTTACTTTTAGAGCACCACAGTATTTATTTGTGTACGAGTCCGATCATGATACGAGGTCGATTTAACGTGGGTTTCCATATGGCTTTTGTCGCAGGCAACTTGACGTACCCAAGATCCGACTCAGTTAGTACTATGGTGTGGTAGTGACCGGGAGATAGATCCCAAAGGACCTTGCACGTTTAATTTGTTTCGCCCTAAATCGAGACAATACTGATTCTAGCCAAAAGGCCCAGGAATACGATTGTATTTGTTTGATAACCCAATAGTGCAAATATGACCCACTATGGCAAAAAATCGCCTAGTCTCCACGGCCTCTGCCTCAAAGGCGTTTGGACGATCCACAACACCCCTTCTCAATACAATGGAGAGATAGAGAAGGCCTATAAGTATTTATTTCTTGGTTCAATTCATCAACACTTAGTAGATATGATGTAAATATTTAAATACAACACAGGAGTCCAGAAAGTTTGAAGTTACGTAGGCTCAAAACTAATATTTAGATGGCGTTGAGTTGAAACTGCTGTTGAAAAAATTTCATCGATCTTTATCGGAGAGGTCGAGAACAAAAATGTGAATATCTCAAGCTATCAACATCTGATGAGCAGTTTCTCAAAGTCTCTGCGTTGAGAGACGGGAAGAAATCTTGTGAAAACCATGCCCAGTATCTGTCAAATTCAACTAGATCGAAGGTAGATAAAAAAAAAACTTGATAAGAAATGGCCTTCAGGGAAGGGTAGCAGCCCAGAAACCATTTCTCAGGAAAGCAGCTGACGGAATATTGAGACTCATAGGTCGGCCTCCATTTAACATCGACCTAAATTTCATAGAAGCAGTGTGGTAATATCTGATCTGAGAAAGGAGCATAAGATAGCCAGAAGAAAGTCTTAAAAAAAAAGAGCTCTCGGGAATTATGGAAGAAAAACAGTATAAATACCTGAAAAAGTATTAATGAAGACTTCAAGGAAGTTTTCCAAAGATAATTCAAGCTGTTTTTCGAGAATAGGGAGTTCTATTCGTACTCAATAATGACTTTAGTTTGGAGAACTACAAACATCCCCTTATTTTTGTGTTATATTAGGAGAGTGCATATCAACTTAATTTGTTTCTAGTAACAAATCAATAATTAAAGTGACTTCTAGCTTCTTTAAAAAAAAACTGATGGGTCACCTAGGACTTTTGTGCACTAGTGTATGTATATTCGTGTTGTCCCTACCTCAACTGGTCGAGGTAGTGGTAAACTTCCCACGTGCATAAGTGGTCAATGTTCGAGTATAAGTAAAAATCAACTATGAAGTAAAACAAATTACTATTACCGCTATGTCCTTGAAAAATACCAGGTCAAATCTATCAATAGTTCTTATCGATAAAATGTTTACCGAAAAATATATTGGGTCTATCAGTCTACATGGGCGTCTGCTGCCACTTTTTCAAGGGTGGGAGGAGAATATATATATCTGCGAGGGGGTAAATTCGTATTATTAGTGCAATTAGTGAAGAATAGTACCATTTTTTATGTGGGTGGATGAAGTTGGGGTTATATCAAATAGTTGTAAAGCAATACTATACTTTGTTGACGACAGAGTTCCATCTTTCAAACCTCATCACTGTAGGTAAGAAGACCTGACCCGGGTTGGGGGGGGCAAATGCCCCGTTTGTCTCTGCCCCCAACGGGATGCTCATGACAGCTTGATATCACTGCTTATTTAAGAAAATTGATTTTATTTTTTCTTTGTCGACTGGTCATTCTATAGAACCAATTATGCTCTGTTCAAGTTTCCCTTGATCTTATAAAAAGACGTTAAATATCGTTATTCAACCACTTGGAATCGGATTATTTTTGAATGGCGTCATTTTGGCGAAATATCTCTCCAGTCGCTCCTGCAACCATTGGATTCTTAATCTTCCTCTCCATCGACGAATAGTCTTGAATCACTGTCCGATTCACTGCCAGAGTAAGAAGACCGAGAAAAAGGAAATTTTTCACGAGATATCTCGTCAACCGATCCCGAATGGTCAAAATCAATAATATTGTGGTGGGATGTATTGATGTCTTCAAACGCGTATAAGTAACAATACCGTCATCAATGCGATACAGATTTCCTTGAGAGGCGAATAAAAGTTTGCCGAAAAGATTATTAGACTGCTCCGAGTTTCTTTTTGCTGAAATAAAATTTGTTACAAGTTATAATCGATTAATGATACGCTATTGGCTCTGTTGCTGAAAGAACTTGTATACAAGCGAAGAGCGTTTTAGAAGGATGTTCACGCAGAAAACATACATCAAGAACTTTTGATTTGGCATTTGAAATAGAAACCATCGCCTGACCAACGTCTTTTGGCAGCATGTCACGTTGGAGTTGATCAATTAAAAATTTTGAAAATCAACTAAGAAATTACAAATCTCGCCTTTTGTTGGACAGCGATCAATAGAAGAAAAAAATTCAATTATCAAAAAATAAGATTGGATGCCGCCGGACACAAACTGTGGTATCAATACATAATCAATAGCGTTAAATTATATTGCAAATTAAGACTAAATTGACCCCCTATCGCTAAAAACCTTTTAAGGGGTGAATTTGGGGGAAAAAAAGAAGAAAAAACAAAAAAAAAACAACAAAGAAAATTCTAGCACCATTGGTATGACCTGTACGCACGACGCAAATGTAGATGGATAACCAGATAGCTAGACTGACCTACTAAAAAACTGAGGAAACCTATGTTGATAGTCTTGGTGACAATTTTGATTCGCGGTTTATGATAGATTAATCAGTCATGAGTCATCACTTGAACCTGAACGCGATTTTCACACAAATAAGATCGAATCAAATCATTTCGTAGTTTTTCACCAAGATTGGCCAAGTCTGGCTCAAGGAGAACAAGTGTGGGCGCCAAGTGAAAACCAGACTCACTACAGCAATAATCATCGGCAAGACTATCTAGTTAACGACAATAGTGATACACCTCTCTATCACTATATTTTGAAAATAATTTTCCATTTGTACTCGAGGTTCCGTAGGAAGTGAAGATCGGGGTCGTGTTATTTTGTTCGTCAGTTTTTGTTTTTTTTAATCTTTTGTATCACTTGAGAAACTTATATTACAATCTCCTCCCGGTCCTGCAAGATCCGTCGAAGCTTCACCAGAAACCCGTCAACTGTGAATTTCGGGAACACGTTCCTTACCCTGTCTCTCAAATGTGTGCTGGAGAATAGGGAGCTGATAATGAAGAACAGTAACGGAATGATAGAATCTATTTGATTCGGTCTGCGTTTCTTCTATAAAAGCCATAAGAATGGTAACGCAAGGATATTATGAGAGTTCATATCTCGTAAAATATTCCTGATGGCTACAGCTGAGATTTAATGACATACTCTAGACGTCTTATATGGAGCGTGTAATTTTCATCCTCTTCTGCCACCTCCTTTAAAAGCCACATGCCTCCTTCAAGTTTGTAATGTAATCGATTTATAATTCACTGGTTTCATGAACACAACGGACATAACATGATAACATTTGTCTAATAAATGAATCATTCCAATTACTCACTGTTCCAAATGACCATTAGTGAGATACTCTTAATGTTAGATTGGAATATTCTTAACCCAAATGGTCTGTTTTATACCCACTTTCTGGTCGATGTGTAAGTTCTGTCCGGGAAGTATACAGACATTATCTATTAACGAATAAATACTCGACCTAGAATTATGGCGCCTGAGTTCTCTTCAAAACGCTCCACTTGGAATATCACACATATGAAAAATTACTCGGTCGGTTTTTGTGAATATGACGATCAAACTCAATGGCCTCTCTCTGCCGAATGAGTAACCGAAAAGGAGAGTTTCTGTTGATGTGCAGTAAGATCCATTTGATTGGTTGCCAAGTAACATCGACGCCACCCAGCCGTTTCTCGAGATATTCAAAATAGCTGGATACTTTCCAGACAGTCATCGTATGAAGGAACAATCCATCTCACTATACACCTTTATCTATAAGCCTCTTATTCAATTTACTTTGCCGATGCCAAGTGATACATTAACTGCGTAATGACGGGAGATCATTTCACATAAGAGTTTCAATATATTATAACGCAATTTATAATCGGAGATTGTGAAGGCTATCTATAACTTTGAAAAGGAAATATAACTCAATTTATAACGATTCTGTCGGATCATATATCCATTTCTTTATATATATATATATATATATATATATATATATATATATATATATATATGTGTGTGTGTGTGTGTGTGTGTGTATATATATATATATATATATATATATATATATATATATATATATATATAAACTTGGAGAAGGACACTCCTATCAAACCTATCAAGTTACCCTGCGAACATGCCCCGTCGTCTATGGTCCTAATGTTGTGGATGGACAGTCTTCCCAATAAATCTTCGTTCCTGAGTCAAGCCATTCACACACACACATGCACACACACACACACACACACACACACACACACACACACACACACACACTTAAACACGCACACATAAGCACACACAAACACACACATACGCATGCATACACACACACACGCACATATATGTATATATATTCGCGTTGGCAACATAAATATTTAAAAATATAGATAAAAACGGTAATAAGGCGAAAGGGAGGAAAGTTGTGAGAACATCGAGAGAAAGGGAAATTCAGGATAGGAAGAAAGAAAGCTTCAAAATCAGGGAAAGAAAGAAAGGAAGAAGCAAACAAACAAAGAGCAAAAAATAAATGAATTGAGGAATAAAAAGATGGAAAGTAGTGCGAAAATATGAAGAGAAAAAAAGTTGCGTCAGAAACGAAGGACGGAGAGAAGATTGAAAGAGAGAAAAGGAAGCAAAAGATTCGAATAATTCAAATTAAGATTGAAAGAAAGAAAGAAAGAAAGAAAGGAAGAAAGAAAGAAAGAAAGAAAGAAAGAAAGGAAGAAAGAAAGAAAGAAAGAAAAGAAAAGAAAGAAAAGGTATCATGATAATTATGAAGCCGAATCTTTGAATATCCATACCTATTCAAATGTAATTATGAATGGAAAATGTTCAGGAAAAAGCCAAAACCAAATAAACCTTTAAACAACGAGGATAAACGAGATATGAAATCATACGTGTAACTGAGATTCATATGAACACTCGCGAGAAACCTACATGCAGTGAAGGAAACATGAACGAACATGCGCAGAGGAGCGGTCCTCACAATCTGTTATTCATTGAAGGACATTCCGTTTGTGACAAGAGGCTCTTGACCAGAATTCTTTTGTTTCGTTCATAAATATATAGATCCGTGTAGGAAACAATTTGAATGTTCAAAGTTCCAGACTTCGTCAGTGGACGTTTCTGATGCAGCAATATTGCTTATAATTGGAATGTGTGCGTGGGTGTATACGCACACACACACATACACATACACATACATATATGTAATCAGTTATTCATTGAAGGACATTCCGTTTGTGACAAGAGGCTCTTGACCAGAGTTCTTTTGTTTCGTTCATAAATATATAGATCGGCGGAGGAAACAAATTGAGCATTTCAAGTCCCAGGCTACGTCAATCGACGTTCTGATGCAGCAATATTATTCGAAGTAGGAATGTGTGCAAAGGCACACGTCGACACACACACACACACACACACACATCGATGTCTATTTATCAATCTATCTTTGTCTCTGTCTTTCTCTCTATATATATTCTCGTCTGTAGCACGATCGTCGAAATCTTTTTTCTAAAACACGAAAATTTATCTGAACATGATCTAAATCTGTTAAAAACTTCCCCCCAAAATTTCCTCTCAACAGAAATAATCGTAATACTTCAAAACCGTATGTTTTGTACAACGAACGGTTATGCGACGGACAACAAGAAAAGGCTCAGTTCAGCATTATAGTTATATCGTAAACAGTACCCCCTGATATTTTTACATTGGCATAGAAGGTCTTGTTGATTGAAAGCACAAACAATTTTTTTTGGAAAAAACCCTTGTCAAATACGGTTAACTCGTCAAACAGATCTTTACCCTAAAAAGTTCTAAAATGTTACATATGTAACAGAGCAGTCCTGTTAAATAAAATGAGCAACAAAACAATACCATGTAATGCAATTCTAGTCACAATGGATGTGAGATTATTATATCTTAATATAAAAAACGACGAGGGTATATCAGCCCTTAATAATATCTAGACAACTTGACAGTATAAGAATCAAACATGGAAGCAATAACTAACATAATGAACTATATTCTAACAGTCAACATTTTTAATGTCAATGAAAGACACTTTCTCCATATCAAAGGTTGTGCCATGGACACTGCCGTAGCCCCATCATGCACTACGATATGGATGGGAAAGTTTGAGGTGACATACGCAAACCCAGAAATTTAAGGATAACTTCCTCCTCTATTCTAGATATATTGACGAAATATCTCTTATATATACAGCTGAAGGAACAAAACTCAAATCCCTCTCAAACTTACTATGAAACACGACTCGATCAAATTTGAAAAATCAGCGCAATCAATCGCAATATATATATATATATATATATATATATATATATATATATATATATATATATATATATGAAGACCATATTTATTCTCCAGGAATCACACATGAACTTACAAGACATAACAATGGGAGTTATAGAGTCACGTGCCCAGCATATATTCCTCGGGGAATAAATGTATTGAAACCAAATCCAAAATACACCATTTCCTGAAGCCTATATTCTGCTACGTATTTTTTCCCAAAACTTTAAGACCTGCCGATCCATCAGAAATTCTCTCCTCGACCACAACTATACAACTCCATTCGGTATTCGGTTTACTCACAAAATTCGAACTTATCGAAGAATCAATGAGATTTTAAGACCTTCAAAGAGTCCTTCCTTGGCTTATCCGTTTCAAGAAGCCATTTATCGGCATTAAAAGGATTTTCCCGCTTTAATTATTATCGAGAAAAGTATTGTGCATTCATTGAGTCGTGTTGTTGATTACGTGTGCGTATTTATAAGAATGAGATTGAATATTTGGATACGCATTTAGTAGTACCTTTGTGAGTTTGTGAGATGCTTGTACAATCATTGTTTATCTCTAGACAAGAACACGCGAATTTAGTCAGTTAGGAGGCATCACGTAATCATCTTGAACACAAAGTATCCAAGGAGGCACCAACCCCACCACAAAATCTTCATGTATACACGTGCAAAAACAAGGTAGGTAATTTTACATGTACTAGCAACATCACTCTATCTACCTTTAATATGTATCTCTCTCTCTCTCTCACTATATATATATATATGTATATATACATACATATACATACATATATATATTTATATATATATATATATATATATATATATATATATATACTCTCTCTCTATTTATATATATATATACATATATATATATATATATATATATATATATATATATATATATATATATATATATATGTATATATGCCTTACACCACAGCCTGTTTCTCTCTTTCTATCTAATAACGTGCACGGACGATATATATATATATATATATATATATGACTTCCCAGAAATCCTCAATCTTGATTTTCATTTTTGCTCTCAAAGTTAAATATCTTACCACCATAGATTTTTTTCACCGACATGATGCAGTCTGGACTCACTATTATGACCTCCTAGGAATCCTCATTCTTGATTTTCATTCTGGCGTTCAAAGTAAAATATCTGATGCTCAATTTGTTTTCTATAGAAACCTTCGAGCCACTAGAAGGTACACATATGCTGCTGGAGATGTGAACCCTTTCTCAAACATGTACAGCATACCAATTAATTCTTTTATCAATCAATCAATTAACAAATAAAGTCTCCATATACTTTTACTCCTGAGTCTGTCTCATTCTCTATTGTTCATACATATATATATACATATATATATATATATATACATATATATATATATACACACACAGACACACACAGACACACACACACACACACACACACACATATATATATATATATAAACAAGTACTAAATGTTGTCAACATATAATTGATCATTTTTAAGAAGTATGTGCCAATAGGTAAGATAGATGAGGTAATGTTAATAAAAAAGACAACAAAAGGTAGATGATATTATCAGAGCCATGCGTGTTATATATCCTGACGGACTAAATATTAAAGTCATGAAAAGCTCTTATGAGGAGTTGAAATACGTTGGAGTACTTTTCCTTTCCTTACCCCGATCTGGAGATCTCCTTATTCGTTCTCATATAAATTGGAATGATAGAGAATCGACTATTTTGTGTGAGGATTTCTTTGCTTAAGTCAAAAATGTATTGGTGATGATCTTCCTGGATCTTTTAATTAAATCAGGAAACTTCTGAATCAAACAAAGAAGAAGACATTAAAAGATATAGCAGGCAAAATATTGTTACAATCTGAATTGATATAAATGATGACAACATAATACCAATAGTACGAATATACATCAGATATAATTGACACAACACTATATAAACTGCCAATTGAAAAAGAGAAAAGTATACTTTGTAATGCTTGTGTCATTTCTTATGAAAATAAAGAACTTGATGATACAATTTTTCCTAAAATCTTTAATCATAATCTCTACCAATAGAATTTAAAAAAGGAACAGAATATGCCATTAGTAACATATAGATTAGGACCAACAATACGATTGGAATTTTTTAATCATTTAACCATAGTGAAATGATAATGAAAATTAAAGGATATGTTAACGAATGTATACGAATAGAATGAATGAATAGTGTATACTTAAATAAATAAAATTGTATTAATGTTAGGGGAATTAGGTAACCGAAAGAGATGGATCCAGTCTTTGTCAGTGTGAAAGCTCATTGTATGGACTGGAACCAGGGAAAGGGGAAAACATTTGGCTCTTGTCCATTTGTCTGACTGATTAATAGTTGGGCAAAGTGGGAGATCTAACATAGAATGCCATGTAACAAATGTTCAAGCATATTAATGGAATAGCCCGTCGGGGTGTTTCTATTCCCCATAAGGTGGTTTTGTTCCGACCATGTATATAAAAATACTTTATTTAATAATTAGGTGTTAAGAAAAAAGCTTGATGGATGATTGATGTTATATGACGTGAAAAATGAACTTTAAGGTTAGTGGAAAATGATTGTCAAATTCTCTGGTTGAATATATTGGTAGAGAATCGACTCGGATAAGTTTTTTTTCTGTGTAATTAGTATTCTCAAAGATAATATTATAAGTTGGTTTGCATGCAGTTTGAAATTAGAATCGACACAACGGATTAGATATTAACGCGGGTGAACACCAACAGAAATGACACGAAAAGTGGCTCATGTCTCTTGTTATTCTTACTGATCCCTAATCGTTAAAAACATTTTAGGGTAACCTGCGTTAGTAAGCCTCGTTTCAGAAAGTAAATATTTAGTATAAAATGATATCAATATACAATACTCATAAAAACCTTATATAAAACGATAATCTACATGTATGACATAAGCTATATGTTAAGGAAGGGAGTGTGTGCTTGATGTTAATAAAACTGTTCTGTTTTTTTAAATCCCAGGAACAGTTATATGGTAAACAACTGATGATCCCAACAAGAGACAATTTATTCATTGTACAATGATAACAAAGTATCGTGGAAACAGGAAAAAACACTTTGGAAGATTGTGTCAGTTGCATTGACAGATATTGGGAAATGGGTGACTGAAATGACACAAAAAAATCTATTGAAAAAGTTTTTTTTTTAATTTTGAGTGTTTAAAGCTGTAAAGCTTTCTGAACTACGTATACATATATCTGGAGCAGCTGCATATATCAGAGAAAAGACACACATGCATACACTCACATATATATATGTGTGTGTGTGTGTGTGTGTGTTTGTGTGTACGTATAAATTACCTGGAATAACTGCATGTATACACAGGAAGTATCCTTTATTGCCTGAGGATCTTTCATCTTATTATCACCTGCCGTGGGGGTAATTTTACAAGACATTATTTATCATTCCACTCCTTAAATAGTCTCATAATATGGTTGCGTTGTACCAGACTATGTTAAGCTTGATACACGACCACAGAAGTATACAAAGTGATAGACATTTAGAAAAGCATGCGTGCAAAACTATTAATGCCAACAGAAAATGCTCATGAACGCGGTGGTGATTGTACTGATTTCGAAAGTTATCGATAGTGAGTTTGTCCCTTTATAGCAGCTTTACAAGTGCAGCCATATATCGGATTTGCCTTCAATTACTTAGATTGGTTCATCAACACTCTTGAGCCTCCAAGACTAAAAGTTGATAATGCGTCAGAATAACAATCATAAGTAAGCATAAATACAGAACTTTCTCACAAAAAGTGCAACAAGCATTTCCTGGGGATAGATCCCGTAGCTCCAAAAAACTTCATGGATTTATATCAAGTAGTTTTTGTAGTAGGCGAGTGCATACACACATCCTATTTGTTCGAGTCCCCACAAAAACTGAGTGAGGCACAAAGTCGGTTAAATTTTGGGATACCACCCACAGGGACGTGTGGGTAGAATGACTCCAAAATTTTCTTTAATCGTCGTAGCTTTTGCCTCAAGGACCTAAGAGCGCTGGTCTTGAGGTCTCAAGACGAATCCTGAGATCCTTGGACTTCACTACACTGTGCAGTGCCAGGCCCTATGAAGTAAAGTCAAAATCGGACATGGCAAGACATACAGACAGACAGATAAGCAGACAGACAGACTTTTAGCGAATTATAAGATTATTATTAGTAGCAATAGACGGAGGGGGGGAAAGCAGGAGAAAATAAGTTTTAGAGAAGAAGAAGAAAAAGAGGGGGAGAGGTATCCATTTAAAATACTCGTGAGCAGAATGAAAAGATGAAAAACGAGTATTTAAAGAGAGAAAAAAGAAAGCAAATATTAAAAGAATTAGAGAGAGAAGAGAACATTCACAAAATGGAAGAGTTTTTTTTCTCTACTTCCTCTACATCACTAACATGTACACACACTCTTTGCTCCACTCTTTCTTTCTTCCTTTCTTTCTTTCTTTGTCTTTCTTTCCAATACGTCTAGAGTCATTCAGATTCGGATCAGCGCATTCATATCGTGCTCAAGAGATTGCTCCCACACGTATGCCAGAAGAAAAAGTATCGACTCAAATGGGCGCCTATATCCCCCACCCCTGGGAGAAAAAAAGCATAAAAAATATGCCATCCATTTGATTTGTTTACCTTCACAAACCACCATAAAAGGACAGACTTGAGCGGAGTTGTTCAATGTCTGGGCTTGGTTGGTTTCCTCAATGTATTCTCTCTGACAAAAGTAGCGCTGATTATCATAAAAAAATAGATTTTATTGCTTCGAATATTTTAAGAAGCCGTATTCCTAAAAAGGAATAGTATAAAACCAATGCATCCTCCCGATAGTCCCTTATGAAGCTGGAACATGGAATCTAACCACGAGACTGTCCCTCAAACTAAGAAGCGTGTAACGTACACATGAAAGAATCATGCTCAATCTCATATGGGGAGATCACAACACAGCACAATATATATCAGGCATATAACGGGAGTCCAGGACATCATAGAATCCACCTGAAAACTCAAATGGTAATGGGCTGGTCTTGTTGTAAGAATGGCAGGCAACCGATGGACATCATGACACACAACATGGATCCCTTAAGATCACATGTGTAACCGAGGCCGGCAAAATCCAAGATGGACAGACGAACAAGACAAGTTGAGAAGGTACTGGCTCCGCGACCCCCATCTTAGGGAGGTCTGGCGAATCATTTGAATGGTCTATGTCTAACGACGGACGCTAAAAGGCTGATGACCATAATGATGGTGATAATGATGATTCATCTCTCTATCCATCTATCTATTTACCTATCAACCAATATCCAAAAATATCAGTCTAAAACACTAAAATTAGAGCCAGTGCCAAAGAGAGAAAGTATAAAATATTATAAATACAACCTAGTCATTAAAATTGATTTTTTTTTACAATTGCTAAATCATTTGCATTATTTTTGTTGCACTAAAATCACGACCTCATAAAAAAAATCAAAGTATTGTGATATTCCAGTCCAAGTCTGGTGTTGACTTGTTCTTTCCGTCGTAACAAGAACAATCTTGACTTCAAGAGAGTAAACTCTTCACTTTTTGTCTTTCCTCTCACGTTAAACCAAATCTATATGTAAAAAATCAAAATTTTGAAATCATGACCAAGTGTTGGATAGGTTTTTCTCTTTTACTGACTGAGCTAAACTGACAAGTCTTACCTATTTACAAAAATGTATATTATAATTTTTGTATCATTATATATACATGGTGCGACTGCCAGAGTGGGGAAATACACAGGCGTACCTTCATCATCATCATCATCATCATCATCATCATTCTTTTAACGTCCGTCGTTGGACATAGACCTTCCCCTGGATCCACCACATTTCTCTATCATGTGCGTCGCGTGTTTCTTAGTTTGTGAGTCCGTCTCTTGCTTAGGTTCCATGTTTCAGCTCCATAGGTGACTATCGGGTAGATGCATTGGTTGAATACTCTTCTTTTTTTACGATTATTGGGATCGTCTTTGAAGGTTGAGCTTGCTCTACCAAAGGCTTTTACAGGTTGTATTCATCGCGGTATTGACTAGAGTGCTTTAAAATTATGGTGTACACCTGTCTTTTTTTCTTTCTTTTCAACCGTATAAAGCCATCGTCATCATCTGTTTAACGTTCCTCGTTGATTACAAAACTTCTAAAGATTCACTATATCTCTCTATCATGGGCATCATGGGGCAAAATTCTCCTTAATCTGATTAAATAGTCACATCATCTTATTTTCTGCGGGTCACGATATCGCATATTATCTCTCGGGATCCATGTTGTGAGTTGTGATTTCCAATGGTTGTCTGACATTCATTCAGCATAGCCTGCCCGTTGCAATTTTAGTTTTGTAATGGATTCTATACCTGATTCCTATTTTTTTTTCCTCTAATATACTGTGCTGTCTTGCGACCTCTCCATGTGATATTAAGCATGATTCTTTCTTTGGCACGGAGCTTGGTTCTTAGACCAATGAGAATCGATATTTAAGGCTGATGCTTTTTTTAGTGATATTTCTACGATTTTATTTATTTTCTGTATTCGATATTTGAGAGAAACATAGAAATATTTCAGATTAAATTTCTCTTTATGAAATGGAATGTGTACCCTTTTCAATTTTGCCTCTGGTTTGCTTGTTCGATTAGTCATCAAATATCTTTAAATTTATGAATAATTTAAAATGTTTTCTCGTCCGATTAATAGGCAAAAATCTAGCATGTTTTTTTCTTTGCGTACTGGCGTGCTGGACATTACATTGAATGTTTGCCGACGTACTGGTATGTTGACGTGCTGGCGTGCATAAAAAGGATAATCAATTTTTCTCTCTCTTCTGCTGATTCGTCTTTTATTTATTTATTTTTTTCGTTGTTATTATTTTCATTCTGTGTTTGACGAGCTGTTTGTTTACTTGTGTCTGCCATCATTGTCTAAGTCTTTTTTTCTTGAATAAATCCTTTGAGAATAAATTAAGCTCGTCGATTTCCCTCTGCAAAATAATATAAGATGCTGACTTGCAGCGTGGATGGATCGTGTGCTTTTTTTCCGCGTTAATCCTTCTTAAATGGATTGTTTAATGAACTGGAAACGGCAGATGATGCTAGATTGAATAAAGGCAGTAGACTTGAAAATTTGAAGAAAAAAAAGAAACGTAGTTTAAAAATGACGAAAAGAGATAGCAAGGAAAGAAAGAATCAAAGAAAAACACAAGCAAAAAATATATGATTAAACATTGACAAAAAGATAAATAAGAGAGAAAGCGAGACAGAAAGAAAACAAACGAACAAAGTTAAGAAAATGGGGAAAAAATAGGAAATCCTAAATAGATAAAGAAAAAAGAAAGGAAGAAAAAGGAGGGAAGGGAAAGGGGACAAAAGAGAAATGGTTGGAAATGATTAGAAATGAATAGATAAATAAAAGACAACATGAGAGTGAAGTGGTCAAGAAAGAAAGAAAGAAAGAAAGAAGAAACAAACAAACAATGAAAGAAAATAAATTGATAAAAAAGGTGAAGTGGTTAAGAAATAGATAAAGAAAGAAAGAAATGAGGAAAATAGAAGAAGAAGAAAAAGAAGAAGAAGAAGAAGAAGAAGAAGAAGAAAAAGAAGAAGCGAAAATTGAAGGAAATAAATAAATGAGAGACAAGACGGAAGGAAATAAATAAATGAGAGACAAAATGGAAGGAAATAAATAAATGAGAGACAAAATGGAAGGAAATGATGAATTAATAGAAATAAGAAAAGTTCTTGAGAAAGAAAGAAAGAGAGAAGGAAAAGAAGAAAGAAAGAAGGGCGAAGGAAGAACATCACTAAAATGGCATTTGTTTAAGGCGACTATCGTAGAGGAATGGTTAGCAAAAATCCATCCGTTATTTTTGATGATTCTAAGTGCTCAACTACTGCAGTCTTCTGCCAGACTAAGCTTAGCTTGGTTCCCTGAATACTCCACCGTTAATTAAAAACAAGCGATGTTGTCTCGCTGATCCCTACTCTATTAATTGTCTTAATCCTCATAGAGGACTTTGGCCATAACAGATTTAGTCTAACAAATATCCAATACATAAAGCATATCTTTTAATCCATGTACTGCGACGGGTGGCAAAAAGTAATACTTATCAATTATAAGATGAAAGCCCTTGTCCATTACAACATAATCCATTGCAAATTATCCATTGCAAGTTACCCATTACAAGTTAAGAGCTCTGACTCAAATAAAGATCTAAGTTTCTACAAATCACAGTAAAATGGAAATTTCCTTGCGTTAGCTATAGAACTGCAATGGCTAAAACACCCACCATTCATCATTATAGGTGACATATGGCCTTTTCGATATGGGTTAGGTGTGGGCACGAACCCTGATCCCAGTTTACAAATTAGCCCGCCAGTTGCCCAGGTTTGGTATGCTCGCAAAGGTCAACCCTATCAAACCGCTAATAAAGGACCTTACCCAGAGACCTTAATCCTAGACGATTGTGACTGAAAGCATTTTTTGCCGTACAATGTATTTTATATACATTTTATTCATTGAATTAAACATGTGAATATTATAATTATCAAATAATAGTTATTATTTTACACCGATATTGCTTGCTTCATCACGCTAATATTGGACAGGAACAAAATTGTGCCACGTGTCAGCCGGTCCAGTAATAAACAAAGGGTAAATGGCAAAGGCAGTTCATATTAAGCGAAAAATGTCATCGGAAGATGGTTGAGGCCCCGATATGATCAAATATTCGCCGTTTCCGCTCGTTAAAAAAAAAGAGAGAGAAAATGAACAATCGGCCATTGTTCAGCACGTGTTTAGTGAGCCGATATTGAGGCACGCGTTCTGTATGTGTCCCTCTTCGACGTGCGCCGAGTACAGCACAGCCATTTGAGACGTTATTCCGGTTATAACACAGAAAAAGAGACCAATTTTATGTTCATTCCATTCAGTTCATTCAGTATCTAAATTCCTTCCGCTTTACTCGAATCGGGGCTGATCCTAAATAACACCCAGAGCAGGGCAAATAAAAATTGTGTTGTATTGTAGACGCCTTGTCGCCAATATGTTGTATTGTGGAGTCCCCAAAGATTGAAATAATTCACTCACAGCAATATACGCAGCTCAGCCTATCCCATATATTTACTGATCTCTCTTTTATTAATATTCTTAACCAAGTATCCGGCAACTAATTTAAATAGATTTTACCCTCAAGCGGCAAACTATTCTCGGATTCGATTTTCGTTTAGAGCAGACGTAACTATTGGATATCCTCTAGATATCTACTAATTTCTCACCCGTTTGTCCCAAAGGCAACTGATGAAGGGTCGGACGATTATGATATGCCAATCTTCCAAGAAGAGTGACGTCACCTACTCGTCTGCCTGTCTCAAAAATACATTCGAAATCCTGGCTTTTGTCCGGGCTCGATCCCCTATCCTTAGTGCCGATAAGAAATATTCAACATAGAGCAGAAACATAGAACCTAACCAAGAGACAGACCTGCAAACTGAGAAGCATGCAACATGCACGAGAGAAAATCATGCTCAACCTCACACGGAGAGATCACGAAACAACATTGTATATCAGGAAGAAAACTGGAGTCCGAGACATCATAGAAACTATTTAAAAACTCAAATGGCAATGGGCAGGCCATGTTGCAAGAATGACAAACAACCGATGGACATCACGACTCACAATATGGATCCCCATAGATCACATGAGAAACTGAGGCCAACAGAACACAAGCTGGAGAGATGAACTAGATAAACTCTGGAAATCATGGCTCTGCGACACCTATGATAGAGAATTGTGGCGAATCCTGGGGAAGGTCTATGTCCAACAACGGACGTTAAAAGACAGATGATGATGAAGCAGGCCATGTAGCACTTACAAGAAGGAAGTTTACTTAGCTTAGCTTAACCTGGCAGTGGGGTGGCTAGGGGGTAATTGAGGGTACGAAGATTGTGCCGCATCAAGATAGGAGGACAGAGCTGCCTCGAAATTCTGGGTTCGAACATCTGCCACTGGCGCCGGCAGGACATACGTAACAATTTCGGCCGCTGGACAGGCTCGCCGATAAGCTTATTATACCTTCTTGATTTATAGTTTCGTTTATAGGAATCCATCACGTTTACTATCAAGAAAATTACGGGGAATAAGGCTGTAATCCCGCAGCTGTTTGACATACAGTCACAAAGGAAGAGCGAAGAGAATAATGGTCGATCTCCAGAACAAATAGATAGGGGGATGAATAATGATACAGGTTTTCCCTGCTATTCGAAAGAGGAGCTTTCTATTTAAAAACTTTCGTAAGCCGCAAAGGGGTAGAGCAATTACCATTATTTATTTTATTTTATTTTGGGGGGTGAGGGTAATTCCCTTGGGTGTTCACAGACAAATAAAATGATGATTATGGTAAGTTGGGTTGAGTGGTCAAAAGGTCGGGGTGGTGAATGGTACAGGAGACTAGGGTGTAGGTACGAGAGGAAAGGGTACGCTCTGCCTCTATAACGGCTCTTGATGAAACAAACGCTGAACGTTTTTTTCCCCTTTCTGCTTTTTTTTTCGTAAAAAATGGAGCAAAGGAAACACTGACCGCTGGTGCTAATGAGAAACATCCAACTTCCAAGCAACCCCTGTAGGAATGATTAGAAGAATATTTACTAAGCTTAGCTTAATCTGGCACAAGGATGGTTTGGAGGTAAATGAAAGGTACGCTCTACTTCTTTAACGTCTTACAACAAAACAAATGCTGAATGCTTTTTTCACTTTTTGCTTTATCCGTTAAAAGTGGCGTGAAACAAACTTTCAGAAAGCAAGGGATATCTGTATTCACCAAGCTTAACTTAGTCAGGTATAAGGCCAAGTGGAAAAAAATACGTTGGGAATCTGCTTTGAAATCAGTATCCGAAATCAGATTTTATCTGAGCCCGAGCACTGACCCAGTTGCACCGATGGGAAATAGACAACTTTCTCAGCCACCAAGCAGATCCATTAGGTAGATAAAAAGATTGTAAATACTAGTTATGCATTTAACAAAGCCTTAATCAAATAATCAGATGATTCCCCCAGCATCAACTATAGTTTGGTGGTTTAAATATCATTACCACTAATACAGGAACACTCTAGCAGTACCTCGCTATATCAGCAGGTGGTTGGGTGTTCTTCGTAATGGAAGAATGTCAGATCAATGCAGTTGTAGCCTATGTCTAATCGTGGAACCCTATGTATTTCCTCCTTTCCGGAGCAGACATACTAAGTTCAGTCAGTTATGTTAAAGTAGAGTTGGTGAAAAAGTCTCGACATTCCAGTTCAATACGTTTTGACTCAGCAACAGTGAGTGCAAAAAGTATCCAATACATTTCAGGAAATTTATTCTTATCTGCTGATACAGCTTAAAAATTGACAGAATTTTGATCAAAGATTTCTTATATTTCGGCATAACCATTCAATGTTGAAACTACTTATATATATATATATATATATATATATATATATATATATATATATATATATTCGAATTCTGACCTTTGGTCGAAATTGTGTCAATTTTGAATCTACATAAGGATGTTTTTTTTCATATGTATCGTATACATTTTGCACTCATTGTATATCTCCAGGATACTTCCCGCTAATCTCCTTTTTTTTCAAGATTGTTCTTGAGCTAAGCAGATATTTTCCGAGAACCCTGATGTATGTCTGTATGTATGTACGAATACATGTATGTATTCATGAATGCATGCATGTATATAATAAGTAAGTATGCACGTACGTATGTGAATGTTCACATTTGATGTTCTGAAAGGGTTGTCATACGTTCATATTTTTCTATACAAGTCCTCCATTTTGTCCTCGAAACCTTCAACTTGAAGGAATCTTTTAAATTCTTCAAAAGCCCTCAAAATTAATTATTCTGGTTGCTCCAAAATTATATAGCATTAAAGTGTGCGTCGGGCAAGGCAGGATATCTCGAGGGAGGTCCACTTTTTTCTAATTTTTGGATATGGCAACTCTTGTTATGATTGCCTGAGATAATATATCGCCTTAAAACGAAACGTAACACTTTTGTATTTGATCGTTTAATCTTTGTATTAACCCCCAAAGAATTTTCGAAATGCATGTTGTAATAGCTTATTATTCTATGTTGAAAAAAAAAGTTCAAGTATGGATGATTTTATATTGGGAAAAATTCGATCGTCTTGGACAGAAGATGAATTAATGGGACAATTTTGGTTGGTGTTAGCTGAAATGATAGAAAGAAGGAAAATTAAATAAATAAATGAAATGTGCCGGGTGAATGTTTCTCTGTGCTGATAAGGTTGTAATTTTTCGTTGATTTCCAGGCATTTTTACCACTTGAATTAATGTGTATTTTTATGTTGAATACATATTTTTGAAAATGAATTATATACAGAGATGCCCGTAGAGGCATTTTATTAAATAGACATACAACATTCACTCCAGACTGTAAAACAATCACGAAAACTTTCAATGTGTATATGTGTACGCACCGAGATAACTCGACAACTGGCCCGTGTATGAAGTTGATATTCCTCATGTTTGTCTGTGCATCGAATATTTCAGTGTCAAGTCTAGGGTCGTTTGGATTCACAGTACTCGATATGCAGGGGTACAAGATTTGTAAGAAAAAATCACATGGATATAGTTTATCGCCTGAATACGTTACCAATGTCACCAGAGCGTGTGTTTATAGTGTTGAAACGTTTGTTGAGTACGGAGACAGACAGACAGACAGACGGACGGAGACAAAGGTTTTTTTTTCGTTGAATTTTTCTGTAGAACCAGATTAAATCAAATTATAATATAAATGACGTAACAGAATTTTTTTTAAATTTGTTTTGATTATTACTATTAATGACATCATAAACAATTTTTGTTTTATTTTTCTCGTTTTATCAAACCTAATCAGAGGAATTATATCATCTTATTTTTTACTTATTCAACTGCTTTCTTTTAAATTTTTTTTTTCATCAGAAAAGATGGCACAATAAATACTTTTTCATCGATGTAGATTAGATATTTATAAAACTTATATTAGATATGAAATTTCTCAACTGACAACATTGCAGAGAATTAATACGAAGCCGTAGTTTCGTACGACGGACAGAAAATTATTTTTCATGACAATGATAGCAGGCTGCCCCACACACCATCAAGTTCGGGCCCTAAACATGGACCTTTTGAATAGGCATGCCCAAGTTTTGGGGGGATTTTTTTTTTCATTTTATCATCAATCTTATAATACATTTTTCTTAATTATCCATTTTCTCTGGGCAGAGTTCTTCTGAAAAAGAAAGGGTATCCGGAGTAAGGGGTTGATAGAGAATCAAAACATTTTGGTAGGGACACCCTATATATATGTACATACTTGCATATGTATTTGCGTGTGCATAAATACGTGCCAATAGATGTTCGTAGACTTTTGGTACGTCTACCGGCAGAAACGTGAGCGTATTTGTGCACACGCCTGCGCGTGTGTCTGTATACGTGCGTATAATTGTGTGTGAGGTTTTGTGTAAGAATGCATGTGTGTGTGTGCATGGTAACATATCCGTGTGCACTGGTATGTGTGTGCTCGTGTACGTGTGGATGTGTCTGTATGCATTTCTCTTTGCGTATGTATATATGTGTGTGTGTGTGTGCGTGTCCTTCTGAGTTTGTGAGTTTGTGTGTGGAGGAACATGTGTACGTGCGCACTGACACTTGTATGTTTGCGTGTGTGTGTGTGTGCGCACGTGTACGTGTGCGTGTCTCATTGCGCATGTAAGCGTATGTGCATGTAGGTGTGCTATCCGTGAGCAGCTCAGCGTGCGCGCGCAAGTGCTTGTGTCTGCATGTCTCTGTGTTTATATAAGAGATATATTCTTCTAGTCAGAAGAAGGAAACCGTCTTCTTTTTGTTTTTGTTTCTTTTTTTTACATTTTTCTCTTCCTTCTTCTCTAAAGCATTTATTTTTTCTTTCTTGACTTTTTTTTTATTTTTGCTTTCGTGATTTTCTTGGGCAAACGTTGGACAAGATTTTCTCTGTTCAGACCTAATTACGCCCAGCATCAGGTTTCCTCCCCCCCTCTCTCTCTCTCTCTCATCCTTACCCAAACTTCCTACCACAAATGCTAACAACCGGATCACTTCTACCCTCCATCCTGTATATGTTACCTTCGTCTTACCATTAAGCTGCCATTGCTCTTGGGTAGGAAAAGAAGGAGGGGTAGGGACTGTCGCTATCACCCATCCTTTGTTTTATTGTATTTTGACCCATCCTCTCGCTGCTAATGGCAACATTTAATACTTCCCGACCTGTTCATCAGGGCGCCCCACACTCTATTTATTTCTTCGTTTTAGCTTTTTTTCCCCTCTCTTTCCCCTTTCTTTCATGTTTACTGAGCGTTGCTAATCACAAGATGTACTTTGCACTGATGTCGCTGGGAAAGGCATGGATCCATCTCTCCCAAGAGCTCAAGCCGTGTATTAGTTCCTACTGTTCGTTCCACATCACCAGTTACGACCTGTTGCATTTTACTTGCAGAGGAGTTGGGTACCTCCAAGTAACACCAGTGTCCTGTGAAATACAGTGCAGTAACTTGACGATCTTCTATGCCATAGCCTGAGAGAGAGAGAGAGAGAGAGAGAGAGAGAGAGAGAGAGAGAGAGAGAGAGAGAGAGAGAGAGAGAGAGAGAGGGGGGAAGGGAGTTTAGCACAAGGCTGAAGGAAGAGTAATTGGTGTAAAAAGAATTTATAGCGCCAATTCTCCAAACTGGGAGAGAGTCAACCCACCTTGAAAAATCAGTTGTTGTATTTTACCAAGGCTAGAATACAGATGACAGTGGGGGTATACAACTAAGTTATGGAACCTGAAGCAGGATAGTTTTTTTTTTTTGTTTTTTTTCAAGTCTCCATTCATATCAATCTATTTATATCTATCTATCCAATCTCATCCTGTCTTGCTCCATTCATATTAACCGATAGTCACAAAATCCAACCACGTGTTGTTCTTCAGTTTCTCTCATTAATTCTTTCTAGTATATTTGCTTGATACGTTCACTTCTAATTCGTTTTTTTTATCTCTTGGTATTTATGTTTGCTAATTTGCAAAAAGCCAAAATTCTATCTATCTTTTTTTTCCCCTTTGTTTTTGATTCGCATATCCTTAGTCAAGTTTGCACCATTTTCATTCATTACTTTTTTGTCTTCCTTTCTTTCTCATTCATCAAGACATCGGAACCTGTTGCCTCTACATCGGTAACATGGCAGCTTCTCTTGTTTACTCTTCAAGCAAAGGCGCGGTTCATTTGTCGCTTGGGCAAGCAATCTGAAGTTTACATTCGTCCAAAACCTGGACACTCCAAGAGAGGGGGAAGAAAGACAAAGGGACTGAGAGAGAGAGGGGGGGAGAAAGAAAGAGAGAGAGAGAGAGTGAGTGTGTGTGTGTGAGAGAGAGAAGGGAGAGGGGGAGGAGAGAGAGAGAGAGAGAGAAAGTGTGTGTATGTGTGTGAAAGAGAGAGAGAGAAAGAGCGAATGACGAATACTAGTTACATTATTACTGTTCTTTTCGATGGTTTGCTTCACACCGCTTTTTCGCTTTTACAAAAAAAATGGTGATAAGTGAAAACAGCGTTCAGCGTTGGTTTCGCTGCAAGCCGTAATAGAAGCAACGTGCACCCTCTTCCCCCTCTCCGTCTGTCTGTCTGTCTGTCTGTCTCTCTCTCTCTCTCTCCTACTCCTCAGTCTCCTGTAACTCCTAACAACTAAACCTTCGATTACTCCCCAAAACATATCATCATCAACGTCACAAAAAAAGAAGATTCTAATATATATTAACGATGATTGCTTCTTCATTTTAGACCATTTCAGCTTGAGAAAACGTTTTATAGGAACGCTCAACTTGCAATAGCGGAGAAACCAGCACGATGATAATTCTTCGTATCAGAAACTCAGACAGAAAGTATCAGATAGGTTTGACTCAGTCTAACACAAGACAAGGGTGGGGCAACAACTTGGGATCAAACAGTTATAATGGTCAGTGAGTCTAGTTCAATAAATGTTGCTCTACGGCGAGACATACATAAACAGGTACATGCACATGAAAACGCTATAGCAGATGTGAGTAATATTATAGGTCCTCCCATATGACAAGGCATAACGGGCAATGGTTTTGTGAGGGTCCATTTCAAGTATCCATGGCAGCATCTATATAGGAGATCTCCATTCATTATTTCTTTTGTAATTGAAGCTTTTTCTTCTTTTTTTTACCAAGGCTCCAATTGCCCAGCTTTTACCCATAGTGGTAATAGGAGTGTACTCATGCCTATCTCAAGTAGCGCTGCAAAGTGAACGTGAAGTGAACGTAAGCAACCGCGACCGAAACTCGAACTCGCCTCGCCGAATCCGCCCCCGTGCCGGTAAGCGCCGAGCCACATCGCACAGAGAAATTAGAAACAAACTAAGATAAATTAGAACAAAGTGGGGTAGATATACGGAGTAGATAAGTAGGGTAGATAATTGAACTGACTCTCACGAAAGATGGGCGTATCTCCACTAATTCTTTCAACATTCAAAGATAATGGCCAACACCATTTCCAAATACGCCAAACTCTCATTCTAACGGCACACGTCGTAACGGGACTATTTAATGACACACCCGTTCTAACGGCACGTATATTTTTTATGTTCTAGCAATACTATTGTCTGTAGGTTTATCAATTTCGTTGTAGACCTATAACCTGAACATGGGACATAAGGCTGTGAAATGATAATACAAAGTCATTTTCGCCTGTCTGTTTTTGGTTTCTAAGGATTATTACGTTTCGGATAGAATCCACTCGTTATAACAGCTGTCTCAAGTCCCGGGGGTGCCATAATAACAGGAATCTATTGGAACAGCAATTTAAAATGGACACATTCCTTATATTATGTTACGGTGACCTGAAATATCGATTCCTCATTTCTTTAACTCGCTATAAGCATATACTTTCACTCATACACGGACACAGATTCTATTTTATAAATTAAAATTTTCCAAGCCTCCTTCTGACGGTTTGAGAGTTCATTTTGTATTGAGAATGTTTATCCTTCAATCTAAACTATGCACATTTACAGCCTATTTTACATTCTCAAAATGAGAACGGTGTTGGCAACGTTTATATTCAATCAATAGAAGAGCTTTTCTTTTCGCTCGCTGGGAGTAGAAATGTGCATTCTTTCCAGAACAATAAATAGTGACATCGCCCTTCTAAAATACCACCCACCTGCTTTCTCTCTTATATATACGTGCGTGTGTTTGTGTATGAGTTTGTTTGTGCCTCTTTTCCTCAACAACTACGAGGTCGATTGACTATATATCGCACATACAATCAATAAAAATCGACTTTCCACATATGCTAATCTTTGATGCTATTCAGAGTCATCAGAGGCCAATCTTTGTTTCTAGACACCGAGAAAATAAATGTCTATACCCGGATTCTCACCATTATTCCTCTTACAAATGGCACACAAACTTCCTACAAATATTGGTGTTTTGAATAGGATATTAGTATCGGGTAATGCAACTGTGTTAGTTTTACTGCTGCTAAGTCTGCAGGGGTCTTCTTTTCTACTTTTACCCCTTCTCATTCACAAAAATTAAACATAATTAACTTTATAGTGAAGGGAAGTTTTCCTCTACCCCTTTTCTTTTCTCATTAACAAAAGTTCAACGTAATTTCATTCACAGTGAAGACAACGTGGCTCAGGAGTGAAGCTAAATCAGGTCATTTTCCAAGATAAACTTTTGTTTTGGGTGAAAGAAGTATTCTAAACCATTATTATCAACTTTTGTACTACTATTTAGGTATATCTCAATTTTTGTTGATTTCTTTGATTTTGAAAGATTTACGTCCCAGTGCAAATAATAATTTTCCCATATAATGTGTTAGGTTAGGTAAGATAGAATAATAAACACGATTTTCTCTGTGTTTGTCTAATTTTAGGTTCTATTTTCCGCAGATAACAATGCCAAATATTCCTGCTAGTATATATATATATATATATATATATATATATATATCAAACTACATGTATAAGGTATAATGATATTCAGATCATTATTTTTATATAATGAAAAATCATCAAAGCGCATTTCCATCCGCCACATATAAGACGGAACCCTAAACGCAGTTGTTTTTATCAAAGTCAGAATATTAGAAATATCAAATGTAAATATAATTAAGGCAATGTATAGCTGTTTTTTTTTTTCCTTTTTTCAGTTAATCAAATCATTAAAATCATTAAATCATTCGTAAAAGACATTTAAATTGAGAATTTAATGCAAGTGAAATGTACTGTCGGGGTTGAGGAATAGCGTAAGGGTTAATGGCATAGAAAATGGAATCGGCAGACCGAATTTTGGCTAAGATTGTTTACGTCCACTTTGCATAAATGCCCTTAGAAAAGTCATGAATCCAGCTGAATCTCTCTAACTATTAGTAAATAGTGGAGTAGTTGGAAACGTTTAGTCCTGTAAGACAGTCCATCGAAGAAGGGAGTTACGATGACTGGGGAAGAACTGCTTAGCAGACACCATAATTTGTCCCAAGCCTGGGTAAAGGAATAGGGTTGGTGAGATGGATTCTATGATATATCTGACCTGTTTTTTCTCTAATATACTGCACTGTCGTGTGATCCCTCCCTGAAATGTTGAGCATGATTCTCCCCAGGCACGTTGCATAGTTTTAAGCTCAGGGATCAGTCTCTTTGGTTAGGTTCCATGTTTCAGCTCAACAGGTGACTATCGGGAGGATGCATTGATTGCATACTCGTCTTTTCGGGGCAAAGAGGCTTTTCTTGTTTTTGAAGGTTGAGCTGGCTCGACCGAAAGCTTGCCTATCTACAGTGATTCTTTGCTTGATCTCTTATTCTTTTGAGGATTTCAGGGACATTCGTTACCCTAGGTAGATGTAGTGGTCTACTTTCTTCAGCTCTGCGTTTTACATTTTGCTTGTTGTGACTTTGTCTTCAACATGTTCGTTGTACATGACATTTGTTTTACTTGAGCTCACGTGACGACGAACTTTCTTGCTTTCTTCATTCAGTTCGTATATCATTATTTGGTGATCATTAAGGTTCTCAGCAAAAGGACGATATCGTCAACAAATCTGAGATTACTTAGTAATTCGCAGTTCATTCTGAATCCTACCCATTTTTCCAGTTGAAAAAGCTCAGAGTCTCTGAGTAGTCTGATAAACTAACTGCTGCATTGAGAGATATTTCTGTATGATAGTTTCAATAACTGTGGGGTTTTCTACTGAGTCGAAGGTGCTACAGCGAATGACATTTTATAATTCACTGATCCCTGTTCAGTCGTTTTCCCGAATGTTTTGTTGATGCAATTGAGTAGTTGAGTAGGTTTTTTGGCCTGTAATTGTTTAGATCTTTTGCGTTCTCATTTTTAATATAACAGCATTATGATTGCAGTATTCCAATCATCTGGTATGAACTGAATAGAATGACTAGTTTCCTAGAGATGACTTTCGCAGTAGGTTGATGGCAATGTTATCTAGTCCAGGAGCCTTTCCTTATCTCGTCAATGATTAATCCCTGAGAAATCAGTTGTTTAGTAAATTGTATTTTGAATAAAAATCCGTTCTTGGCTTAGCAGCATGTATTCTCTTACACACGTAAACATATCACACTTTCCACCAATATCGAATTGCATCAATCAAAATTTCTGTTGTTATACATTATGATATTGGGAAAGTCATGAATCCACTTCTTTGCTTTTTATGGTATGTCAGGTATCAGTTGATTTCGGTTCAAAATTCCCAGATTGTTACAGAATGCGTCAGACATTTGGAAAATCCAGAGGATACAACTGCTAAAACGCCATTGTTATAATGAAAAAGATGAAGGCACCAGTACAAATGTACAATCACCATGTGCATAAATATGTATTTGATACATGTTAATGATAATTCCACATTTAAAAAATTCAGACAAAAATTATTGCTGCCTGTTGACGGATATATCCGATTACGATTCGCGATAACCATTGGATTTCCACGGGTCACGTTGAAGAAAATTGCTTCCTGTATTGCACCACACAAGGCAATCATTTAATCTTCATGTCTCGAACGATTTATGGAGACACAATCATTACTTGTGATTGTGGGCTTGTTTTTTTTTTTCCAGCGTTTAGGTGCTGCCCGATATCTACTATAGCTTCCCTGCTATTCGCCCACAGCATAAGTGCGAAGGGAACCCTCACTGTCCCAGCCAGGGTTTGAACTCATTTAGCCGATTCCATTTTGTGCGCTATTAACCGCTAAGCTACCGGCAACTCCCGGTAAGTCATTAAAAGTCGTTCACGTGCAGCTTGGTGCGTTAGCTAGTCTTCCCCTGTTTGCGATAAAGGGGCCAAGAAATAATGACCCCATTACGAAAAAAAGAAATTGTATAAAAATGTCATAGCACCAATTAACGACGTGATTCTGTCGGCGTTCTGTGTTAGTCTGCTACTCAACACAATACCTCGTCGTCCACTTGAAATACAATCTTTGCAATTATATTTGTTGGATTTCCTGAGGTGGGGCGATGTAACAAATTCAACTCAGATTTCTAACTGTTTTCCTGCCTATGGCCGTTTAAGAAACGCTTTGAATACGTACATATATATGTTGGTGCGTGTGCGTGGTAAGATAGTGAATTCTCTCTCAATTATTTACCCCTGTCCACAAAGTTGGAAGAAGTATATGCATTCACTCGTGTGTGTCTGTCTACACGATCTCCACGAAAGTTCTCAATGAATTTCGATGACATTTTGTGGACGGGTAGCCATGGATTAGAGAAGTATTGATGAATTTTGGGAGTGGATCCATGATTTTTCACAGTTACCTCCCTTGTATCGTAGCTAAATAGGAATTGATTTTCATTCAGTTTTTAGCGATAGTGGCGTTGGCAGAGTTATCCTCTCTCTGAGGGCTTTCTGCCTTTTTTCCCCATGAAATGCAACCAGTCATAACGTATCAGTAATAATCTTTTCATATTCTCTGACAGCTTTCCATTTTTCCATTTTGAAAAGGATACCCATTGCGATGTCTGGTTGCTTTCGGCAGGCTTTTCTGGTGATGTAACGAATGAATTTTCTTCCTTTTCCTCGCAGAAGAATCATGAGTGAGTATAAGCACACACACCCCATTCATTTATTGGAGTGAATCAATCAATAAATCTCAATCAAATTGTCCATAACCAACCTTCCATTAACTACCATCGGCGTTGTGCGGTATCAAAGGAAACTCAACAACTAAATTGATAAATAAATTCTTGGTAAGACCTGTTTTTCGGATGCTGATTTTCAAAGCAGGTAGACTCTCCTCCAAAATAGGCGAATTACAGTCTTCTTTGGCCTTGTACCATACTAAGCTTAGCTTAGTAAATATCGAATCGAAACTTTATCAAAGTTGTGTGTGCGAGAGAGCGAGAGAGAGAGGAAGAGAGAGAGCTGATCAGTAGATTAGTAGCCAGCCACGAAGTTATCAGCTGAATCGTGATTTGGAATGTTCACTGTATAATGAGATGAGATATGCATAGACTGAGACGGATTGATATTATCTGATATATCTAAATCTTTTGTTTGAGATTGCCAAGCAGAAATGTTCAAATCCTACCAACGTAATCTTCGTGTAGGTCGGAGATTTATTTGCTGCGTGACATTAACACAGTCAATATTGATACTGTCAGCAAAGTAAATCTAAAATTCCACTTTGTCGTCAAACTTTTCACATGAGTGGGCTGTTACCAACGAAGCAAGAAGTCAGACACCTAGTGACTCAAAATCTCGGCTACTTCCACAAATCCAATTTCCCTACCAAGTCAATGCTCATATCCTTTTTGTTACTTTGAAAAAGATCTGTGGACATTACCTGGAAGAAGAAACCACCTTTCCTTCTATACGGATTTTGATTCTCGACAACTCTTCATATTTTCTATTCTTCAATCATTTTGGAACTATTAGGGAACAGAATGATCGAAATCGAGACATCTGCAGTGGCAGCAGCAGTAGTAGTCGCCCGCCTTATTCAGCTAACGCGCGTGCAGCAGAGTTTTGCTTATCAACAGCATCCAATATTGTGTCTGCATGTTTGCATTACTGCCTTCCTCTCTTTCTGTTTGCTTTAGTATGACAGAAAAAAACAACAAGCGAAGTAGCGACGGCTTTTATATAACTTCTCCTCAGTATTCTAGTTGGTTTTAGTTATGCAATCGCCTGGATTGGTTTGATTCTATCACGAATGTCAAACAGTTCTAACCTCTTGGCATTCGTTCCAACCACCTCTATGTATTTGCACACCAGATGATTGTTGATTATTACTGGATATTAAGTAACAGCGAATCTCCTCAAATCTCCAGGACTTTACTCTGTATCTTCAGGGCGCTAGCGATGTCGTAGTTTTGGAGGTCTCAACTCTTTCTTGGATTTATAATTCCTATAATTTCACCTGAGGTAGTTTTGGTACTGTTCCAAGTACATCAACTACTAAAGGTATAACCCTGGGTTTCCTTTCCCCTACTTTTTTTTGTTTGTTCTCGGGCAAGGTTTTAGCATCTGATCAAATATGGCTTTCTTTTATTTTCACCCATTGGTCCAATTTCTTTAATTGTCAATTCTATTCACGTTGTCTGAATTGAAGGATATACAAACCGTATAACGACAGGAGATCATTTCAAATAAATTTCTACGCAATATAAAGTAATTTATAATACATATATATATATATATATATATATATATATATATATATATATATATATATTCATGTGTATTTAACAAAAAGTACGGTCCACTTTAACATGACAATTGCATTTTAAATATAACCCTCATTCTGAAACCCTGAAACAAGTTTTTTTTTCTCAAAACCTTTAAATCCTTCCCGTAGTTCCACTGAGTATGCATACCGAATTTGGTTGGACTGTGCGCATGATTAGGTAGTTTTCTATACCATGACAGAGAAACAGACAAACAGACAGTGTTATACCCCCACTTATACATACATTTACATGTATGTAGATATACATATCTACATACACACGCACACACACACACACACACACACACACACACACACACACATATATATATATATATACGTACACAATATATATATATGTGTGTATGTATGTATATAAGCGCTTGAGTTGAATACACATCCGATAACTTGAACAGCAAACATGTATTTTTGAGTGTATATATAATATTTTTTGTGTGGGGTAAATAAGTGTATATTTCTGAGTTCACATGCAAACACTTGATGGAAATTAGGCTAAGTTTCTTGCACCAATTTCAAAGATGCCGATTTCCAGATGTTGCCAATTTCAAAGTTCTTACCTATATCATATCATATATATACATCAACCGTGAATAATTTTTCACCAACTTTCCTTGTTTTCACCTCACCTTACATCATGATGAAGTATCAACCTAAGAATAATATGATATCTATAACTATTTACGATCAATATATATGATAATGTTTTTTTAATCTTCATCAGACAAGATATCGTGAGCGAGTTCATTATACTATATATGTCATGAAAGTATCCAGCTATTCAATGATAACGGGAAAAAAATACCCTGGACAATGGCAATTAAGCCCTTTCAAACTACCCCATAGGTGCCCCATACACTTATCCCAGTATCAATTCAACTTTTCAGTACAGCATGCAAAGTCTTCTTTTCAGGATTCCAATCTGCAGCCAAATTGCATTCTCCTCAATTTCAACCAAAGTCTAAAATATCTTTGTGAAAAATCAGAAGACGCAGGGAGATGAATTCAAACGGTGGACTGGGAGATCTAGCTGGCCTGGTTGATGTGATGTTTAGTCGAAAAGTTCCGCACAAGACGTGAAGAACGGCGATCACACTGTACACAAACTCACTCAATGGTGTTTTACTGCTGAGCAGCCCCAAAGAAGAGTGACTATTCACGCATGTGTGGTAGGGTTCCATCTGATTGGTTATCAAATACCCTCTAGATTGTGCAAGCAGAGGTTGGTCTAACTATGCAAGAAAAAACCCAAATTTCTAATATTGATTTTGTAAGGTTGATAGGCCTCCACTACTTGGAGGATTAGTGCAATACAACCTTTCTAGTCCCCCCCTATTCGTTTGCTATCTATCTATCTCACACACGCTCTCTCGATATATATATTTGTGTGTAAGTATGTGTGCATGCGTATGTGTCTATGTGTATGGGCAAGTGTTTGACTACTGTAAATTATTGTAAATTTTCAATAACTGCTAGCTTACAAACAACGGTTTGACATGGCGTCTTCTACGAATGGAATATTGGCTCTTGCCAAGTCATATCCATTCCTAATTATCATGTTCTGCTGAAAGTGTTCTAAATTAGATACGGAGATGCAAGACGATCCCCGGACCTCAAATGACCAGGTGATTATCAAATAACTGGTAAACCGGATCATTATCTACCTATCAATTCATCTATCTATCTGAATTGAATATCAAATCATTAACAGTTAATGAGCTTAGCAAATATAATTACAAGCATTTTCGTTTAATTTCAAAATTAATTTTTACACCTAATAATCTGCTGTTAATCACCATTCGGGAAAACTTTGATCACTTTAATCGCCTTCAACATAATTCATGAATTTTCATTTTATATCTTTAATCCACATAGCAAGAATCCCGTGACAGTGACGTCTGCTCTCCTCCATTCAAGTTGCCCCATTGTGATAATAGCAAGATGTCTGCCAAACGAACAGACTGCGAATGACTCATTATTTTCCGCTAGGCAGCGGCAAACACAGACGGCGGATTAATCCAGGGTGAAATTAATTCCGAGACACTTATTCAGAATCACTCCGATGCAAAGGCGTAAAAAAAAAATGAAGAAAGAAAATTGTCCATTCATTGTTCACGTGTTTTATCATTTTTGGTAGATGACACCACAAGTCTCAGTGCTGTATTTATTGCTTGTCTGTCTGTACACAGTTGGGGCGCCCGAGTTTAATTTACTCATATTTTACATTTACGACTATCTTATTGAATCCGACAGCAGCTGTCAGCCATTACTGATAAATACGGAATAGAAGGTCTCACCTACGTGGGTGTAGTCACATATTGTTTTGTACATATATATATATATATATATATATATATATATATATATATATATATATATATATATGTGTGTGTGTGTGTGTATATATATATATATATGTGTGTGTGTGTGTGTGTTTACATAAACAGTTGAATAATATTTTGGTGCTTTCCGAATGTATCAGTTTATTTTTTGGACAGTATGAAGAACAGATTAAGAACTCGTTCGTAAGTGAGATGTAGCTTTTGAAGAACTATTACAACATTTGGGACGAAAATTAACCGGATATATATATATATATATATATATATATATATATATATATATATATATATATATATATATATATATATATATATTGAGAATATATTTAGAATGATCAACTGTTATTATACGTTGGCTGCATTATTCGGCCGAAACAGCGTAAATGGATCAAGCAATTAGAGGAAAAGGGGCCACAGTAAGAATCAAACCTGCGACCGATAACGTAACGTTTCTCTTATCATTGAGCTAAACAGCCATCGGTAGTGCAAAGACCCAAATAGTTGAAGGAGTTGGAGCAGTTGTTAGGAAGATTTCAAATAGACTTTTTTAAGTAATATAACGCATTTATAATTATTTCTGTCGGATTATGTATCCATTTCTTAATAATATATATAATTACAAGGGCATGTACCCAGTGAATGTAAGCATGTCGTACCTGTCACACTCATCAGCTACCGGCCGTATGTTGTTTCCTGAGCGTTTTCTCTTTATACATGGGGTAATAATGAATTCGCAACACAAACACGTATATGTATCTGCCATTTTGTGTAGCGAATTCATCACTTTAACTTATCTAAAGCTCTACACCAACTAAATGTTTTTGTTTCGAGCACTTTTATGAAATAAACCCATCGCACGTAATATGTTGAATTATATATATATATATATATATATATATATATATATATATATATAATGTGTACTGTAGAGAGTGAGACAGACTCGGGAGTGAAGTGCTTGGTGGTAAGGTATATTGATCCTTATAAGTAAATAGTCCATACATGTTTCGGGATTCTTCCCATCATCAGTGGTGTGCTGTGTGAGTGTGTATTAAAATGTACTATGGGGAACCAGAGTCCACTGCCAGAATATATATATATATATATATATATATATATATATATATATATATATATATATATATATATATATATATATATATATATACTAAAGTGGCTAGATAAATCCGTAGCCAGATGCAGTTATCAATTTGGATCTCTGGAAGTTTCATCTTATAATGCTCGATCTATTCGAATGATATTCGCCACTGAATTAGATATATTGACAACGAAAGAGATAATGCTGAATGTAAACATTTGTTACTTAGATTCTAGCTTTTCAGTTTTTTTCCAGACGGAACAGCAAAATACACTAGTTGATACGCCATGAAAAATTAAAATTTCCATCTTCCTAACGTGTACATTCCACTGTCGAGCACCTTTATGAAATAAACCCATCGTATATTGAATTACTAATTTGTACTATATATATATACACACGAGAGTAGATCAATAAATCCGTAGCTAGACACAGATATCAATTCTGATCTCTGGAATTTTCATCTTGTAATGCTCGAATTGTTTGAATAATATTCACTACTAAATTAAGTACATTTATGACGAAAGAGATTATTATATCTCTGAATTTTTGAAATGAGGTATTATTATTATTTCTATTATTATTCGGACTATCCTCATCTTGGTTGTTTTTCATACAACCTTTCGGTCGTTGTACTCTACAGCCTTCATCAGGTATCATCTGGTAGGTATGGGGAAGTAACGAACCGAACCCTTTGTTTAACCGACGGGGGTATATTGACCGCACTTCCCTCTTAGCATTAGTAGTATTATTATTGCCTCATACTGGGATTGAACCTAGAACCATCAGATTACTTGGAGAATTTTGTCTGATTCTGTAACCACTACGCTATGATACATGTAGAGTACAACGGCCGAAACGTTGTATCAAAAACAACCAAGATGTCGATGGTCCGAATAATAATAGAAAAGAAAGAGATTATGTGGAAAATGAATATTTTTGTTTAAATTCTAGCTTTTCACTCTCTTTCAGCTTCACTCTGTGGTTAACCGGAACAGCGAAATCCACCACTTAACACGCCCTGGAAAATAAAAATATTTATTTCCCAAACATCTAAATTCCATCGTCTCATTCGACTTTTGGCGCACTCTGATTATTATTTTTTGACTAGTTTATCTTTCATCTTATTTTTTATTTTTATTTTTTTGCCTTTTATCACGATGTTCAGGTCGTTTTAGATTCTACGACGGTTAGCTAAGCAGTATCAATCAGAAATAAGGAACGTGCCTCTTATGAGATGAGGAATTGCATCCCATATTCTTTGATATGGGCTACTCTTTACTGGATTGACCTCGGTGACCAAAGCGAATTCAAAGCTAATAATATAGCTACATCCTTCCGATTTCTCCATACCATTATTGTCACTTGATTATGTAGTGCCAACTGATATAATAGCCTTAAGTAGTCTTAATTTCTTAGATTAAGCATTTTTATCATTTCCACTAGTTTATCTTTCACCTCATTTTTGTTCTTTTTTATCTCAACTACCGAGTATATTTTTGATCCATACTAGTTACTTATCGGTCGTAAAATGTAAAACGACTTAAACAAAATAAAAGCACATGCAGTGAATATCCGTTGTAGTTTAGTTTTATCTTTCATCTTATTTCTATTGCTTTTTATCGCACCGTTCAGGTCATTTAACATTCAAGCACCGTTAAGTAAGCTTCATGAATTTGAAGGAAAGCAGTAGCCACTGACCTCCACGTTCCGATAAAAAGCAATACGATTAACAACAAAGCAGTAGACAAAATTTGATAAGAAAAATGCTCCATTTGATAAATTCATGTAACTTTAGACCATGCAGCGGTTGCTTTCTAATAATATTAATCTACTTGTTAGTATATACAATCGTCACCTCTTTCTGATTATTGTCAACTAGTTTACTTGTTCGTGAAAACGACGGCATGTATTAGATAGATAGATAGATAGATAGATAGATACACGCATTACATTATATATATAAGTGGTTGATAGATATTTGCGTAGCAGTGAGCTTGGAGAAAAGCGTTCTGTTGACCAAAAACGTGGTCTATCAATTTTTGCTTTTGTTTTCGTTTCTTTTTCTGTGTTTCTATTGTTCTTTAGATTCAGCATTTTACAACATCAGTTATGCGGATGAAACTATGTTCAGATACATCGGTTGCGTCCTTTAGAGTGACAGAAGACATATGGACCAGCAATATATGTATGGATTTCGTCTCTGATGAATCCTCACTCCAATAAGAGAAAAAAACTTGTTGATCCATTTGTTTTAACGTTTTCTTGAGGTTTTTTTTTTTGCTCCATTCCTTTCTTGCTGTTTCACTGGTTACGAAGAGGGTAAGTAAATGATGAGTAAATTGCTGTGCACAGGAACATGGTATTCTATTGCAATGAATTTCAAACTCTCCTCATATCTCACATACTTTCTCTTCTTTCTCCCAACCCAACCTTGCAATCAAATGAACAAGGGTAAAGATGGAAGATTATGCTTACGCTTGAATGAGAGAAAAGAGGACTAAATCTTAAGTAAAGCTATTATTCGGGTGACATTCAATTTCCCTGAATCTCAAATTTCTGAAACTTCATTTGCTCGAATCTGACTGGCCAATTCATTATTGCCCGCTAATCAAAGGAAGACAATTTTGTTTCAAAGTTAATCACTTAAAAAAACACTGGTTGACTTTTTTCTCCAAAATCAGTGCGATGGGGGTATGTTTACGATTTATGAAAAGGAGCATCTATTGTAAAATTACTATTTATTTACGATAAGACTTGGTATTTACAATTTATATCATGAGGGCCTGTACATACACAAATCTAATGTAAACAATTGATGGTTTTTCGATACGGAGTACTATGAATGTAAACATCTCCTGTTTAGAAATCAGGCTCTTTCAGCTTTCGTATTTGCTATCTAAAAGATCGATCGACCCAATGAAAACAAGGTATTTTTTTTATAATTATTATATAAGTTCGTGATGTCTACACAAATATTTTATATGCGAGAGTACCGATGTAATCTTAGTTGTCAACACTTGTGGAATTTCCACGGATCCAGCTAATCTGTAAAAATGATGATGATCATCATCATCATCACTGTCACTCGATACGAGTATTTCGCCTCCAAAGAGGGGATGATTTAATGTAGCCTCTGAGGAGCGTGCAAGCTGGGTACACAGTTCGGTCCTAGCTTGACAAGATGTTCTGTTTTTTTTTGGTAGCTGAAGATAAGCTGAGAGGGTCACAATCATGGTTGAGTACGGCACCATAGTATTCCCAAACGGTTACCCATCTATGCTGCGACCAGGCTTGACGTCGCTTACCTTTGGTGATTTCACCAGTGTATTTATCAGGATTCGGCTGTATGAATACTTATGAATGGAATCATACTTAAAGAAGCCCCTTGTAGCTCACTGAAGTTGTTGATGCTTATAATTCCGCCTCATTGTAAAAACTTTTTTTTATCCCTATCGACATACAAATGATGACTTGACCTAAATAAAAATCTTGTAATTTACCGAACAAGTGAACGAAAGCCTTACCTGAGGCCATATTGCATCTGCGCAGATATATTGGTAACGATGACGTCATGAGGTGCTGCATCTTGTCTTGTCTTGCCTCCCCCCATACACACACACATTGAAGCATTCGCGTCTGTTTGCAGCAAGAGCAGCTGTCCGTATGTGCAGTGCTGGTCGACCAGGTCATTTATTACATCCACCCGCAGGTGGGGTGGGGGGTGGAAGGGAGGGAGGGGTCTCCAGCGTTTCACCATGACAACAGTTGGATGATTATTACAGAGTTGAAGAGGACGACATTGAAGCTTGGAGTAGAATGAACGTCATCATCACTAGTGTCTAGTACGGCAGGTTGCTTAGGAGATGTGTAGGTTCGCTGAGATCGGTATCATCAGTATTAGCGATAGAAGGAAAAGAACGTCTCTCAAGCACACACTAACACTACACCACACACACACACACACACACACACACACACATACAAACATATATATACATATGTATGTGTTGGTACACACGTGTGTGTGTGTGTGTGTGTATGTGAATAATACGGCTCGATTTTGGAACCAAAGGTGCTGGAAAATCAGTGCTGTATCTGAATCAGTAATATGCAAATCTACAACACAAGTGTCAGAACTGACACGCCAAAGGTTTTTAGGTGACACGCAGTAGAATTTGAGAAATAAAAAAACCCTTCTAATTTCATTCTATTATATTAGATGTGCAAGTATATTTTGAAATTTCTAGTCGTATCTTAGTAGACCCCCTAGTTTTACAAAATATCTTAGAAAAAGTATCAATCAATGAGCATTTACTTAAAACTGAAATATATATATATATATATATATATATATATATATATATATATATATATATATATATTAGCATTAATACAGATAATTAATGGTGAACCTCTTTAGCAAGGTGTATCGAAATGTTATTATTTTCGAACAATCCTGTTATAATATCGATATATATATATATATATATATATATATATATATATATATATATATATATATATATATATATATATATATATATAGTGATATTCTGATAACAGGATTGTTCGAAAATATAAAAATTCCGATACACCTAGCCAAAAAGGTCTGCCATATATTATCTGTATTATTGTAATTATAGTTTATGAGTTATTATCATCATGAATATCGTTTATCTTTACACCACTTTCAAGGCGGTGAGGGCCATATTGGCATGTAACAATGGAAATTTTTTTAAAAATCTATCCAACACTGCATTTCTTGAATACCTTTGAGGGGCATATGGCCCACAGTTTGACCCCTAAATTGACATTTTGGATCAAATGATAACAAAATTTGAATTTTCCATGTATCTTTACCCCCAAACTATATATTTTTTTTCTTTTTATCCATACTATATGTATCTTCAGCCCTCAAAGGGTTAATGGTGAAGTAGATGACAGCATTTAAGCGAAGTTTCGTCTTTTCTTCGCTTATAAGCTCGGGGTAGTGGGGATATATTTTGAGGAAATGTGGGTCTGCTGTGCTATCTAATACAGCAATTTGTAATTCGTAATCCTGCGTCACAGGGAACTGAAACGAGTACCAAAAGATAGAAATATGACGAATGAATTTCGAACGCAGTCAAGGAATGTCTTTCAAACGGTCTCGAATTCACGAAAACACGAAAAAGAAGAGAACACTTCTTCCTGATGAGCAAGCTATTCACACCGGTTTTCCTATATAAGCGTACAAGGAAAAAGTAAATCGAAGAGATGATCTCTCTCTCTCTCTCTCTCTCTCTCTCTCTCTCTCTCTCTCTCTCTCTCTCTCTTATTTCTTCTATTTAATTATATTTTTTTTTCATCCTAATCTTTTTCCTTTGAATTTGTCGGATGAAACTGGCAGTCTAGAGAATTCATTACACAATCTCGCGTGGCTGTGAGACTTCATCAATGACCTTATTGCAGAATCGATCTGGTCTAATTGTGATTACTTTTTTTTTCTTCTTTTCTTTCTCGCTTTGTCTTTTTAATGCTTCGTGTTCTCTAGAATCGATTTCTTCCCGTTATATTAGATCGTATTGATCGATTACATATGAAGATCAATTTACTTGGGTTTTTTTTTTTTGTTTTGTTTTCTTTTTTTTCATTCAAGTAACCAACCCTTGGGCGTCCCCGCTCAGCTACTAAACATCGATTCATGTCTTTCTTACATACTTTGCAACATACAGAATTCTCCTTTCCCTTTATGTTCCATTCTTCCGATACCTGTTAAAAGGCTTAGCTGGAAGGTATGAAAATGTACGGAAATTTAGAATTGCTGACATTTCAACAGTAGATAAAATGTAGTTGTTTATTTATCGCCCATAACCTAACAACCGAAGCATCATCTGAGAAATTTCTTATACTGGCTTGTGATGGAATTTCCCACAAAAATTGACCACTTCTGTTTCCTCTATCGTTTTGTCTAATATATATATATATATATATATATATATATATATATATATATATATATATATATATATATATATTATTGTGTCATCCACAGACAGCTGTTTCGTTGTATTACAACTCTTCAGTGTGGCTATGGACTATTCATTATCCCATCCAGTACCACAAGGTAGGATCGAAACCTTAGCTTCAGACTCGGAGGCTTGTATCCTCCTCTACTCCACAGAACTGGACGGTCAGTAAAGTTTAATTTTAGCGATGTATTTATTTACGTATATATATTCTCTGTTCACCAGAGTGCTCCATTCCATGTTGGAAGAGCATTGCGTATGCTTACAATGAACGAGTTACCTCACTTGAAGAGTGCTCAATCCTGAATAGGGGAGCGTGATATATATATATATATATATATATATATATATATATATATATATATTAACTACCTTTGAACTGGCCGACGAGATGTCAGGCGTGAAAATTCTCTCAATTACAGCCGCTGACGAGATTTCTCGCGATAATTTTTTTTTTTATTGACCACCTGACGAAATATTTCGTGAGAAATTTCTCCGATTGGCAGCAGCTGGCAAGATGTCTCGCAGGAAATTTACTTGACATACAGAGGCTGACGGAATATCTTACCGATATTCTCACGTACAGCGTCATTGATCGTGTATAGGAAGGTGCAAAAAAAAACAAACTTTAAAATATTCCAATTTCAAGGGATTGAGTTTTGCAAATAGCGCTGGGAATTCTTATTCAGGGAAATGAAAGACTCAAAATTAAAACAAAATATCTATCCATTCTTATTATTATAATCCGCAGTCTTCGAAATGTCACTTTACGCTACTCCCGCTTTTACAAGAAAAAAAAAACGAAACATCTCAGTTTGCTGTAACCCCCTCAACCTTAATCTCAGACGACTCAGCTTAACGTAGCATCACCACTATTTCGAGGTTCTGGAAACGCTCAAAACTTGAATGGCCATGTTGCAAGACTGGCAGACAACCGATGGACGTGACTCACAACATTGATGCCCCGAGATCACTTGCGAAACCGAGGCCGACGGAATATAAAATGGGAGAGATGAACTAGAAAAATTCAGAAAATATGGGCTCCGCGACGCCCATGGTAGAGAATTGTGGCGGATCCTGGGGAAGCTCTATGTCCAACGACGGACGTTAAAACACTGATGATGATGATGATGATGATGATGATGATTCTCTGTGTTTAAGCCAATTGGGCTAACGAAAGGTTTTTATAGGGATGATTCATTCTCGAATAGCAGGAGAGACCTATATTTTCAAACAGAAGTTAATTTACAATTATTGTTGATTATTCAGTCAGTGATTTTTATTACTTTTATACACGAGCAAATGTCTCTCACGTTGGCTTTATCGAGGCATATAGTTATTAACCAGGTTGAATCGTCAAAATACGCAGATTTTAAACTTTAAGGGTGAAGTCACGTCTGAAACTCTGCACTCAGCTAAAGAACCTCAACTTCATCTACTGCTGGTTTAGCGTGTTGACTAGCTCCTTAAGTTCAAAATTTGTGCATTTTGACGTCTCTACCTCGTAGTAATAATTTTTTTCTGAAATAGATTATATTTCTACTTGTATAATTTGCTGTAAAAAAACTAAGACATATCACACAGGTTTGCTAAGCCGAATCTCAACACAGATGTTTCAAAAACTAACGTAACGAAAAAACGAACAGAGATAATCCATTTCTATCGTCTACTTCATTTGTGACAAAATCCGACTATCTCACGTGTTTGGAAACAGCATAATACAGAGAAGGATTTGTCACAAAATTCCACGCTATTTTGCCTCTACATAGCAGCAATATATCCCCGTACTGTGAGAGAACCTTATGATACTTGGAGGGTCGCACTAACCTATTGTAGAATGGGGTGTCGTTGTCTCGCCCCCACCGATGAATCTTAGTTTAGCCAGGTACAAGGCCACTGCCATATTGATCTTTACTTTTGTAATAAGATTGCGGCAAAAAGATCGATTAGGAAAAAGGATTAGGGCTGGTCTTACTCGAGTTGTATTTGCAGCCTACATGTACAGCATTGTTTCATTACATCGAAAGAATTCACCCATCGCTTGTATTCTTTTTTACTCACCATAATATTGTATTTGCTCCATGGGAATTAAATTATCTCCCACTGACAGATATTCACTTACATGCGCCTTAATACTGACGTCTGGCACCGGTGGGAAAAAGATAACTACCACAGCTACTAAGCAGATTCTCCTTCCATCTGTGTATAAACGTCACATATACGTATTTACATCCGTATAAATGTGCTACCAATATATATATATATATATATATATATATATATATATATATATATATATATATATAAGTGAGGTAACTCTTGTTCATTGTACGCAATGCTCTTCCATGGGAATAGATCACTCTGGTGGATGGGGGATTTAAGCAAAAATAGATTATGTATCGCTTAAATCCAGCCTTACTGACCGTCCAGTTCCATGGCTCAGCGGTAAGATTACCTCTGAAGCGAAGGTTTCAATCTTGCTTCGTGGTACTGGATAGAATAACGGTTTGTCTGTAGCCACACTGAAGAGTTGTAATACAACGAAACAGCAGTCCGTGGATGACACAATAATATATATATATATATATATACACACACACACACACACACACACATATATATATATATATATATGTATATATATATGAATTATTTTCGTGTGTAAGCTCTAGCGTGTATGGCTTCATAAGAACACGTACTTGTATCGGTGTGCATGAAAGAGTGTATAGGCTCTACGTCATTTTGAAAGGTATATAAATACACAGTGCAATCAAAATGACAGCGCGAGCAGCTGAAAGAAGCCTTGGATGAGAAACAAATGATGAAGAGTAGAGAAGGTCTTAAAAGGTCCTGAGGTGATCATATTTAATGTCAGATCAATATTTTCTGTCAAACCTGATTTACTATCGTCTGACAGTAGAGGTGCAAAAAAGAATAGGAGAGAGAAAGAGAGAAAGACAATGGAAGCATAAAGGGAAGGGTGAGAGGGCAAAAAAGGGGAAATTGAAAATTAGATTGAGAGAAAAAAAGGG
>OY735208.1:34561159-34591159 GCA_963457665.1 Thysanoteuthis rhombus | reverse complement strand
TTTATTGTGCAACAGAATTTTACACCTTAAACCTAACCTCTCTATAAAGGATATTCGACTACACATATTCTTATCCCTTACCAGAAAGTGCATTTTTATACGTTTCAAATCTAATACTAATGTTATACGAGAATCTTACTCTGGCAAAATATATGTCTGTGCACATCCCCAGCCAACATATAACGTTTAACAACGATGCAAACAGGTTGCATTTTGGTTAGGGGATATGTGATATTGTGGGTACGTTATTGTAAAGTTGCATTTGGGTATTTTTCTGAACCCAAACTAACCGCATATCCAGATATTACTGCAACATTATGGTAATGTTGCAAAGTGCTGTAGCTGAAAACCCATTTTTCACTCAACTATAAGTACAGAAAGTATTAGTTTCCTTAAATGCTTTTTTCGATTGAGAAGCGCTAATTTAGATAATGCATATTCTTCCAATATCCTCCAGAAATTTTTGAGAAACGTTGTCAGCAAAGTTGCAGTGACGTTGTGGGGATTCTACAAAGGACCGTTAGTGTAACGTTACAGGGCAACGTTTTTGCAACGTTGTCTGCAACGTTACAGTGACGTTGTTGGGATTCTACGAAGAAAAATTGATGTAACGCTATAAGAAGTCTATGTAACGTTGAAGAAACGTTGCACTAACGTCAATTTGTTAGCTCGATTCATATGCAAACCGGGATCGCCTAAAATAATGGTTAGCAAGCCTTTTTCTCAAACATGTAGCGTATTTGATCCTTACTATGCGCCTACAACAGAGACCTTGCAAAAGATCAGGCTAATCTTAGTCAATGCCTGTATTTAACCCCATATTCTCTACGCCTGCAATAGAGCGATCGCTAACAAGTTAGTCCCCCTAGTGTAGTCAGTTCGAGTTTCACTAGGTGCCTACAACAACGACCTTGTTCAAGACTAAGTTATGCTTTAAAAAATAACCACATGTTTCTACGTATGTGTGCATATGTGTGTGAATGATAAGTTTTATAATATTTATTCATATCATCGATCGACGTCCTACTTATCGATTAATATCAGTCTATCCTTATTTATTTCTGTCTATTATAATTGCATCTTTCAGTAGCTACATATTTATATCTGCTTATCGATCTATGAAACGGGCCCATTATTTGTCGATCTCTGCAATACATGCCTATTTTTAAACATATGTCTATTGATCCGTGCATGAGCATCTATATATATTGACCAGCAAGTATATGTGTTTAATTATATAGAATATATAGATAAAAATTCATTTTCATAGATAAAACTATACAAAAAAACATATGCTGGTACTCAAATCTATATTAGGACACTAATTTGTTTTTGAAGCAAGCTAATGTCTTCGTGAATGAGAGCCTACAAACGTCTGAGTACTTTTATGTAGAAACAGATGGCCATAAAATCTTGCATCGTTTCATATACTAATTAGGCAGGAGTCAATTCGAGGATTATTTTGTTTTCCTCCATTAATGTATAAGATAACTAGTAACCTGAGCGTAATCCACCATAGAGCGTATTGGAGAAAAAGTGATTGGTAAGGAGATTGCATCGCTGTAATCTTCCAAGTCGAAATGGCTTGACGTCCTTGAAAATCAACATCTGATATCTAGGTTTTTAAAACTGGCTTCAAACACCAACTATCGGCAATATGGAGAAATATGCAACTAACTCAGCTGTCTCAGTTTTTTTAAATAAAATATTCATTAGTTATTTCCAATTCGGAAGGAAATGGATCCATTTTCGTTTGTGCTCTGTCTCATTGCAAGACAAGAATAGGGCTTATATTCAACCAAACAGTGCATAGATATTAAAATTAAAATGAAAAGAGTTCAGTGAATACTCTAAATTTCTAAAGATGAGTTGAATCGTTCACTTCTTGCAGGAATAGCGATTTGCAAGCGTTTATATAATGCTCACAATTCCAACATCGGGTGGGAAAATATCACTTGTGACCGAACTTGAGATGCTATTATGAGTAATTATTAAGTATATATATATATATATATATATATATATATATATATATATATATATATATATATATATATATATATATATATGAAATCAGCGAATCAAGTTCAGATTACAGCTAATTAGTTTCTTTTCAATCATCATTGCCCTCTGGAAAGGCTCAAACCAACCTCTTGTAATAGGTCAAGTGAGGAATTACTTCCTGTTGATGTTACCATGTAACCGTATACAACGTGCTGTATTTCACTAAGAGAGGAGATAGATACCAGAACTAACTCCATTGCCCCGAGAAGTTCTATGAAAAACCCAACATAATACCTGACGATCTATTGGGTATAATTTGATTTACGTATATACATATATATATGTGTGTGTGTGCGTGTGTGTGTGTGTGTGTGTGCGTACGTGTGTGCATGCATGTGTGCCAGTGTACGTGTTTCCTTTACTATCTAAAAGAAGAGCATTCCTATAAAGAGAAAAAAAATTATCTAAGCAGAGATGGCGAGGGGCAAAGACACGATTACCATTAATATATACAGGAAGAAAATTGAATGTCTGTCTCGGGCGTCTTGACTACGTTTTGCCCGTGGACTCTGACAGATAGGAACGAGAGAATCGGAAAGACAACGGTTAGAACTCTCCTTCACTCTAATCCGAGTCAAGCACAATTTAATTCAAACTATGCGGCACATCTACACCGCGCAGAACAGAAGCCACAGTCATCTTCGACCACGACGAACATTATCATCAAACTTTTCTTCTTTTTTTTCTTTTAAATCTTATAGGCATTGCAGCATCAAACCATAAAGTGATGCTATCTTCAACTGGGTGACTTTATTTGGATTCGATTCACTATCATCGAAATAATTCAATTGCTGTTTGCATCATTTCTAATTATGTGTCCCCAGTCGACGGGAAACCCCTGCAATGATTTCGTTTCAGGCATCGAGAACCAACCTTCATAGACTCGTAGCTCGAGGCGCGGACTAGGGAAGCTGTTTGACAAGTGCCGCTTGGTAGAGTAGATTGCAAGTATCTCTCGCTTTTCAATAGTTCGCTTTACGACACCTTTTCGCTTTTACGAAAGGAGGCGAAAAGTGGGAGAGCATTTAGCGCTCGTTTTGCAGCGAGATAGGGCACATCTCAGAGTCCTGTATCTCCACCACAACCTAAACTGACACCAACACAGCCTAATATGCTGTCGTTACTATTTTGGGGTCTAAGAACGCTCAAAAGATTTTCCTATATGAATTGAATCCAATTGTTTCTTCACTTTACGTTGTTTCGACTCAAGAGAGTTTCCTTTCGGATTGTCGGGAAAGCATGTACTGCTATTTCATGTATCATGATCAAGAATTATGTCATATTATATAGAAACTATTATTTGAAATGATCTCCCTTCGTCACACGGTTAATGTATCACTCGGTCTAGACAATGAAAATAGAGTAAACAATTGAATAAAATGCTGCAGGGATCGAGCTTACAACCGATGGGGTAGCCGCTTCCACCCCATTTTTTAAAAATCATTTATTCAATTTACGTTGTCTAGGCCGGGTTATACATTAACCGTGTGACAGCAGGAGATCATTCTGAATAAAAGTTTCTATGTAATATAACACAATTTATAACCATTCTGTCGGATCATATATGATTTTACTATACGAATACATTGTAGGTGATTTTATCATGGAAATGCATAAAATGAAAGAAAATAGTTGGTCTGGGATAATTGACAGAATAGGAATATCATATGTATAATGTTAGGTGCAAAAACTATTATTTTCATACCTTTCTGTAACTTCTGCCTGATTTATAATAAACATACATAGATATATCAATATAGACATACGTAAACATGCACAAATAGATAAACAAATTGCAAAAGGTGACAAGAACTAATGACCGTGTCATACAAAGATGCTAAAAAGCCCCCTCAGGGAATCAACTCCAGACAACCACGGATTTTTGACACCAATTACAGGTAACAACTGCGGAAACCAGAAAAAAATCAACCATACCCAATATTAGACAATGGAATGCGAACGATTACATGAGACTGATGAGACGTGCGTTTTTCCGTCCTGATAATAAAAAAAAAGATAATGCACTCATTCATCACCCGAAGACGGCCTCAGAGTAAAACGGTTGAAACGTTGCATTCAAGAATTGAATCAAAACGAGTAAAAAAGTCTGCAAGAAACTCAACATAGCTTTCTGTGAATTTTGGATCAACTTGTATTTAGTTTCAAGTTATCCAAGTTTCTTCGAGGGAGTATTGTTATCATTAGCCTGTAGTTAGTTTAACCTCTCATCTGATTTTTGTTGCTTTTTTATCTCAACTGGCAGGTCCTTTTCACATGTACACAACGGTCCGTGACGCTTACTTAACGGTCGTGGGATAAAGGCTAAAACGACCCTAGAGTCTTGATGAAAGCAGCAAAAAGGGAATAAAAATAATTCTAGTCGGCCACATGACCAACATCTTTTGGCAGCATGCTGTGTTGAGAATGATCAATTAAAGATTAGAAAAAAGTGTTAAGGGTGGGGGCAATGAATGATTCCCTTCCCTGGCCCAATTTTTGACAGCGATCACTGAAAAGTCTGGAATTTAAAAAAAAAGCAAAAAGCCTGAATGCTGATGAACACAAACTAGGGGATCAATTTAGCATAAACTCATATTGCAAATCGAATATGCTACTGAAAAACCTATTCAGTGAGGTAGATTTTTTTTTCAATTTTTTCTCACATATGAGGAATGAATTTTGATTTTTCAGCCCTCTACCTCCATTGGTGCGGCCCTTATATGAGATAAATACATAGACAGCCAGTCAGACCAGCATAAAACTGAAGAAACCTACACAGACCGTTTTGATGACAGTTTCAGTTGACAGTTTCAAACTAGTCAAAAATAATCATAACCCTATATTTTACAATGATTTTTTGTTTTAAATTTGATAAGATTTCTCTTTTAGAGAAAAATTCCCATGGCTTTGGGTTCATTAGCATTGAAAGACTTCTCAAGATTTTGTATTTATTTATCTCTATAGCGAAAAATACGATACCAATGGTTGAATGAACTGTAGAGCGTTAGAGATTTTCCTAAAGGTTATCTCAGTAGATACGCAAGCTCGTACCGAGCATCTCAACGGCCGAGAAAATCCAGGTCTCATTGAATTATTTGTATGTGTGTCTTTGAGAGGGCACGTATCTTAGAGAAAGCGAGTCATTTTCATATAAACAAACATATCTGTAAATTCGACGCAAACAATTAACGACACAAGTCAATACAACGTTATTTGTGATTGTTTCAAACCTGTTCTTAATATTTGATAAAGTATTGTAACATGATTATTAATTTTGACTCGTTTACTTTCTTCTTAACCTTCACTTACTTCTTTATCACAACTTTGAATCGGACTGTAACTCTACAGCAACGATTAAACAGCGTAACGACAAATACAGAATAAACCCACGATGAGGATCGAACCCACACCCTATGTCCAGTACACGCATGGCTGCTTTAACCATCTACTGTCCAACGGCATTTTACATCTTGAATCTAACTCCCTATAACTGATATTCGGCGCTTATCGATGTTTATACTTGAGGCCTAATACTCTTCTAATTTTTTAGAATTTTCTCTTTCAGAAAGTATTGACTCTGCAACGCCCACAATATGGCGAATTCTGGGGAGGGTGCATGTCTGACAATGGACGTTAAAAGACTGATGATGATAATGATGATTATGATGATGACGATGATGATGATGATGATGATGATTTTTTTTGACCAAAATTACAAATATCGTTGTATCAAAAGATTCCTTGATCTCGAATGTAAACATCGACAACGTCCCATGGAGCAAATTATGATGATTGACAAAATGTGAGAGTGATGGATCATTTCTTTTCGTGTAAAAAAACTATGTACGCCTGGATCATGAAAAATATCTTGTTAAGATTAGGATAGTCAATATGAATCAAGCTTTCCTTTCCATATCCCTCGTTCCATATTTTGTATGACTATTTTTTTACGAAATAAATAATTAAAGGTTTCTGGTTTGTACAAATACCATCGGCTTGCATGTTTACATTCCGGTAGCTCGTGCAATTCCCAATGGATTACATACCCAGTCTTGAATATTATTTTTTTTTTCTACCCAGTCATGTATGTTTTTGTACTAATTTGCACGTATTATGTGATTGACAGTTTCATCTTCTGCGTCCACACTGGCGACATTTGCTATTCCGCCGAGTCTTGTCTATCTTAGCCATAAAGATTGTCGTTGGAATGTGCAAAATGATGTCATCCATCTTGTCTAGGAGATAAGTATGCAACCTACCGGAAGGTGATAAAAAAAAAATACTTGATATAGTTATTATCATCATCATTATTATTATTATTATTATTATTGTTATTGGTGTTGTTGTTTGTTATTGCCGGTACTGCTGCTGTCTGCCGTGGTCTTTTTTATTTGTCCTGACGACATGCCGGCTCTCATGAATAACAACTGCCTGTGGCGAAATTACAGGATTATTACATCACACTGATTATGAATGAATGCATAGCCCGAAATAGAAGACGAGATACACGCAGCAACAACAACGATGACAAAAGAAAGTAACGCCACAGTAAAGTAACAACGATATTATTATTGAGAAGGAAAACTGCGATAAAAATAACGTGTTCGAGATGATGTACAAAATGACATCACTGATACTGTCCAATGGATATGCATGCAATAAAACTCGGAGCTAAAAATGATGATAATAAAAAGATGTAAAAGATATAAAAACCTGTGTATAAAGACAAATAATAGTACAGAAACAGATGACATTTAAGGACGATTTAGTCTATTTTCCACCCGTCAACCATAAATAGCCTCTTTATTCAAATCCTTAATTGAGACACAAACAACAAAATGAAAAAAGGACGAGAGTCAACGCAGTATTTATTTATATATATATATATATATATATATATATATGTGTGTGTGTGTGTGTATATATATATATATATATGTGTGTGTGTGTGTGTGAGTGTGCATGTATATATATATATATATATATATATATTAAAGTATAAATTGATAATTCAATTTCCAATGTCTGATGAGTTTATTTCACAAAGTGCTCTATACACAAATATTCAGTAAGAGTAGAGCTTTAAATATGGTGAAATAATTGAATTGATACACAAAAACCTTTATGTTTCTACCCTTTTCGGCTTCTTCATGCGAATTCCTATTCAAGACGTTGTCGGGAGGTCTTTATAATGAACCGTTCATATATTTTTGGAGGGGTTTCCACGAGTGCAGAACCTTAGACGGCACTGCATGTATGCGAATTATCCCTGCTATCCAATCTGTGGTCCATCGATGGAGTTCTAATAGGAGTGAGTCTCCATGAACGTAGCTTTGAAAGGAGTTTCCATTTCTTGGCACATGAAACAATTATGCTGGGCCTCACATGGAGAGACCACAAAACAGCACAGTACACCCGGGAAAAGGAGAGGAGTCAGGGACATCATAGAATCCATTGAAAATCTCAGATGGCATTGAGCTGGTCATGTTGTAAGAATGGCGGACAACCGATGGACATCACGACTCACGACATGGATCCCCCAAGATCACAAGTGCAACCGATGCCGGCAGAATATTAGACGGAGAGACGAGCTAGACAAATTCAGAAAGTACTGGCTCCACGATGCTCATGATAGAGAAGTGTGGCGAATCCCGGGGAAGGTCTATGTCCAACGACGAACGTTGGAAGAATGATGATGATGATGATGTTGATGATGATGATGATGATGATGATGAGGATGAGGATGATGATATAAAATTGCTTTTGAAACCGTGCGGATGTGATTTGTATTCAATGTTTAGCTATCAATGAATGTTTGAGAGATTTCTATGATTATCTTTTTTAACAGTCTACAGTTAAAAAAAAACAAACAAAAAAACTTTGATAAGATGTTTAGCGGGTTCCTCTCTGGGACTTCGTTGAATCATTCATTCATATTTTCATTCACTCCCCACCGAGGTATTATTCGTTGTGTCCCAGAGCTAGGTCACAGCGGATTAAAAATTGAAAAAAAGAAAGAAACAACAAAAACTGACGTGCTTGCCGGCTGCTAACTAGGATGGATATTACTCTCTAATCTTCATACAACCTATTTCAGACAACTTTTTTCACTCAGATATATCAACATAATTAGTTTCTACCAACAATTACATTTTCTTGCTTTACTGTGTCCCGATTTCCAATATATATATATATATATATATATATATATATATATATATATATATATATTGGAAATCTCCTTCTACACTACCCCAAACATACCAAAAAATCTAACTCCACAACACTACCCCCTACCTTGACACACTCTGCCCTCCCCAAGACCAACTGCTGCTGCTTTACCAAAGACCTGATACTTACTGGACATTCTTCCATTCAGCAGGAGGCCTCTAGTAGCCCTGACAACAAAACTTACCCACAATGCATAGCTCCTGGCAGTGGACTCTGGTTCCACATGGTACATTTTAATACACACTCACAAAGCACATACCACTGATGATGGGAAGAATCCCGAAACATGTATGGACTATTTACTTATAAGGATTAATAAACCTTACCACCAAACACTTCACTCCCGAGTCTGTCTCACTCTCTACAGTACACATTATATATATATATATATATATATATATATAGATATAGATATAGATATAGATATAGATAGATAGATATATAGATATAGATATAGATAGATAGATAGATAGATAGAGAGAGAGAGTCTAGAAAAATTTGCAACTTTAAACACTAAACACATTAAAAAAACTTTGTAAGATTTTCTTGTGTCACTCCAGTCACTTATTTCCAAATATCTGTTAACGTAATTTTTGAATTTTTCTTCAGTACTTTGTTATACTTTATATTTACTTTGTTATTTTGGTACGACATGTAAATTTTCTCTTGTTGGGCTCATCAGTTGCTTAACATGTAACCGTTCCGGGGATTTAAAAACAAACTGTTATAATAACATGCCACCCCAGCAGTGTTGATCAAACACCGCCTCCCTTTCAGCGATAATTTTAATATATACCTTATGTCATACAAGTGGTTTGTTATTTCATAAAGGGTATCGTCATGATATATATATATATATATATATATATATATATATATATATATATATATATATATATACATATGTGTGTGTATATATTATTAATTTTATTATATTGAAACTCGAAGCGATCTCCAATGTAAATAGAATAAACAATTAGAGAAAATGGACAAAATAAGGATCTGAAGTTGAAACAGTTATTTAGGCTTATGCTGTATTTCGGCTGTTCAGCTCAATAGTAAGAACAATGCTACATGGGAACGGCTACCCTATCGGTTGGAGGTTCGATTCTTACAGAAGCTCCATTTTCTTTAAATGTTTATTCTATCTTCGCTGTCAAGGCCAATGATTCATTCAACGTGTGATAACGGGAGATCATTTCTAATAGAGTTTCAATATGATATAACACAATTTATAACGATTCTGTTGGATCATATATCCATTTCTTAATAACACCCACACACTAACATACGTACATATATCGGCCTCCGGGTCTGAAGTGAAGGTTTCAATCCTGCCTCGTGGTACTGGATGGGATAATGGAAAGTTTATAGCAACACTGAAGAGATGTAATACATCGAAGCAGCTGTCTTTGGATGACGCAATAATATATATATATATATATATATATATATATATATATATATATATATATATATATATATATATATATATATATATATATATAAATGTATCATCTGACTACAAAGTAGCGAGAATCGTCTTGTAAACGCTAACAAGTGTTATGTATTGATCGTATATGTGTGTTGATTTAGATAAGGGTACAGCGCATTTTACAAAGCCACACACAGACACATGAGAGAGTTTACAGACAGATATTTGCAAGGTCAGTTCAGTCTGACTCAGAGTTACTGGAGTATAAGACTGTTGCATCTATCTTCCAGTCGCACTTACTAATAGTATGATCCTTATGACAGGTGTATATCGACGAATACTGTTTTCTGATCGTTTTAACATGCACATTTTGACTGACAGTATTTGTATGATCAACAAAACTTATGCATGTTTTCTAATGCTATTTTTATGATCGTTGTAAGATACTCATAATGATTATATAATATGAAAATTTCACACTTCATAGATATTCATCATCATCATCATCATCAGTCTTTTAGCGTCCGTCGTTGGACATAGACCTTCCCCAGGATTTGCCACACTTCTCTATCATGGGCGTCACGGAGCCAGTACTTCCTGAACCTGTCTAGTTCATCTCTCCATCTAATATTTTGCCGGCCTCGGTTGCGCATATGGTCTCGGGGAATCCATGTTGTGAGTCGTGATGTCCATCGATTGTCAGCCATTCTTGCAACATGGCCAGCCCACCGCCATTTGAGATTTTTTATGGATTCTATGATGTCTCTAACTCTTGTCTTTTCCCGGATGTGTTGTGCTGTTTTGTGGTCTCTCCATGTGAGGCCCAGCATTATTCTTTCATGTGCACGTTGCATGGTTCTCAGCTTACGGGTCTGTTTCTTGGTTAAGTTCCATGTTTCAGCTCCATAAGTGACTATTGGGAGGATGCATTGGTTATACACCCTTCTCTTTAGGATTAATGGGATCTTATTATTTTTGAAGGTTGAGCTAGCTCTGCCAAAGGCTTGCCATCCTAGTGTGATTCTTCGCTTGATTTCTTCTTCTTTTGAGGGTCTCATGGAGATTCGTTGCCCTAGGTAGATGTAGTGGTCTACTTTCTCGAGTTCTGTGTCCTCGATTTCGATCTTAGTGTTCTTATCTCCAATGTGGTTGTTGCACATGATCTTCGTCTTGCTGAAGTTCATGTGTAGGCCGACTTTCTTGCTCTCCTCATTTAGTTCATCTATCATTAGTTGGAGGTCGTGTAGGTTCTCTGCAAAAAGGGCTATGTCGTCTGCAAATCTGAGGTTGCTCAGATACTCGCCGTCTATTTTAATTCCTTTACTCTCCCAGTCTAGCCTTCTGAAGATCATCTCGAGGCAGGCTGTGAAGAGTTTAGGTGAGCTGGTATCACCTTGTCTTACTCCTTTCTGGAGCTGGAAGGGGTCCGAGTCTTTATGTAGCCTGATAAATGAGCTGCCGTGATTGTATATATGTTTCAACACTTCAACATATACTGGATCTACACCTTGCCGACTGATGGCCTCCATGACCTTAGGGATTTCTACTGAGTCGAACGCCTTTTTGAAGTCGATAAATGCTACGGCAAGTGGTAGTCTATATTCTGCTGCTTTTTCTTTCAGTTGATTTATCGAGTGCAGGTGGTCCATGGTCGAGTAGCTTCTTCTAAAGCCAGCCTGTTCACGTGGCTGGTTTTCATCGAGTGTTTTTGTGATTCGGTTGGTGATGATCTTTGTGAAAAGTTTATATACACAGTTGAGTAGGCTTATAGGCCTATAGTTGTTGAGGTCTTTCGGGTTTCCTTTTTTATATAATAGCATTATTATAGCAGTATTCCAATCGTCTGGGACTTTACTGTGTTTTAGACATAGGTTGAAGAGGACGGCCAGTTTCCTATTGATGGTTTTACCTGCTTTTCGGAGTAGGTCGATGGTGATGTTGTCTGGTCCAGGGGCAGTTCCTTTCTTTGTCTGTTTAATGGCTTCCTTCACCTCCCACGGGGTTACTTTTGGGAAGTCCTCTAGTTGTTTGCCCGTGTCTTGCGTATCTTGCTCATTGTTTTGCAGTCCTTGTTTGGACGAATAAAGTTTTTGGTAGAATTCTTTGGCGCGTTCGACAATCCTGTCTCTGTCTGTTGTTAGGTTTCCATTTTCCTCGAGTATGCTAGTTATTTGCCTTCGTCCCGAGTTGAGGAGTTTGTTTATAGCTTTGAAGCCCCGACCTTTTTCAAGAGTTGATTCAATGACTGCCGTTGTGTATCTCCTTCTGTCTTCTCTTCGTTTCTTCTTGATTAATTTGTTTAGTTCAGCCTCTTCAATTTTCTCCCTCGTTGTTGTCGGTGGCTTGAGGTTTCTGCGTTTTTCCATGAGATTTTTAGTCTCATCCGAGATTTTGCTAATGGGTTGTTTGCCCATTTGCTTGAATGTAGAGGCTACTTCAATTATTGACGTTGTCATTTTGCTGCTTAGTTCGTTGATGTTGGTGCTGTCTTGTTCAGTAAGAATTCTGAATCTGTTCTTCAATTCGAGCTTGAAAGATTGAACGTGCTCTTTTGGTATGTTTAGAGGCTGCGGTTTTGTATGGAACATTTTCCTGCGTTCTTTATTGGTGTTTATTTGTACTTTACATCGTACCATTCTGTGGTCGCTGCCTACATTGACTTGATTTAGGACTTGGATGTTCTTGACGATATCGTTTTTGTCCGTTAGGATGTAATCTATTTCGTTTCTTGTTTCGTGATTGGGGCTCCTCCAAGTCCATTTCCTACTGGGTCCCTTCTTGAAGAAGGTGTTCATGATTTTGAATCCATTAGCCGTTGCAAAGTTTACAAGATCTTCTCCTCTCTCGTTGCGTATTTTGTATCCAAATTTGCCGACGCAATGTTCATTTCCTTGTCCTACTTGTGCGTTGAAGTCTCCCATGATAACATTGAAGTGTTTTCTGGTGCCTTGGAGTAGGGAGTTCAAGTCATCATAGAAGTTGTCTATTTCTTGTTGGGTTGATTGTGAAGTGGGAGTACGTCAGTTCCTGCTGGGTCATCGGCCCCAAAAGACTCAGCCACATCACTTACTTTGGGTAGGGGTGATGTGCTCCGAAAGTGACTACCCAAATCCTTCACCAAGGGACCATCTGTCCCTACTGAGTCACCGCAGAAACAACGACCATTTCAACAGAACTCTAAGACTATCAACAAGAAGACAAATTTATACATAGGCACATACAACGTCAGAACACTGTCAACTGACATGCACCTAACTGATCTAGAAAGTGAAATCAGAAATGTCAAATGGGACATCATAGGCATTAGTGAGGTAAGAAGACCCGGAGAAGAACTAATCGAACTGAGAAGCAAGCATCTTCTTTACAGCTACGGTAAAGAGAAAGTAAAACAAAGTGGAGTTGGCTTTCTCATCAATAAGAACCTGAAAGACAATGTAACTGGCTTCAAAGCCGTCTCTGACCGGGTAGCTAGCGTCACCATACAACTTTCAAAGCGATACAAACTCAATATAATCCAAGTCTACGCTCCCACTTCACAATCATAGATATTACTTTGATTTAAATAACAACACATAAGAATCATATAGAAAAGAAAACTCCATAATTAAGTATATCAACACTCGTTCTGACTACCCAAAATAAAATCATTAAAAAGATCCCCTAATCCATAGGAACTAGATTGACATATAATTCCTCCGAAGAAATGATTTTTAACTAAGTTAAAAATGAGTAATGTATGTATATATATTGATTATGACATACACATATTAAATATTGATATATTCAGGTCTAAATAGTCACTCAATAGAAACCGTCACGTCTTTTCTCAGTATGCCATGTTCAAGTGATCAATCAAAAAATTGGAAAGGGTGATCAATGAAAAAGTCACTTCTCTCATCCTTTGTTAGGCAGTGATCACTAAATAAAAGTCAGAATTTTCAACAAAAAAAAAAGCGAAAATCCTGCCGAACGCAATCTAATGGGTAAATTTGGCGTAAACTTACATTGTAAATTGACCTTCCATCCCACTGAAAAAACTAGTCAGGGAGGGAAATTTCAAAAGACAGAAACGTGTTTCTTTTAGAAGGGGTGAATGTTGAATCTTTCAACCCACTAAATCCATTTGTGGAGACTCTTTTCATGATACATACATAGCCAGTCAGACAGATAGACCCACTTAAAGAATGAAGAAACGTAACAGTTGTTAACAGTTTTGGTAGATAGTTCTTAATATGATCATTACAATCTAACATTGCACCCGATATATTTCTTCATTCTGAAACTAATATTCATCATCATCATCATCATCATCATCATCATCATCGTCAGTCTTTTAACGTCCGTCATTGGACATAGACCTTCCCCAGAATTCGCCACAATTCTCGATCATGGGTTTCATGGAGCCAGTATTTCCTGAATCTAACTAGTTCATCTCTCCGTCTTGTGTTCTGTCAGCCTCGTTTTCTTATGTGATCTCTTGGGATCCATGTTGTGAGACGTGATGTCCATCGGTTGTTTTTCATTCTTACAACATGGCCTGCCCATCGCCATTTGAGTTTTTAATAGTTTCTATGATGTAACAGAGACCCGTTTTCTTCCTTATATACTGTGTTGTCTTGTGACCTCTCCATGTAAGGTTGAGCATAATTCTCTCATGCGCACGTTGCATACTTCTCAGTTTGTAGGTCAGTCTCTTGATTAGGTTTCATGTTTCAGCTCCATAAGTGACTATCGGGAGAATGCATTGGTTATATACACTCTTCATTTTAGGATTATTGGGATCAAAATCGGATAAATTAAATATATATATTATATTCATCATCGGAAAAAACATTTAATTTTCAAGTATTCTTACTCATCTCAAATAATCTTCAATCTAACTGATCAAATTTCTTGGAGATGCCAGATTAGTCGAGTTTTATCCATAAGCCACGTAATTATGTTATCTTTTTCTGACTTGGTTTTTCGTTCAGATCTTCAAATCTCAGATAGTCCGTGAGCTGATCTTTCTCGATAGTATCGTATTTTCTGCAAAGGGCGAGCTACTTAATGTCTTCACGTGCGCACGAATTATAATCTGTGAGATGGAAATGTTCATTAATCATGCCTCCTATTCAATGCCCCAAGAGTTGCACGAATGGATTTGGGGGCTTCTTGGAATATTCATTCACTCTAATAATAGTATCCAAACGAATAGAACAATATATTCAAAGGTGCACCAATAAGTCCGCGTCCTGACACGTAGTTATTAGCTGAAATTCAAACGAAAATTCTAACTGTGTAATATTCAATCAATGTAATTAATATTCACATCGTGAGATTCGCTTGGTAAAATAAACGATTTTTCATCATTTGGCTTCAGATTAATTTGTTTTATAGTCTATAGCCACACTGAAGAGTTGTAATACGACGAAACAATTGTCTTTTGATGACACAATTATCTAATTATTATCATAATTACATATATATGTGTGTGTGCGTGTGTGCATGCGTGTGCATATAATTATGAATGTGTAATATTGATAGAATAATCGATTAAAGGAAATGGGCAGCTGAACGGATCGAACCTGCTGCAGCGCATTCTCTTAAATTGATTATTCTATTCACGCTAGGCCAAATGATAGATCCACCATGTATTAACGGGATGTCATTTTAAATAGATGTTCAAGTAATATAACACATTTATATTTATTCATGTTGGATCATATATCCATCTCTTAATTATACTAGTAATATATATATATATATATATATATATATATATATATATAGAGAGAGAGAGAGAGAGAGAGGGTGGGGGAACCGAAAAATGAATAGGCTGAACCCTTGCGATAGAAGTGACAAAAATAATAACTCACCTTCACATTCAATAAGTGAACAACCGTAGCTTCAACATTTGAAGTCTTGTGAAAAAAAATCCATTGAAGAATAAATACGTCTAGAATGGAATAAAGATACACAAAAAACATCTAGATTCTCCAGAATCTAGACGTTATTGATAAACTATACCCGTCAGAAAAAGTCCAGAAATGTTTTTCTAACAAAACAAAAAACCCTCTTTAGAAGGGGTCCAATGGAGTACTGATGCCAATTTCAAGTCTGTAGGCAAAATTGTATGTTCAGGAGCGCTGGAACACTCAAGCACGTAACATACAAACATATCTTTGGTGCCTGCAGTTGTTCAACAAGACAAATTATTGTGTGTGTAGCTTACCACACTTGAGAGTGCCCAGTGAGGATTGATGCCGCTCTCTCAACGGGAGTATAAACTCAAATCTCGCTTATCAATCGATGTTCCAGCCCTCAGTAAGTATCTGTCTATTGATCATTGTACTAAGTGTGGACGAGGGGTAATGCCATACATACACTTTGATGCTCGTGGGGGATAAGTATTTTCGTGCACATAACCACATCAAAAAGACCTTGTGTCGAATTCTGTGCGTCAGTATGCAAAATAAATACAATGGTTAACGGGTGGGCATCCCTAAAACCGTATCTCTCTATTTCATCAAAAGGGTTAGTACACCCTGATATATTTGGTGGGATTCATATAAAATTCTTTGTTACTAATGACTAGAATCTGGACAAGCTGTTACTGTGCAATACTACAGTGTTCATTTGGAAGTTTCATTGGGGCTGGGCAAGGGAGGTACCCAGTGGTTCTGCTGGATGACACTGTCCGTCCCCCTGTTCCAAAATGCAATGCACCCAACGATCACGAAGTTCTTTATGCCTACAGCGTATTTTCCAGACTTGTCACCTTCAGATAATCACTAATTTTGCTTAATTCCTTGTCAAGTCAGCGGTTCTGAAGAGTTGATGATATAAAAAAAACTTGGAGAATTCATCAAATCAAAACCAGAATCTTTGCTTCGTTATAGAATACACAATTCATCTAAAAGTTGATGTAACGCCATAGACAGCTACGGTAAGTACTTTGCTGACTGAATGATAATACTATGAATTTATATGAATAAAAATACCAGTGCTGACATTTTTGGCATCAATATAAAACACTTCGGGCGCCATTTGTCGAGTTGGCACGTACATAGATACGCCTAATAAACCTCGAGAACGAAGAGAAATCTGTTCGTAGACAGGCAACAAGAGTAGATTGCAGTATCTTATACCCGGCTATTTGCAGGTAGGCAAAGGATCTTAGTTTACATGGTGCAGTTGCAATAAATAGATCAGAAGTAGGTGAGAAACATTATCGACATAGAGACAGAAAGGATGAGAGAATTAGTTGGCTGATTATTCATACTCCTGTGGTATTACGCGGGTGGTTGGTTAAATATCACAGCTCATTCAGAAAAAAATAGGAAGCTAGATAAGGTTTATTCAAGAACCATCGGTCTTTCAAGACGTTGCTTCCACAAGAACGTTTGCATTAGGTTGATAAATATAGAATGTCGTTTTTAGATAACGAGATGAATGATTGTTTAAAGAACAATGAATAGAGAATACTTGATTCTTTTTGAAAATATGATACTTTTGAAATGAAAACCTTTTCCTAAGGATCCTCAAATGATAATATGCCATCTCTATAAACGACATTTGCTTTTTTTGATTTATCATCTTGAAATATTTTCTTTCGAAAAAGGCTTTGAAAGTAGCTTCACGCATATCTCCTTCGGGCAGTTGGTTAATGGAAGATCGTTCAAATGGTTTTAAATCTTGTTCCAGGATTTTCTGACTATAGATTACAGAATGTCCGACGGAGAGTATATCTTTCAACGAAATTGTAGGCCCATCCTGGATACGTATCCATGTCCATCATTGGAATACAAAATGCTCGAGTTTTATTACTTTTTAGGTAAGGTATTTGAAGTAGGTGAAAATGTTGTTTCAAGTCGCCTAGAAAGATGGATAGCTACTGAACTGGGTTCTCTGGAAATATTTAAGCCTCTTTGTGCTAACCAGATTTCTGCTATGACAATGAATGTATATAAAATTGCTTATAAATCTCTTCTACGAAATTTTTAAAACTGTACAATCACGGAAATTCATTTTCAGTTATATACAATAATATATAATAAAAAATTATTTCCATTATTATTCGGACCATCATCATCTTTGTTGTTTTTCATACAACGTTTCGGCCGTTGCACTCTACGGCCTTCGTCAGGTAACATCTGGGAGATTTTTGGGAAGTAACGAACCGAACCCTTTATTTATCCGACGGGGGTATATCGACCGTACTCCCCTCTTTTAGCGTTAGTAGTATTGTTATACTGTCTCACACTAGGATCGAACCTAGTACCATCAGATTGCTTAACAGTAATTTGTCTGATGCTGTAACCACTGCACAAAGTGTCCAGATGTTACCCGTCGAAGGCTGTAGAGTGCAACGGCCGAAACGTTGTATGAAAAACAACAAAGATGAGGATGGTCCGAATAATAATGGAAATAATAATAATACCTCATCTCAAAAATTCCGAGATATGATAATAAAAAATGTTCGTATCTTGTGACCACTTAGTATAGTGATCAACCTTTTCAAAGAAAACACATCTGTAAGTACCATATCCACTGAGACAATAATTTGATATTTATATTAATGCTGTAATCCTAAAAATATACCCTAATATAATACTTATAATTTGATAATAATAATTTATACTAATGCGATAAGAATGCTTCCAAATAGTAATTCTAATACTTATGTTGCCGTTAAAATTTTTTCTACGCCATTTAATAGTAATAATTTAATACGAATATAATGCAATAATGGATACTAATATAGTTTGAATGCCAATCTAATGCTCGTAGGAATTTTATACTAATACTGTAATGGTGATGTAATACAGATAACATACTGCTACCAATGATAATTCTATGCTAATATTGTGTGCTACTCATAATGTTATACATAAAAAATTATGTAATTATTTGGAGAAAAGAAGTCATCAGTTTCACTTGGAAATCTGAGTTCACTTTCCTAAAACTGGAGGCGTGGTATCAAGTATCCTTGACTTGCTCTTAAAAATGAAACAACAGGTCTCTCAACGAATGATCTCAGAGCTACAACCTTTACTCACGGAAGCAGTTATTCACTCAAGTAAGTATGTAAGGAATATATATATATATATATATATGAACGATGGTTTGACTCTGCGAACAGAGATTTTCAAGTTGTCAGGGTTTTGCATGCTATGGTCCATCAGTAAAGCACAATAGCAGCAAAGCCACTTGGATGTAGGTTTGACAGGTGTTTCTCGTACCTGGCAGATGAGATTTAGCTGTGGAGTCTGCCAACCCTTTGGGGAGTATGTTGACTGTTATGCTATGCTGGATCGTTAAACCCCAGAACGTGAACACCCTGACTGTCTGTGCGAATATATATATATATATATATATATATATATATATATATATATTTGAAATGATCTCCTGTTATTACAAGGTGAATGTATCATTTCAAATAGGGTTTTAACATAATCATTGCGTTGATCATATATCCATTTGTTAATAACATATATATATATTGAAGTGAGTACGAGAGCCACCTCTGTTTATACAGATGTCTGAGCTTGCTGTAGAGTTATTCTGCCACTCAGAGGAGTAAATTGACAGCATGGCTTGTTATATATATATATATATATATGTGTGTGTATATATATATATAGGTAGATAGATAGATAGATAGATAGATAGATAGATAGATAGTTGTAGATATATAGTGCTTATTATGACAAGATATGCAAAATCCATCATTCCAATGAAGAAGTGGGACAAAAGCTTTAAAATTAATACTTTACTCACGGCGTTCGAACTGACAAATCTGACAAAATGATGGAGGAGCCTTTTAAGGGGCCAATCTTCCCTGAATTCCATCAAATCTCCATATAAAAAATAAACTGAAACACTAAGCTATTCATACATAGTGCAGATTTCAAATTGCAACAGGTATGACATACATAGATAAATGAACTGAATATCTAATATTCTATACCTTGAATAAAATGAAAAATAATTGATGAACGTTATATTATGCATTAACTATGAAATAAAAGCTCAAAATATTTTTTTAAATCTTCCAAATGAGAGGGTGGAAAAGTTTGTTGCGTTACTTTGACCGTCAGCCTGGAAAATTAGTATTCATTCAATTCCTCGTGCATCAACGGCTTTGCAATACATTTCAACAAACTTTTGTTTCCTAAAGAAGAAGAAAAGATATTTTATAATTCAAAACCCCAGTGTGATTTGTTTAAAAAGGTTTTGATGCAAATTCTTACATTCCATCGTCTACTTATTACATAATGTAAACAACTTTCCGAAGACAAAATTCTATAGATTCGACACAAATAATTTTTATGGGAGAAATTTCTCTCATTATCTTTCTTATGAATGACACAAGATTATTGCCGTAGAGTGTGCGATACGATCTCCATATAATTGGCAAAATATTTAATTACGGGGTACAGAAAACTAGTTTTCTATTATGATCAATAATTATATTATTGAGTAAAATATCAAATAAATATTTGAATTTTTTGTGGAATAGTGGCGTACACCTAACACACCTCGAATATACGCCCCTGATCTATCTATCTATCTATCTATCTCTCTCTCTATATATATATATATATATATATATGAGCACGATTATGGATATATACCCGATAAAACATTTGCTTCTATGACGCCAAACAAACGTGGTGTGTATGAAACTTGAGGTTTATTCAGCCAGGGTGGTAAAACCAGATGTTGTAAAGAGAATTACTTCCACTTCCGGTGCAGAAATGTATCATTTTGACAGCACAGCAATTAGACCCACCGAGGAATACTTGTTTTCAGTCTATCTGCGCGCTTGTGTGTGTGTGTGTGTGTGTTTATAGGCATATCCATGTACGGGTACAATATTTACCAGGACAGAAAACAGAATTAACGAACCCAATTCGAATATTGGGTGGAGTTGTTCGAGTTCGCTTCGCATTGATACCCTCAGGAAAGGCATAAATCCACTCCTCCTTGTGCACTGGAATCATTTCGTCCTTACCTTGCCGTCATCAAACCAAAGAAGCCCTGGACGAGTAAATATCTGCATAAATTGGTGTCGTAATTTTAACTCGCATGCACGGTTACAGTGGTTAGCAGTCTAGTTTTGTAGACCATTAGTGCTATAGTGAGTTCGATACCTATTGGATACCAAACACTTCTGACCTTTGTACAGACTGAGTTGATTTGATCAAATACCAATATATATATATATATATATATATATATATATATATATATATATATATATATATATATATATATAAGTGAATATTAGCGTGGTCGTACATTCATGAGATTGTGCTTATGCATTTATATATTTGAGTATGCAAAGGTGTTTTCTCTTCTAGAGAACTCATAACAATCGTAGCAATCAGACAGGCACGGTGTACATGGAAACAATAAGATGTTTATACAATGCTGATGCTGCGAAGAGCTGAGGAAGCTGCTTATTGTGATCTTTCTGGAACAGGGTTTTTAGATGACAATAACCAGCCGATTACATTAAGCAGAAGATACCAAAATTAGAACAAATTACATTCATCGTCATCAATTTAGAGCCTTTGTTATGAATCCATTGTTATATCATTTAAGTCATTGTTTTTTAAAAAATACTTTTTATTATTTTAAAAAATCAATATGATCGATATAGACGTTTTATGAAATTTCTAATTTCCTTTTTTCAAACTGTTGGGGAACGACTGATTTTGACGACCATAACTGTTTGATGACATCACCTGAGATTGTAATAAATAGATTCTTGGACATATTTGCTGTGAACATATTCCTAATCGCCGTTGGTCGTGTTTACCATAATTTCTTGCTTTGAATGAATTAAATCAATCAATCTGCAGACCCTTGATTTTGTCAAACATTCAAATGTATCTCGCTTGCCGCCTAGCACACTAGATCAGAAAGAAGGGTTGTCTAGCTTAGTACGATGTAAACAGGCTAGTCATATACACCGGTGCTGGTGTCGAGAGTTCGATCCTAACTTAGTGCATGCACTATGGTTTTTCCCAACATTCAAGACAATCCTTCCTGCTCAGTAAGTGAGACTCATTATCAATAGATCAGAAAAAAAGGCACCTAGCGTAGAACGATGACTAACAAGCTTGTCTTGCATATCACTGTTCATATAGTGAGTTCTATTCTAACCGTGTGCCTCAATATAGTGGGCCTGTGGTAGATTCAGCTCTGGAAAGTGAATACTTGAATCACTTGCAGTAAAGAGATGGTTAGCACGCTGACCAGTCAGATCATTATTAGTGAAGTGTTCGATCCTCACTAGGTGTCGCACTGGTGTTTTAACAATCATTCCTCGAACCCAAACCTTCATACTATAGCAAATCTACCCCATGATGAGAACCTGAAGTACATATTTTTATGATATTTCCGATTATCATAATTTATCCCACGCAGTGTGCAGAGTCATATCATTCGTTCAAATTATGATAAGGTCAAAATATTAAAAGGAATCGATTCTAAACTGATCTTTTAATTTTTGCAATATCATCCTTGGTCAATATCAGTGGAGTTACTATTAGAGAAGGCGTTGTATGTGAGAGAGTTGATAAAAATAAAGCAAAGACGTATCGTCGAAGAAGTCAGTTCAGAATTTGAATAATCAACGATTGCCTGATCTGAATCTCCGCTTTGGGTGGTTATTGACCTCATTTTGGAGTGCTCTAAAAAAACTATCGTCTGATTAACATCGAGCTGTGTAGGTCATTCTTTGGCGATGTCCCAATGACCTAGGGCTCCAAAGAAGTGTATTTGTAAAAGCAGATAACGATGAGATAAAAAATGTCATGACACTTTTCAAATTAGAATCACTTAACCCGCTTTCAAGGATAAAGATCTCGAGACAATATCTTCTTGGCGGCATGGAGCCAGGCCTATTTTTCAGCATTTTTTCTTTTCGTTTTTTTTTTTATTATTATCATTTTTTTTTTCATTTTAAAGCAGAATTAGGAATTTATCAAGTTTTAAAACAAAGAATCAGAAAGAAGAGAATAAGAAAGAACAACACAGGGAGAGCGAATAGGGGGCACTTGGAGAGAGAGAGAGAGAGAGAGAGAGAATAAACGGGAGAAAAGAACTGAGAGATGGCGAAGGAAGACAGGAGGACGTAAGAAGTGATTTCATGAATTGATCGGACTAGTGTCCATGTTGTTGTTTTTGCTCTACGCAGTTGATTTTCTTGTAATTATCTCTTGCTGAAAACCCGTTCTACAGGGCCACAGTCGTGGAGCATCCAGTGGGAATTGAACTCGTTACAGTAATAATGGTCTGAATCACATGCTCGTTAGCATTCACTGCACTGATCGTGAAACTATGAATTTCATTAAATCACTGAAAAGCTCATGGATTTCACAAAATACCAAGGGATGTCGCGGAATCGCAATTTTCTTGGTTGCACTGTAACATGCGCACACACACAAAAAACCCTCGAAAACGAACTCAAAATAGCACAGGCGGGCAATGGAAAGAGCAATGTTAGGAATAACTCCACGAGATGATCGACATAAATGCCAAAGGATGGAACAAAAAGCTGAAAATCTATTGTTGCTCCAGAAACGGTAAGAGCCGTGTGAAAAGACCAGGAACAAGGTTGAGAGATGAGACTTCAAAGTTAAAACAAGTCTGAGATTAGCGCAATCTCCAGGTCATGGAAGGAGATGGGAACGGCCTTTGTCAAGCTGTGGACTTACAACGGCTGATCAGAATCGTGAGGAGGATATATATATATATATATATATATATATATATATATATATATATATATATATATATTGTGTCATCCACAGACAGCTGTTTCGTTGTATAACAACTCTTCAGTGTGCTCTTCCATGTGGCTATAGACTATCCATTATCCCATCCAGTACCACGATGTAGGATCGAAACCTTCGCTTCTAGACCCAGAGGCTAACATCACACCTCTGCCCAACGCAGAACTGGACAGTCAATAAGATTGAATTTGAGCGATATATTTACTCGCGCATATATTCCCCACCCATCAGAATGTTCTGTTCCTACATTGGAAGAGCATTAACGTGTGTGTGTGTGTGTGTGTGTGTGTGTGTGTGTGTGTGTGTGTGTGTGTGGTAAGCAATACCTGCTTGGCGACTGATGTAGTTGCATATATCCCAGTGGCAGAGGTGGTCGGTGTTCGGGCCCAAAAATGCTAGGATTTTGAATGCTGATCTCTAAGACGAGCAGACCCTTATCACCTGGTAGATTGGTGTAATAAAATTTTCCTTCCTATCCGTTCAATATCTATCAATCTATCTATTTATCAATCAGTCCATTTGTATATTTGTACCTATTCAAAACCTGTCCCAATTATATTTCGCATAGTACAGATTTATTGGGGTAAAATGTCATTTGGGAGAAATATTGTTTGAACCATTTTAGGCAATTTTCCATTTCTATAATATCAAACGACTGATCTTATTTCGTCTATATCTATTGATCTCCTGAATATAAATTATTTCCTATCCATCTATCTATCTATCTATCTATCTATCAAACAAGTTGTTTATTGTATGGATAAGTTTTAATGTTAATTCTATTAAATTTGAACCATTTTCTATCTTCATTTCAATCTTTACTTGTTTTATACAACTTCCAATACGGGCCATCGTTTCAACGAATCACAACACGATCGAAAATACCGAGTAACCCTTCGATGAAAATCGAACTCACACCATTGTTACCAGAGGGAATTCAGTTTATGTCTGGCTGCATTTATCTCTAAAAACGAAGAGTCGAATTGAAAGCTGTATAAAAACAACCGAAAATCAAGATGAGGGTGAAAAGTAGTCAAATTATATAAGAATAATGTGTTACAATACTTCGTGCACTACTACAAATACTACTACTGCTACTACTAATAATTATAATGATAATAATAATAATAATGATGATGATGATGATGATGATAATGATGATGATAATAATGAAAATGATGATATGATGATGATGATGATAATGAAAATGATGATATTATGATGATGATGATAATAATAATAATGATAATGATAATAATAATACTGATGATGATGATGACGATGATGATGATAATTGCTTTAATAAGACTATCTAGGTTCCGACGTCAGCAACAAAAACATGGTGCCTGGTGTCGGTTATGAGGCGTTGAGTTGAAAAGTGTGAATTAGCTTCCGCCAAACCACGAAAAGTCTTCGTGATTGTTTGTTAAAGGCAACAAGGCGTAAAGTAGACTCCCTCTGGAACGAGGGTGTTAGTTCGATTTTCACCGAAGGCTTACTGTTAAGCACTGTTATTCGTTTTCATAATAATCATTGAAAATTGTAGAAAAAAAAAACGACTAAAAATTTAAGATGAAGGTAAAAACTAGCGAAATTTAGTGAAAACAATATGTTAGAATAATAATAATAATAATAATAATAATAATAATAATAATAATAATAATAATAATAATAATATGCCTGTAAAATTTCGTCTGGTCATATCTTTCTTTCTTTCTCAATCTACTCATATCTATTGATCCATTTATCTATCTATCTATCTATATATCTATCTATTCATACCAGTTTGTTTGTATATATCCATCAATATCTCTATACTGATCTATCTATTTCAGCCAGTTCATATCTACAGTATCACTCATATACAAATTCATCCACACCACTTTTTTATAGACAGTTTTTTTTTTCTTTGAACCAAATACAGCAGGATTTTATAATAACTAGAGGAACATGATACAACAAGAACAAATATCATAAGGGATGACCTAATTCTAGGGCTTCGAAACTCTATTGTCAAAAATGTGAACATGTTGCCGTCGAAAATTGAGTACATACATACGAAAAAATATTTTGGGCAACTGTATTTCAATGCTATACAGTTTCCAGATAAACAATACCTGATAATATCCGTTCGCGTGGTTTAAATGTTCTACGAGAAATATCAAAATAATGCTATATTTGGTTTAGAAGAAAAATAACTTTCTATTAAAAAATTACTGAAGGATGTACTCATTCATGGGCGACGCTGTATCTAACGATAAATTAATATCTTTCTCTCTATCTGTATTTTCATCTTTTCCTCCTGAACCTGCACACAGAATTTCTCAGTTCCATTCATCTCTCTTTTTCTTTTCCAGAATGTCTCTTCGTATTATCTTTTCTTGTTTTTCTTGTCTTTCTTTTTTTCCTTTCATTTCTCTCTTTCTTTCTGTCTTTCCTTCTTCTGATAATTTGCATTCTTCTTTTTCTCTGTTCACTTATTTTATCATATCTTATCCCTTCGTTTGTAAGTACACCAATAAATGTAGCTACGCTCATTAATTCAGACGCACTCACGCATACATATATGTGTGTGCGTGTTCATGTGCGTGTGCATTATTTCTCGTGTTGGTATGTGCTTGTATCGCAACACATATGCATCTTTGTGCTTCTGTAAATACATAATTTCATACATCGATGTATAGATATCTCGATATGAATCGTGGATTTTTTTCAAACAATAAATAATGGTTCCAATACATCGACTTTTTGTAATGGATATTTCTTTTGGAGTTGCTTTAATCTATGATCAGTTTAGTAATAAAGCAAGTCATCTTCTTTGCACAACGCCTCTGCATCAGGAAAACAAGAACATTTAGGAGCGGAAAAAATCCTACCAACTTCCTTACAGAAATAACATCATTAACTGAAAAAAAAAGAAAGAAAATGAAACATCTTTTCTTCCCTAGATTTATAGACTTTCTGCCATTTTTATCTCTTATCGTCCATTGATGTTATTTATTCAATTTTCTTGTTCTTCTTAAAGCTGTTTTTTTTTTCTCTCTGTTCAATTCCTGCAAGATAAATCAGTTTTTATTGGACAAAAAATAAGCTGGGATGTAATCGTGATTTATGGAAGCTTTTGGTAATCATCCACTAACATTAAAAATTTATTAAATATCAAGTTGTTTAGAAAATAATGTCGCTTTCTTGAAGATGGGATAGAACCTGGTCAACTGCGAAAAAAATTTTAATTCATTTTTCAATGTAAGCGCCATTACCAGCAAAGACTGAAGCCTTCTCTAATTTAATCTCTTGTTTAAAGAATCTGAGATTCTGGACGAAAATGACTCTGGAAGTGCTAAGCTGATTTATACCCTGTCTTTAAAGATTAAGTCACTAAATCGTAAGGTTCTCTGTCGATAGAGTGAAGAAGTTGTGATAAAACATGATTTTTAACCCCTATCTCCCCTATCTTTCTTCCTCTCTTTCTCTCTCTCACTCACTCACACACAAACACATACTCACCCCTTCTGATCAATGTCTGCAGCCGGACACAGTTACTATTATCGGTCAATATGATCAATGCTAAGGTTAAGTATATTGATAAGGAAGGAGATTATGCTGAAAAAAATAAATCTCACTTATGATAAACAAATACTTTCATTATTGAGCTACTGACCGAATACATGACTGATATCTTTTACAAATCATTTTCTGTAACTTCGTGGATAATGTTAGATTTTCTCTCTCTCTCTCTCTCTCTCTCTCTCTCTCTCTCTCTCTCTCTCTCTCTCGTCTGTCTTCTGACCTAATCGTTGCTCACAATATTTATAAAAATGAAAGCCCTCCTATGTACAAAACTGCAGGATGTTCATGAGATATAGGCTCTGTGAGGATACAATACGACGTTCATGCTTGTGCGTCGGCGACAAGTAACTTCAATGACATTTCTTTACACATGTAATATATCATTGAAAAGAATAAACAAAAAAAGCCGTGTCTGAGTTTTGCAAATGCTTGTTTGAGTTATCAATCATGATCAGTTGAGAAATTAATTAACTCAGACGCAAGAGAAGTTCTACCGCTTTCCTTTCAAGACCGGTTTAAGAAGATTGTTCAATGCAGAAAAAAACATTTGTAGATTAAATATACTTTGCACAAAGACACACACACACACATATATACACACACACACACACATATATATATATATATATATATATATATATATATATATATATATATATATATATGTATTAGTAGGGAATCTCAGCTTTGCCTATTAACAAAGAACTGAACACTTGAGAACACAGAAATAAAACATGCTTTTTGATAAATTTCTCTTACACAACGCAACCAAGAGGTGGCCTGAGCCCCGAAATATTTGTTTGAAGGAACTGGCAGATTGTCGGATCGATTCTCGACATGGGTGTCGCACACCCTTTGGGAGCTTCGCGTGCACTCCCCACAGTAGAAAGTATGCCTTTTCTTATACATGTTTTGTACACACAAAAAAAAACGGTTATAAGCAGAAAACATTTCTTTTGTTGCTGGGGGGGGGGCAGAAGAAACTTTTGTTGCTTTCAATCGATAAGACCTCCATTACGTTTTGAAAAATGTCGGTTTGGAAGAAGACATTTTTTTAGTTGGCAGGGATGTAGGGTGCATTCTAAACACGCTGTAACTATAATACTGACCCAGACCCTTACTTCATGTCGGTTGTACGAAAGAACGTCTTTGAAGTATTCAGGTTACTCCTGATGTGAATTGAATTATTTCAGGGATTGTTAGGTTCAAATAAATTTCTGGTTTTTTGAAAAATGAATTTAGACGGTCGTATGAGATACTGAAATTAAGTTTTCAGATAAGCATTATAGTTCCTTCGTAAATAGCACAACCAGATAGTACTACTGACACTTCTGATCCAAAGGTAACAAACGTTTAATCAGAAACAAAAGAAAATCAATACGTTATTTTGCTTTTACTGGTGACAGAAATCATAACTGAAGGCAAATAGCAGTAAAAAAAAATCAATTGTAAAGATTTACAGCAGGGCCTCTCAAATTTTTTGATTTGTAATCAAGACAAAAGTCTCCCTAATCAGCGTTATAAAGGCAGTAGACACTGATAGAATTGGTTGAATACTTCATTTGATTGAAAAAAAAATGAATCGGTGGGTTTTAGCCAGTTCACTCTCTGCTTAGAATTTATGAATGCTGCTGGAATTGCTGCTGATGTCCGTTTATTTTCCTAATCTCGCCCTCATATACGAGGGTAGATCAGTTTGAAGGTCAGTCTTTTGGTAAGGTTCCATGTTTCGGCTCCATAGGTGACTATCGGGAGGATGCATTGGTTGTACACTCTTCATTTTAGGACAAACGGGATTTTTTTCTTTTTGATGGTTGTTTTTGCTCTGTGGAAAACTTGCCATCCGTTAAAACGAAAATTGTATTCATAAAACTGTTGAATAGCACTGAGTCATTATAGTTTCTATTGAAACAAATTAATACCCCCCCCCCAATCTAAAAAACGCAAAATATCATTTACGGTTTTTACAGTTTATTATGGGAAAATACTATATTCAATGAATTACTATAATGTAACAGAAACGGAATTTACATTCAAAAAGATATTGAATGGCGCTGAGTCATTTCACTGGACAGGATTCCATAAGACTAAATATCTGTATAGAGATGGTAAAAAAACTTTAGTTACGTAATCATTCTTAATATTTCCTCAAATCCTAATAATTTTTACGCTACCTTCGGAGGGATTTCACACCCCTTAGTTTCAGAAGAACTGGTTTATTTGATAAAAAAAAAATAAATTACCTACCTCTAGCCAGTTAACTCTCCTCATAGTATCAATGGTTGCTGCTGATGTCAATTCATTTTTCTTAAGTAGCTCTCATTCACTACGGTGGATCAATAAGTCCGTTGCCAAACACAGTTATTACCTGAATTTTGGTCTGGATATTTCATCTTTCAATGTTCGATCTATTTGAATCATCATCATCATCAGCTGTCTTTTATCGTCCGTCGTTGGACACAGACCTTCTCCGGGATTCGCCACGCCTGTCTATCGTGGGCGTTGCGAAGTCAGTACTTTCTGAATTTGTCAAGCTCGTCTCTCCATCTACTACTCTACAGGCCTCAGTTGCGTATGAGGTCTCTGGGGATCCATGTTGTGAGTCGTGATGTCCATCTGCCGTCTGTCATTCTTGCAACACGGCCAGCCCATTGTAATTTGAGTTTTTTAATGGATTCCATGATGTCTGAGACTCCTGTTTTCTCCTGGATATATTGTGCCATCTTGTGGTCTGTGCATATGAGATTGAGCATGTCTTCATTTACTCTCCCACCAGAGCAAAATGCAACACAAGGTCAGGGCTTTACGTGGGGAAAATAAGAGACATCCTGGAAAAATAGCTCCAGCCGACGCGACTTTGGTTGCCAAGCAACCATGGTTGCTAAAGCAACCGCAGTCACGAAATCG
>OY735208.1:34461159-34556159 GCA_963457665.1 Thysanoteuthis rhombus | reverse complement strand
GGGGAGTTGGAGAGGACGGTTGCGTTTTACTTCGTCCGTCAATTATTATTCTCTTTTTTTACTTGAGCAATTAGTTATAACACACTTCCGGTTTGTTAGGCCTATCGAAGCTTCAGTAGAGCCCCGTACTTTTGTTTCGGCAACAAGTCTCTTGCCAAACCTCTCGTGCCGCATTGTTTGCTATAACTTCGAAATTAAATTGAAAATGAGTCTTGTTAGAAACTGTCACGCAGCCTGCCTTGTTGGAATTGATCCATTGAAAGGAAAAACAAAAAAGGGGGTGATCAATGAAAAAGTTACTCCTCTCGACTTGTTTTGGGCAGTGATCACTAAAAAATCCAAATTTTCAAAAAATAAAACCCCAAACGTAAACACTTCCGCCCATGAGCCGAGAGACCGATTTAGCATAAATTTACATTGTAAATTAAACTAAAAACATTTGGGGGGGGGGTATTGAAAAATGCTTTCTCCAGACATGATGAGCCGTAAATGTTTGTATTTAAAGTCTTTTAGCTTCATTGGTGCGACCTGTATGCGTGATTAATACATAGCCAGCGAGCATCACTTTAAAACTCGAGAAATCTATGCCAATAGTTTGGGTGACAGAATTTGTTGACTGTTTCTTATATCAGTCATACATTTCATCCTGTCATCTTTTTCATTGGTTTTCGATTTTGTATTTGAACGCCACACAACATCCAATGTCAGTTATCTGATGAAGCAATGGAGTAACTGACGGACTACATTATGATGTAATCAGATGTGTCTGCAGATATTTCCGGGTAAATTTTTTTTTTACGAATTAAAATGTTTCTCTCGGTCCAGACGGTTTTTTTTTTCAAGCGTGTATGAAGTAGCATGAAAAGTATATTAGCATTTCTGTTCGTATTTATTTCTCATTTATTTCTTATTCATCGTCTATTTCGTGTCACTTAGCAAACACTTTCTCTTGAAAAATTTTAAAGATCCAGAGTAAACGTTTTCAACCCATGTGATCTATGCGATGTTGGAAAAAAATATCAAAGAGTTGTTTCTTTTTGTTTTCGTTTTTTACCTCAACAAAATGTCTATGAATAGTTATCAATAATTCATGATGTCTTTAGCACTGTATATACACACACACACATATATATATATATATATATATATATATATATATATATATATATATATGTATTTATATATATATATATATATATATATGTATATATATATATATATATATATATATATATATATATATATATATATATATATATATATATATATATATATATATATATATATATATATATATATACAAGTATATGATATGTGCGCGTGTCAGAGTATATAAGAGTTTGTTATTCACATTCTGGGCGAAAAAAAATCTGTAAAAAGTCGATTTGCTACTTTTACAAAAAATATTGTATTTTTTTACATTCGTCTCTTTTTTTAATCCCTGACTCCACAATCACGCACGCATACACATTAGAATATGTGCACGCACACGCATGCATGCATACAAATACATAGACACGTATTTATATGTATACATACTGTATCAAAGGGAGTGATGTTTAACTGAAAGTTAGTGGGAAAATACATCAAAGAGAACAAAATGATTGATAGATGGATATATATATATATATATATATATATATATATATATATATATATATAGAGAGAGAGAGAGAGAGAGAGAGAGAGAGAGAGAGGGGGGGATTGAGATTTAGAGAGATGGGAGAAGACTGTGATTGATAGATAGATATTAACAGAATAGGATAGATAGATAGATAGATAGATAGATAGATAGATATTAAATAGAATGTGATAGATATGGAGATAGATAGATAGATAGATAGATAGATAGATAGATATTAAACAGATTTTGATTGATATAGAGATAGACAGATAAATAGATAGATAGATAGGTAGATAGATATGAAAAGACTGAGATAGATAGATAGATAGATATACTGTATGATTAACACGCCATGTTGCAAGAATGGCTGATGGACATCATGACTCACAACTCGATCCCCAGAGATCACATGTGCAACAGAGGTCGGCAGAATACAAGATGAAGAGACGAGCTAGACGAATTCAGAAAGTATTGACTCTGCGACGCCCACGATAGAGAGGTGTGGCGAATCCTTGGGAAGGTCCATATCCAACGACGGACGTTAAAAGAATGATGATGATGATGATGATGATGATGATGATGATGATGATGTGAAAAGGTGGAGATAGATTCATCAGATCAGGATCGTGTGAGGCTTAGAATACCTTTCAGGAAATAAAACAGACAAAACTTTTAGTAGATAATTAGAATGCATTTTGTGTCATAAGGAAACACTATGATGTTTGTTCGTGTTTGTAGTTGTGTGTGTGTGTGTGTGTGTGTGTGCAAGTGTGTGTATGTGTCTTTGAGTGTGTATTTAGAAACGACGGAATGCTATTGAGCTCATCCGCGACCGTTTGATCTATGTTCCTCTGACGATGACGGGAACCCCAGCACAAACAAAACCATTGTTTCCACTTTTTTTTTACACGAACTACTTATTACTTTTTTGCTGTTATTTACAGAAACAAACTTTTCTCATTGTCTGTCAGTGAGTCTTTGTCTTTTGTGGTTTCTTTCCTAAATGAATTAGAATGTTTATTTTCCTTATATATTTGCATATATCTATTTTCATGGGCGTTTTCCTATAGGCATGGAGGGATAGTCACACACCTGTGTAAGCCAAACAAATATTGTCACATTTTTCAGTTCCTAATGCGGTGAAACTGACATTTTTTCTTTTAGCAAATACGCATGCGTGGGAAACGTATTCTCGCTTACTCTTTTCTTTTGCGAGTAATTTGTAAGAGTATGCTCATACAACCTCTGAATGCAGTTACTCGACGGAAGTTAGTCAAAAGATAATTTGAATTTGAGTTACATGCAGGGCGGACAGGGCTCTTTACCCTTGCTTGGCAACCGGTCTATAAGACAACTATGAATTCAAATTGCGATCACTTTTCCAGCCTTCCTGGGAGACTGCCATTAGAAAAACTTCATCAAGAATTCCCAGACTGAGTATTACTATGATTCTATTATGCATTCTTACTTCTATTTCCATCTTTGTTGGGGGTCGCTGCGTTTCAGCCGGTGGATTCTCCAATCTTCTTAGTGTTTTATGAATTTAAAGATTAAGCATTGTCGATATTCTACGAATTATTCAAGCTAGGACATGCGCTCCCCGCTATCCGATAGTAGAGTATTCCGAAAGAAAAAAAATTCTGTAAGCCGAAATGGCGTAAAATTAAGAAGCAATTGCAATTCATTCATATGGGTTTTTTTTTTTTTTAGCGTTCGTTGACTCTAAAATGATAATGATGGTATGTTATGCTGAGTTGTTAGACGTTGGGTATATGGGAGGCTCAGGATATTGAAGTATCCGAGAGGGGGCGAAAGGCTATGCATAGACTCTCCAACGCCTTGCGATAAAACAAACTGTATTCTGATCTATTTTGTTTCAATGACTTCTGTGGGTGCATTTTCTTGTCACGCTCGGGTACGTTGTATATGATAGTATTCGTGTGGGACTGGGAAGAATCTTTCGAAACGTTCTTATTTCTTTTGCTGACGTTCGTCACGAAATGATCCAACCAAGATGGATGAGCATTGTAGTCTTAATAATCATAGGATGACAAAAAAAAAAAACAAAAAAAAACGTCCTCATTGTCTTGGAGAGACAGCACAGAAATTATTTTGCCCAAATTCCACGATCGCATTTCTTTCCTAAGGTTGAAAAAAAGCAAAGGAGGAGGTTGCGAAAAAGAAGGGATCCCCACCTTCCCAAGTCATCTTAAAAAAAAGGCAGTTCTTACCTCTAACTGGGAAATAGATACATATTTCTAGCGACACCACTGATACTTGAAAATTTCAAACAACCGCTTCAAATCAATATTTGAAGTGGGTGTGAAATTCATAAAGCAGTCGTTCTCAACCTTTTTCAGGCCACGGCAACTTTGTTAGCTCTTCCCGATTTCCACCCATCCCCAGTCAAACAAGGATACAACACGGACAAGCACAAAGGAACTCATTTATTATTTTTTATTCTATGCCCCCCTTCAAATGTCCCCGGACCCAAAGGATGGGGATAGCTCTCGCAAGGAATGTTATTAAAGAGAAACCCTTGTCTTCATTAAACTACTTGATGTGAAAATATTAGACTAGCAGCTGAAAAGCATTCAAGTTGAGTTTCCGTTTCTGAAAAGTACGAAACTTCTTTATGACGAATTCATTAAAAGACTAGAAAGCATACATCAGCCAACGTCGTACATAAACTAAAATTGAATGAAAATCAACTTATATATTTTTACAATGAGCAGTGTATCTGTGTGCTCGATTTTCCTTACTTCGGACCTCATCTTTATATATGAAAAATATCTCTCGGTCGAAAGCAAATTCCTTGATCCACCCCCTAAAATTCAAATATTCTCTCGTAGCCTATGGCCCACCCTTCCAGAAATTGTGTGGATAACAGGCTAACATAAGTGGTTTTTATATTTCGGGCTATTGTTTCAATAAGTAAAAAATTATTTCTCAGTCTGGGAACTTCCTGAATCCACCCAAAACATTTATTGATTCATACTTGGCACATTGTCATTGGGAAACTCTGGCGATAATAAGTGAACATACAGACAGACAGAAGTGAATATATATACTTATCCGTCAACCATTTTGAATTTCAAAACGGCTGCATTTAAACATCGTAGAAAAACTGGCAACAAGTTTTTCCTTAATCAGGATTTTTTTTAGGTATGATTTAACCTTGTTGCCAAAATTATACCCCCCATCAAAAATTGAAACTCAAAAAATGTGCTAGAAACAGATCTACTGAATTCTCACCCTCACCAAATTCCTTGCGATTCGGCCTTGTGCCATAATATGCAAGGCTTAGTAAATATCGTTACAGCAGAAACAGCACTATCATTGTAATTTGATACTTATAAAATACTGATATTTTGAATATCAACAGGTGCCGCGACCCCCGGAACGAGTCGTTATTGGTTAGGGGCCACGGACCCTCCCCTGAATAAACAAAAAATGGTCGCTGTCCAAAGTTTGCCTGTTAGCAAGGTATGTTTTACAGTCTTTTGCTTATTTTAACGAACGTCTATACGTTGAATAAACATTGATTGGTTGAGTAAAAACATGGAGAAAATGTCTGTCTACTGTCCAGACATTTTATTTTAGAATAAACATCTTATATTACCCTCTCAAGCGCAAAAAAACATGCATAGATAAATGGATGCAAAGTTCTGCAAATATATAGGTATGAATATATTACTGGATAAATATCTGCATTGATTTATACATGTGTGTGCGTGCCTGAGTATTAAAAAAAACATACTTCTCAGAGAGTATATAAGTATTTATACATATAAAAGTATATACGTAAATACAAATATACATATATATATATATATATATATATATATATATACATATATATATATATATATATGATAAAAGCATATATATACCTGCTTTTATATATATATCTGCTTTTATCATGTATATATATATATATATATATATATATATTGTTACTGTTTATGCGAATATATGCATACCCATGTATACAATTTATTTAAGCTTATACGTACTTGCGTTGTCACTAAATCAGTGCATGAATATATATATAGTATATATATATATATATATATATATATATATATACATATATATATGTGTGTGTGTGTGTGTGTGTATGTGCGCGCGCGTGTGTTTTAAGAAATAGATACAAATGATCCAACAGACTGATTGAAATTGCGTTATATTATATAGAAACTCTTATTTGAAATGATTGTCGTTACCCAGTTAATAAATCACTATGCCTGGAATAGAATAAACAATTTGAGAAAATGGGGTGACCGATTGTGCAGCCGCTTCAACGCAGAGTTGCTCTTACCATTGAGCTGAACAGCCGCCAACAACGCAAAGGCTCAAATAACTGTTTTCAATCCAGATTCTCGTCTCGTTTATTCTCGGTTTATTCGTTTCTTCCAACGCGACAGTCCTATCCTGCAGTAACCCCATTCTCTTTAATTGTTTATTCTATTTACGTTGTCTAGGCTGAGTGATACATTACTCGTGTAACCACGGGAGATCATTTCAAATAAGAGTTTTTATATAATGCAACACAATTTATAATCATATATATATATATATATATATATATATATATATATATGTACATATATATTGAAAAAGAGAGATAGAGATAAATGATTATATAAGTGAATACTTATAAATAACATTTTATGTATGTGCATATATATCAAAAATTTAAAAAAAATTATCATGGAATAGTATATAAAGACACACGCACACACACACACACATATATATATATATATATATATATATATATATATATATATATATATATATATGTACATATTGTGCATAAGTTGTATATTTGTGTATATCAACATACTTCTAGTACATATTTTATTATTTGATTGATATGTGAATGAATACACTTAGTCTGGTTAAATTAGATTTTGACTTGGAGGTGAATACACCATTAACAAATTTTATATAAAATGATCTACCATTTTATGTAGATTAACAGAAAAAAACAAGACTTGAATGTTTGGGAAAACTTATCACAGTACATTTAAAATCGTAATATTTTTAGTATTTTCTGTCAGTCGTCTTTATCCAGTCAAAAATGCAAAATCGCCAATAATGATACTGAAGTGCTCTAATTTCACCAAAGGAAAACGTAAGTACCGTATGATGAGTATTCGATTTTGAATGAATCTTTGCTGATATTTAATAGTCAAAAATGACGATCCAGAGATCTTATAAGGCCATATCGACACATAAAAAAAACAACACATTAGCACTTTCGAGAGCTTCACTTCTAGACTGACCTGTTTGTCAATAACGTAATATGGCTATACACATTATGTATCTTTGAGATAATCTGCTCATTTGATTTAAAAGAACAAAAACACATTGTAAAATAAGAACAAGGCTATCTTTTTATTAATGCAGTTTGTTGAGCCGGAACATCAAAGAGCCGCCAAATCAAATTTGCATCTTTTTTTTTCTTTTTTTTTTTTTGGCAATGTCTTCAATCTCGACCCACTCAGTCACCTTTGTATTACACCAGTTGAAAGCACGACGATGTCTACAAGTTGTTACGCATTTCAGACCGTTCATGCAGCATTAGAATAATATCGGAGTAACATCGTATGAATTTGAGTAAATCGTCTGGTGCAGGAGCCTCGTCTGCCATGATTGGTTCCAATTCGTTTCCGAACATTTTCATACTCAAAGCAATGGCTCTATTTCCGACTGCATCAATGTCCCTCCGCTGAACAAGTGGACACGCCAAATTAAGTGCACAACTGTATGATCGGTAGGTGGTAGTTTCTCAGATGGCAACTTGGGTGATGCCGCAGTCGTCACCATGAAGTTAGTGAGCATCAAAATTGAAAAAGGAATCGTCGGGCTCTCCTCCATACATCAGAAAGGTGGGTCCAATCGCTGGAGTGTTTATATCTTCTCTTAACGCTTTTTTGTCTGACTATTCCAATTGTCCGTCGTTCCTTCTCTGACTACTGGAATAGTTTAGCTACCTTGATTCTTCCTCTTCCATTAGGCGCAGAAGTAGCATTGCAACATCCTCATGCATGGCAAGGTTGGGCTCCATCACACCTGGTTTCAAATGTTTCGCTATTTCCTTGATATTAAGCGAAACAGCACAAAACTCGCTTCATTAGTATATAGAAATACAAGACACAGATTAGCACGTTTGTATCAGTCTCAACAATCACAACAGAATGATCCGAATAGGTCCTCTTTCTTCTGATTGTCATATGCAAGGATGTTTTCATTTACCACAATATCCGAATAAGACCTGCCCTTTTTTGTGCTCAGGTCCTTTATTACTTGGGTCATTCCAGTAGCCATCAAATATAAATAAGAAGGTACCGTTCCCTTGATTTAACGCATCTCCATATCGTTCAAAATCCCCATTGCTTTGAAATACAGACGCTGGCCAAAGGTAATGCAGGCTGTTGGTATGTTTCAGAACTTTGCTTGGCTTTCTACGTAGATGAGGACGGAATAGGCGTTAGAATAGTTAAATGGATTATTGGATCATTGGAAGCATCGTGATCGTTGATTTACGGCAGCGCTCTTCCAGGGGAAACACGCTTCATGAACCCAGCCCAGTTCGGTCACGGTCATCCAGCTACTCTGGAGAATGCTGCCGACAATCGAAGTAACTTAATATTTGTAGATGAGTTTGCCAACTCTTCAAGGAGAAGTTGTATTGATAAGTCTAACAAAAATTACTTATTCCAATCCTTTCCTTTTGGGGAAATTGTAACACTTTATTGGAACTTCTTTTCCAACAATTATAACCTTTTCTTTCATAGATTTCTTAGTTCTCTTAATCGGTTTTCAGCGGCACTCGACCAAGTTGGACGAATTTGAACTTCAAAGGAGACGATGAAAATAGGTTTGAGAGTAATTTTTTTCACGATTCAATCCCTCAAATTTCAGGAATATGTTTAATATGCATATTCATACATACGGATTTAGTAAATGTATGCAAGTATCATATATATAATATATATATATATATATATATATATATATATATATATATATATATATATATATATATATATATACGTACATTGAGAAAATATAATGTCTATGAAATCGGATTGGCTAGTCACGGAATTGAGAGTTGCACGGAGAGAAAAAGGAGAGGAAAAAAGGAAGAAAAAGGAAGGAAAAAACACTGAACATCAAATTTAGATTCAAGTTTCATCCCTCTGACTCTCATTCAACTAATTCTTTTGGATCCCAGCACTCCTAAGGCTGTGAAAAGCATCATCCATCGAAGCCTACAAAAACCTTGCCGTAGTCCAGAACACGTATTATCAACTTCAAAATGTGAACATCAATGAGCTCTTTGAAGATTTTTTTGCCATTAATTCTGTGGTATAACTCCCGTCATACAAACCATTTGATGCGATAAGTGGCCGAAATCCTTGCTTACGGTGACTAAAAATAAACAACATATATATATATATATATATATATATATATAATCGCAATATCACTGTAGAAAGGACATTTAATAATGCTTTTTTATACTCAGGATAATATAATGAGTTGAAAATACCAATAAAAAGATCTTGATGTTCCCTGATTAGTCTTGAGTTTAATGCTTAATTTAATACAAAAACGCTCAGCATTTCTTTACAAAATCTCTTGTTCATATAAATTCATAGTGTCATTATCAGCTCACCATCCTCGGCTTTTATTGCTTTCAGACACTTTTCAGCGAAATCGTGGATTCCCTTATAAAACATTAATTCTGGTTTTGATTCAGTGAAATCTTCCAGGAATTCTTCGATATCCTGAACTTGTTTAAACTGCTGACCAGACAAAAATGTTACACAGAGTTTTAGATTACAATGCATCATTCAAACGAGCCAATTGCTCGTTGTAACAGTTTGTCAAAGTTCAGGCATTTCGTGATAAATGTGCCTTTCAAAGCAACGTAACCTTTTTTACAACTTAAATCCTATTTACCTAGCTTCAGGATTTTCCAACGTACTGCATTTAACTGATTGCACAAGACATAAAAGAGCTGAGTAAACATTTCTAAGATTTCCTTAACAGTGTAAAAAAAACAAAGTATCATGCATTTCGTTGGTAGCCAACAACTTTTTTAAAAAATAGGTTGCTATAGTTGCACAGAAACTGTATGTTGTTTACATGCTTGAGACTGGGGGATAAAATGAAGTGACAAGGCTATTATGTTTTGAGTTTTTTCTGTTTTTCTCTCAAATTTCCAATCGTCAAATTACCGCTATTCTGCCGGATCACCTCGCATCCACACAACATATACGTATGTAGTTATTATTTTTTAGGGTTGAGTTATCTACGATCGAAGATTGTCAATATCAGGGCTACAACATGTGCAAATAGATATAGACAGACAAATCAGTGTTTCATGGTGACTCCAAATTTCACGCTGATGATATCCAGATCATGTACTACTTCCGGTTGGGCTCTCTTTCCGTCTCTCTCTCTCTCTCTCTCTCTCTCTCTATATATATATATATATATATATATATATATATATATAGAGAGAGAGAGAGAGAGAGAGAGAGAGGGAGAAAGGGAGAGAGAGTATGTGTGAGTAAGAGAGAAGAAAGAGATGGCAAACTGATGGTATATGTTACACGTGTTTTTTCATGATTTTGACAAAATGATCTTTCGTTTTTTATTTATTGTCTGTTTAATTATTAATATTTTTTCAATTTATATGGCCAAACTCGTGTTTCTAAGGAGATTTCATTAGGAAAATGTTGAAAGATTATCATACGATTTAAGACTAGTGACAGCTGTTGAATTAATTATGAAAAATATTGTGTTCATTATTGAATTATTTTTCAAAGGGTTACTATTTCATATATTTTCCACTTAAGTTTATTATTATTATTATTATTATTATTATTATTATTATTATTATCATTATTATTACTATTATGAGTAGTAGTAGTAGTAGTAGTAGTAGAAGTAGTGCAAGTAATAATGATAATAATCAAGATCAAACAAGAGAACTGAAAATGTCGAACGTGAAAGTCAGGATAGTACCAGTTATGATAGGCGCACAAGGAACTGTCCAAAAGACACTGAGGGTGAGACTGGAGGAGCTCAGGATAAAAGGAAGGATTGATACTGTACAGACCACTGCACTGCTAAGAACTGCACGGATACTGAGGTAAGTATTAGAAATATAAGGCCTACGACACTAAATGCTAGCAGTGGCCTAACAGAGGAAGGAAAATGGAAGCAGAAATGCGAACCGTAGCACTGGCGTGATAGGCGAGGGAGAGATGAGATGTGGACTGAAGACCTGAGGAGACTTACTGTTACACAGCCTTCAGCGATGACCATCGGGCAACAGGTGTGAAACTGTGCACCACTGTGCTACTGTGGTCTATGAGAATTAGGAGAGGAGGGTTTGAGACTTCAGGAGAGTTGCTGCCACTCAACCTCCAGCGGTAAGCAACAGGTAACTGGTGTGAAATTGCAAATAATAATGATGATGATGATAATAATAATGATGATGATAATGATGATGATGATAATAATGATAATAATAATAATAATAATAATAATAATAATAATAATAATAATAATAATAATAATTATAATAATAATAATAATACAGAAGGAATATGAACACAGACACGATTGGATAGCAACACTGACACACTGGGAACTAAGCTAACGAATCGGATTCAATCATGCGGACAAGTGGTATCAGTACAAACCGAAAACAGCTCTGGAAAAATGGAAGCCATAAATTACTCTGGGACTTTGACATAGACGTGGCCATGTCAGCAGATCTCAGAATAAATGCGAAAAAGAGTGAAAAACTAGGGGAATACTACGATATGGTAAGGGAACTGAAGAAGGTGTGGAGCAGGGTAATACCGGTAATAGTAGGTGTACTCGGAACCGTATCAAAGGTACTGAACACGAAATTGGAGGAACTGGGTATAAGAGGTAAATATTGGGACTACAAAGATCACAGCATCACTGGTGACTGCACAAATACTGAGGAGGGCACTACGACCCCCAGCTGGCATTTAATGAAAAGGCATGGCGGAGACGGCACAAATCACAGTGCTATTGTGACAGGTGAGGACGACATAGGAGGAGAGCTAAAGACCTGAGGGAACTTGCTGTCAATCAGCCTTCAGCGAATATCACCAGCCAAATGAAACCGTAACCCACAGGACGCCTATGGGCTGTGAGGGAGTGAAGAGGAGGGCTGGAGACTTTAAGAGACTTTCTGTCACCCAGTCTCCAGCAGTGACCACCAGGGAACTGGAGTGAAAATGCCAGTAATAATAATAATAATTAGAATTAGAAATAAAAGATCGACGACCCCAGCTGTTGGCAGTAGCCTAACAGAGGAAGAGGAACAAAAAAATACCCAAATGGTTATGGAGGTGCAAACCACAGCACTGGTGTGATAGGTGAGAGATGAGATGAGATGAAGGCTGAAGACCTGAGGAGACTTACTTACGAGCAACTGGCATGCAATTGATAATAATAATAATAATAATAATAATAATAATAATAATAATAATAATAATAATAATAATAATAATAATAATAATAATGATGATGTTACGTCTTGTTCAGTCTTAAAAATGCGCTTTAGCTTCAAAAAGCTCGAAATTCTTTGGAAATGGAGTCTAGATCCATCTTGAGCGAAATATCTGAAGCCTGCTACCATTTTCTTGCCAGAGGGAAACATCGTGACATAGAGGTTAAGTAAATCTTCATTATACACAAGATGTATGTATACTTTATTTATCCCAGTTTTGTGAGTATATATATATTTTTTTTCAAAGTAATATGCATTATACACGAATTTGATGTATGAATTCGTAATACACCGACGAAAGTATACTGTCATCTAGAGCGAAAGTTTCGAACCTACCTCGTGGTACTGGAAGGGATGTTGGATAAACTATTGCCACACTGAAGAGTTGTAATACAACGAAACAGCTGTCCGTGGATGACACAATTATTAATAATATATGTACATGTATATATGTGTGTGTGTGTGTGTGTGCGTGTATGTGTTTGTGTATTAATGACTATGCAAATGCATAGACGTATGTGTTCACCTTTATTGCCGGCAATATATGCGTATTTTTAAAATACATACATGTATTCATGTATATAAATGCGTCTGCGTTAGTTATTTACACACACACACACAAACACACACACACACACACACACACACACACACATATATATATATATATATATATATATATATATACCAACCATCATATGCTATTATATGTATGCATGTGCATGTACTTCAATTCGTAGAGAGAATATATATATATATATATATATATATATATATATATATATATATATGAATGAAGAGAGAGAGAGAGAGAGAGAGAGAGAGAGAGAGAGAGATCCAGGATTAAAGAAAGAATGTTTATCTTAGCGAACGTTCCTCAGAAGTTGTTTTTTCATAGCCTTCCCCTGTGGTTAAACACGTAACGGTAGCTTGACCACATAACAGCGAGACAGACAGGCAGGCAGGCAGGCAGACACACCCAGCAAACCTATGAAGGTCTATTTTATCTCCGGGGTTGGCCACAGTTTTTTTCTTTTTTATATTCTTACTATGTCTCCACACTTGTACCCCATACCGACATCGTAACACTTTTGTTAATAGACTGGCAGACAGTATTCAGTGGGGGGCGATGTACCACTTTATATATATATAATACTATAATAGTACCCGTAAAAACTGAAGAGAATAATCACGTATTGATCGCTCGTCTGCCTTGGATCAGAGTACCTATGAGCTCGACCTAGGAAAAAGTATTGATCCCCGGCCCTCTGCCAGTGTACAGTGTGTAGTACGTGCGTGCTCTGACTAGGATCAAATTTTCGTTCACCAACATTCCTGCCTATAATCAACGTGTAGTATCTGCCTGCAGCACACTCTTTGGTAGCTTGTCGCAATACGGTGTCAGATGATGGCTTACTTAGGTTCGGTATTACTAAATGCAAGGAGCCTAGGATTCGACCTGTGGCCACAAAAACTAACTGTGCCCATTCTTGGGGAATTAGCAAGGTCTGGAGCAGCACCCTCCCATTGCACTAAAATGCAAGGGTAGATCTTGCCTTGGCGCTTTCGCGACACCAGTTGCAGAGACTGGAGCAATATTTTGAGCTTTCCAGTACACGGAACCCCACGTTAAACCGACCTTGTGTCAGATTGTGTGGAAACGAGTGCAAACGGATCAAAGTGTTGTATCTGTATGTAGTACATACTTTGCTAGCTTACGGTGGCTAATGATGTTCTACTGAGGTTCGGTATTGCTAAGCGCAAGGGGCATAGGATTAATAAAAAAAATAACCTTGCCCAGTCTAGGGGGATCAGTGAGCCCCGGGGAAACACCTTCCCTTCAAAATGGATGGGCCAGGCTTACACCGGCGCCTTCGCAGCACCAGTTGCGGGAACTGGAGCAATTATTTTGACTTCCCGTTCACGGAACTCCACATTAAACTGTCCTTTTGTCATATCTTGTTCTTGTGGGGAAGTAAGTAGATATGGATCAGATTGTTTTATCTGTGTTCATTGAGACGTATTACACACACACACACACACACACACATATATATATATATATATATATATATATATATTGCATTTATGTACTATGATTAATGATGCAAACACAATATCACTACAACTAGTGTGCAAAAAACAATAACATTAAATATGGCGCCGAGTGATCGGAGAGGCATAAAGAGTAAGTTTGGATTGTTATATTTGATCTTCTTCCCGTCGTAAAGCTGAAGCATTACGGCAATCGTTTCTGAAAAACATGCTTGCAGAGGCAAAAAAAAGGCAGTGCCTATCGCCCTATGCCAAGCCGGCCCTAACACCGGAACCGGGAATTCATTCAGAAGAAGTTTTGCCACGCGTCCGGTAGAACTTGATATTTATCGTCTTCTTACTGGATTCCAGAGACACTTCCTCTGCAGATCTTTATCGTCAACAAGTCGAGCGTGTCAGTGGTGTATAACACCCTAAACGCACAGGTTGATGAATTGAAGAGGTGTATGCCTCCAGTTTGACAAAACAAAGCACCCGGAGATGTATCTCATCCTCCACATCAATCACACCGACCAGCTCCAGATAATCATCTATTAGCGCCAGGATTGTCAGATTAAAAAAAAAAAAAAAAAAAAAGACGTCAATTTGGGTTTCTCATCTTTCTTTCCATCAACAACCCAAAAATTTAATCGGAAAGGAACGGAAACATAGTTTCTACCTTGGGATATTGTAATTACTAACAACGGTGCTTATGTCATTGATTACATTTGCATGAATTGTATCTCCTTCTTTAAAGAGCGTGATGTTGCGGGCAAAACCGTAAAGGAAGAGAAAACGGCTAAAAAAAATAATTGTTTCCTCGAATTTCAAGCATTTATGTAGAAGATGACAAAAGAATGCGAAGAAAATCAAATTTTGTTCTTTGCCAACCTAGAAACTGCTGAAAGAGAAGTATAACAGGCTCAGATATTCAGAACCGAATGATGTATTATAAAAGATGTCGGTGACCATTGTATATTGGTTCATACTGATCTTATCGGTTTTGTTGATTTTATCAAAATGTTTCAGTTGTTGCACCCTCCGGGTTTCATTTTGGAATGTCGAACCTTGAGATGAATGAGGCATAGACTTCCCTTCCCATTCACATGGCTTCTCCTTTGAATTCTTTGAAGTGTCCACTCCGCAACGCTTTTATGTCCTCCCACGGGGCTTCTACGTGACTGACCTTCCCATAAACAAGACAAATTCCACGAACACTCCCATTGTTTAGGTCAGTTAGTGGCCTTTGAAACCTTCAATTCATTTCCTATCCTTTTTTTAAGATGTAGTATCCATATGTTGTTGATATTTAGGCCTGACTCATATATTGAAAGATTTGAGCCCAAGATCTCACAAAGAGATGCACTGCTCATGCGCGTCTCAGATTCAAGTTCGACATTCTAAAATACGACAGACCTCTGGGAAGATGGGAGGGCTAAAAGGTGTATGATGCAACTAAGAAAATTATCCAAATGAGTATCCAAAAATGTTCTAGGCAAAAAAAGTCATTACCTCTCACCAAACCCTGTTCACGCAGTTTAAATCAGTATCTGCGGTTGAAATAAAAACAAACTGATTCAATACCATAACATTTTTTTATGTTTAAAAGATTTCATGTCGCTTCACTGTAGGTTAATGGTTACTGGGTTAAAGCAGCATACAATTAGAACTGGAGTGAGAGCAATCCTCACTGAATCCCTTGCTTAGTAAATATCATGGCGTCTCGCCATAGAATAATGGTCAGCGAACTAGTTCTGCAAATCATAACACTGAAGCACTTGACCATGAAAGAAGGATTTGCAGGTTACTCTTGTAAACTATTATTACAGTGGTGAGTCTGTTTCTCACCTGGCAGGTCACACTAGCAGCCTTGTGTCATACTAAGCTGCTATCTATAAAGAGTTGTTAACATTACGGAGTTGAATTATTAAGTTGAATTGTCTCGTGTACAAATAGAATCTAGGGATGTATGAGAATAAAACAGAGAAATTGTAATTGATTTTATTTGAACCCTTTCCAAGAATGCACGACCAAATTTGACATATAAAAAGTTTTTCCTCACCAGAGTATGAATTTAGATTATAAAAATTACTGACCGATTTTAAATATATTTTAGAAGAGAATCAAAATTTGCTCGCTATTTATTTACAGAATTGAAAATTACCCACTCGGTCGGAGTTTTGAAATATTGGCCATCCAATCTTACTATATATATATATATATATATATATATATATATATATATATATATATATATATATATATATATAGTGGGTATATGTTGGTGTAATTTTAGCTGCACTCATAATCTGTACATACATCACTGGCAAAATTCGGTCTAGCGGTTATCCAACCATTTTCAAAGAACCTCAAATACCTACGAACCTACACCATGTGATAATTCAGGAACTGCTCATCAAAATGTTTTTAAAACATCTATCGTGCTTTCAGCAATAGGAAAATAAGTAGATGAATTCTGCAATAAGGGATGAATAAATCTACGAAAAAAGTGAAAAAAGGAAAGCAAAACCTTTTAGTTATGGTTTTCAGGTATAATGATTTTTAATAAGACTTAACCGGTTCCGTACATGTCTACGGAAGGCGAACATAATTCTGTTTGTTATCCATGAACAGAATTAATTAGTAAATGGGGTGGGTTAGTATCTGGTCATTTGTACATTAATCTTGATTTGAGTTCAAATTCCATTGGGTGTCATATAATTCCAGTTATTGGTGGGTGTTTTGAGAAGGAAGGAAGTTGTTGCTCGAACTCTTCGTAAGCATAGAGGTAAACGGACTGAAGTATCCATGTGTATGAGAGTGTGTATTTAGCGGCTGTGGTCTAGTTAGGGTGTGTTCAGGTACGAATGTCAGTATATGTGTGGGAGGTTGCAAGGAGTGATTATATGAATGTGTATGAGATAATATGATAGCAGCTATCGTCAAGTTATGATATGATTAGGTATGTATGTTAAAATGCATGTGAGGGCTGGGAAGCGAGATAGGGTTTAGTAGGAAAGAGGGTTTGTGACGGGGTCCATGAAATGCTTGGTGGGTCAGTGTTTGGGGGGTTAATTCAAGGTTTTAAAAAAAAAGGAGAGGTTACGTTTTCCAAGAGTCGATGTTTTAACTCTAACTTGATTATTCGGAATTCAATGCCGATTTTATAAGTTGATAAAATCTGTTTACCTTCTTTTTCTCTGTATAAGATTGTTGGTGTTTATTTTGTGGAGAAGGAAAACTAAAAACTTTTGTTCTCATGGGGAATGTTTATCAATACACAAACTGTCTTTGAGGATCTTTGTCGAGGGATATCTCATTTGCAGCCTGTGTATCGTGATCCCATTATTAAGGAGAAAAGTTTTCCCTGTGTATTCCTTGCCGTAACCTTGGCAAATAATGGCACAGATGATGTTGGATTCGATTTTAAATGCTGTACCACATCTGAAAGTAAATTTATTTCCTATCAAGTGTATACATGAGCCACAATTTGGTCTATTGCAATCAATTAGTTTTTTTTTTCTCTGGTTCTGTTTTGATTACATGGCTTTTTGTCAGTAGCTTTTTAAAATTTGAAGTTTGGCGGTTGCTTTCAATCATCGGGAAATTTATTCAGATATTACTCATACGAGTGTCTCTTTTCAAGATGTGGATGTCTCCTTGTATTTCTTTAAAAACTTTAGGGTTTAAAGAGTTGTAGGTGTCGACAAATGGAATACTGATGGTTTTATTGAATTTAGTGCTTACGCTAGCAATAGCTGTCCATCTGATTCTGTACCTTTTGTTAATTTCAGCCCAAATTTGTGAGAGTGGACATTTTATTTCAAGTATGTATCTTTGTGGGTCTTTGAGTCTGAGATTTAAAGTGCTCTATTCGGGTATTATTGTTTTGGGGCTAAAGAATATGGTATACTGACCTTTGTATTTCTAGGAAGACATGGAGAAAATAGTAAGTAATTTTCACTGACTGTGTGTTTTGTTTTATTTTAATCTAAGTTTAATTTTTAGTCTAAAAATAGAATTTTTGCGTTCGTTAAATTCCATAGTGGAATTACACACAAACACACACACACACACACACACACACACACACACACATATATATATATATATATATATATATATATATATATATATATATATATATATATATATATTATACAGAAACACTTATTTGAAATGATCTCCCATCATTACACGGTTAGTGTATCACTTGGTTCTGACAACATAAACAGAATAAACGATTGCACGTTGTCTAGGCCGAGTGATACATTAATCGTGTAATGATGGGAGATCATTTCAAATAAGAGTTTCTATATCATATAACGCAATATGTAATCATTCTGTCCGATCATATATACATCAATATCTCAACACACACACACACACACATGCACATATATATATATATATATATATATATATATATATATATATATATATATATATATGAGTTACTACCGAAGGTATTAGGAGATTGAATAGGGCATGCGAATACGTAATGCAATACGAACTAGAATCTTAGGTAAATACTCAGATTGCTACATACGTGCTCAAGATGAATACTTCAGAGGAAACGTTGAAAGCTAGCTGGAATATTTTATATTTATGGCAAATCCCCCGAACCTTCATCTGTGCGCATGTGTGTGTGCATGTATATGTTTGTGTGAGTGTACCTGTCTGCAAAATCGTTAATGTTCATGTACATGGACATTTATACACTACTGGTCAAAATGAACTGGTCACTTTTCCTATTTCAACTGCTTTTAAATTTGTGACTCAAGGAGACCTATATGATTGTTACATTCATACCTGTTTGATTTAACACTGTGTGTGTGTGTTTATGTGTGTGTGCGTGTGGATGTGAGGTGATCTGACAGAATCATGTTGATGATAATGGCTATTGGAAGGTGAAGAGAAAAAAATAAAGAGAAAAGCAGGAGTTACATCTCGATTTTTTCAATTATCACGTGGGCATGTTTCTATGCATTTTGATGGTAGCCAGCCATCTTTTTCCAAAGAAGTTTGCAGCAGCACAGAAAAAGTTGTATGATGTTCACGTGTTTGATATTGATGAAAGAAATGGGGATATTTTGATGTTTCGGGTTGTATAGGAGCAGAAGGTGTTTTTATCTGTGTAGGTGAGAGTCGAGTCTGGTTCGAAATATGAATGGTCTGTGAGAGGAAGGGTCAGAGGATGTTTGTATCTGTATCTGTGAGTATCAGGTTTGTCACAGAGCGGTCAGGAAAAGGTCTGTTTGGCTGTATCTGTTTTTTTATAGAATGGAGAGTATTGAAAAACGAATGACGGGCTCTACCATTCAGTGTACTGAATTACAACAGCCTGGAGTACAACTTTGGACCACGAATTATGGTGAATGTATTTACTTTAAACGGAACTGGACTAAAACAAGTATTTTTATCATATAAATACTACATATGCGGAACATGCTGGAAACAACAGCTGGCAAAACGATATAAAAACAGGATACATAAATAAAAACTGCATATGTAACAAGTATCAACGACATGTGGTTACAACACATCCTGTGCACATCTGAGAAGGGAGAAAAGAAAAAACATTGAAAGAGAAGGATTTTGACTCTTAAGTTCAAGCGACGATTTTCTTTTGATAATTTGACTGTGGGTATATACCTACCTTCAGTACGCTTCCTACATTCCTTCAAAATACAGTGCTCCTCTGACAAATCAGTGTGCCTCGCTCTTGGGTGATTGCCGATGAGCTAATCAAACAGAGTACTGTGTAGTGAGGTCGAAGAATTGATAGGTAGCTTATGACGATTGAGTTGACATATTTACATTTATTTATCTCTATATTAAATCATTGGAATTTAATGCAGGTCTTATAATGTTGATAAATATCTACAGCAACGATCGAAAGTGATGTCTAGTTTGGGAAAACTGATGCTTCGAATAAAGGGATGAAGCTCCAATTTCCTTGGCAGAACATCTCCTTTGACCACGAATATATATATATATATGTACCTATGTGCATGTGTGTGTGTGTGTGTGTGTGCGTGTGTGTGTGTGTGTGTGTGCGTGTGTATGTGTGTGTAATTGTGTCATTCATAGACAGCTGCTCGTTGTATTACAACTCTGCAGTGTAGACTCGATATCCCTTCCAGCTGGGGTCAAACCCTTCGCTGCGTACCCAGAGGCAGGTGCTCTACGCAGAACTGGACGGTCAGTAGGACCGAATGAAGCGATATATTCACTTACGCAAATTTCTAAATCTACCAGAGTGTTTTATTGCATAGTTGCTTATATATATATATATATATATATATATATATATATATATATATATATATATATATATATATATATATATATTTGTGTGTGTGTGTGCGTGCGTGCGTGAGAGAGAGAGAATGGAGGTGTGGCTAAAGGTGATGTTCAACCTAGAAAATTAGAGCTTTAGCCTCTAATTCGAAGCACCAATTTTTGTATGCCGAGCATCACTTCTGACCTCCACTGTATTTAGAAATGATGGGATAGATGATCTCGATAAGATAAATAGGGAAATTATAATGCAGCTGTTGATGATGATGATGATGATGATGATGATGATGATGATGATGATGATGATGTTGATGATGATGATGATGATGATGATGATGACTGGGGGTGAGATGATGGGAAATAATCCAGATGATGATGATGATGATGATGATGACTAGGGCTGAGATGATGGGAAATAATCCAGATGATGATGATGTTGATGATGAGAGATGCAATTGAGATGATGCAAAGAATGATTTAGATGATGATGAGTGAAAGATAACGATGTGGTGATGCTGCTGGTGATTCGGAACAATTTTTTTTTATTATGAGGAGGAAGGGAATAATTTCTATTTTGATGATTTGAAAGACGAGGATATTGTTTTCGGGATAATTCGTACGAGGATGATGTGGAAAAGGGGTAAGAGTTTCGATGATGATGATGATGATGATGTGAAAGATGGTGATTATGACTAGGAGGGATAGGTTGAGGAGGGGGAGGAGGGGGAGGGGGGGAGGAAGAAGGGAAATAACATGTGAAAGATAATGACAATGAAGGCCAAAGAGAAAATGTTGGCCTATGAGCATGATGACAAGGAGGGGGGGAAGAAATTTTGATTATAAAGATCATGTTGATGAGAAGAAGAAGAAGAAGAAGAAGAAGAAGAAGAAGAAGAAGAAGAAGAAGAAGAAGAAGAAGAAGAAGAAGAAGAAGAAGAAGAAGAAGAAGAAGAAGAAGAAAGGACAGTATAAAGAAACGAGAGGAGAAGAAGATTGAGGAAAGAGTGGGGGGAAGAGTCAGAAATTGAGATGGAAAGGTTGCGATTGGAGAGGACAAAGATACAATTAGAAGATAAACAGAGAGAGCAGACTTACAAAACAGAGTGAAGTCGTCGTGGCCTCTCTTTTTCTAAGAGTGCAACGAAACAAATAAACGTCTTGACATTTCCCCAAGTCGTAACGTCAGTAAACGCCGAGGGCGATTCAGTTGACAATAAACTAGAAAGCACTCAGAGAGTGCACACTTGTCAAAGCCGTACACCATCTAAAACAGAATGAAAATGAAATATAAAAAAAACAAGAGAGATTATTTGAAATTTAAAATATTGAGTTACTTGAATTTAGTCTTTTAATAACCTCTTCTCAATGCAAGATATTAAAATTTATACACATCAATCAAAAAACAAATTCCTATCCGCCCCGATATCTATTATTTCATCAGTGACCAATGGCCAAGTCTTCTTTCTTCATTTTTGGTCCGAGAGTTGTGATGAATAGCGAAGAAGATGAAAGTCAAAAAATGTACATTTGATATTTGCTTAGTAAGTATTTTGTATGATTGACCACAAAAATTTAGGACGATGAACTACGAGATCGCCCTTCTTTTAACGAGTGATTTCCCCAACTTAGATCGATACATAGATTAATCATTATGTATGATAGGGTCGGTCTATTTTTGTTGTCCATGCGTTTATTTTTTTCACAACGTTTCGGACGTTTACTCTCCAACTTTCGTCGAGTTTTGTTGATTCTAGAATACGGCAACTGGTTTCCTTCTCATCTTTGAGTTCCTTTACTGAATCTCAAAATTCTCTCGCAATTACGGCACTCTGGAGGAGTGCTGTCATAACGCATCTGCCGTTATAACTGATGGATTAAAAATATGGCATGCAAATAAAAAAATACAACAAGTATATCATATATTTCTCAATTTGCCGGGGGGAAAAAGACAATCTTCGAAAGAAAAAAGCAATCTTGCAAGAATATACAAACAAACGTGCCGTTAGAACGCATGTGCCGTTAGAACGCATGTGCCGTTAAATAATTCTGTTAGAACGAATGGTGTTCCAGCGAGAGTTTGCTCTTCTTAGTTATCGTTCTTCTTCTATCAACTTCTTACATAATTTTATTCACTGTGTTCGTTTTATTGTGTTTGCAGAAAGTCACAGACCTTTGTTTTCCTCCCGATGCAGTTTTTTTCTCTCTCGGATGCAAGTAAATTCAATAGCCGAATTTTAAAGTTAAACGTCTGTTGGATTCTTTTGTGCACCACTAGGAATACGTAAATTAAAGTGAATCTGGTACAAAGCGAGTCTTCATTTTATCTAATTCTTGTTTATTCATTTGATTTGATTTATTTTTTACCTATTTTTCAAACTTAATTTTTTTTTTACTTATATTTGTTAATTCATTTATTTGAGTGCAGACTAGAGATTGAACTCACTATCAATACGCGAGCAGGTTAGTGAGTGCATTGCCGTCACAGGGTGAATTCTTTTTTTCTCCACAAATAAAGCATTAATCACGATGATAAGCATTAAGGCATTCCCAAACACGACGCCACAATAAATGCGCATGCATTGTAACGTAAAATCAGTATTTAAATAAAAAGACTGCTTCCGGGTTCGGAAGGCGAACCGGTGTAAAAACTTCTAACTGCTCCCCGCTTCCAGGTTACCTCCTAGTAATCTGAAATCGATCTCATATTACTCCTAGGGGTAGCCTGAACCTGATTTCATATTATCTCTGCTCTGTACGGATCACCTTCGCTGATTTGACTGAAATTAAAAATTCTTATGCTTGCAGTTCATATTAGATCGACTGAATGAATCTTAACCCTAACCAAAATCAAGTTTTATCGTCATTATTTTAGCGTCCGTCGTTGGAAGAGGACCTTCCCCAGGATTCGTCAAACGTCGCAGAGTACTTTCTGAACTTATCTAGTCTGCCACACTATCTTATATTTTGCCGAGCACAGTTTCGCATACGATCTATTGAGATCCACGTAGTCATGATGTCTAGCTGTTGTCTAACATTCTTGCAAAATGACTAGCCCATTGCCATTTGAGTTTTCTGATGGATATCACGGACACCGGTTTTTCTTTAATATACTGGCTGTGTTTTGATTTCTCCAAGTGACGTTGAGCATGACTGTTTCCTGTGTACGTTGCATGGTTCTCAGTTTTAGGGCTAATATTTTGGTTAGGTTCCATGTTCTATTTTTCCGCTCCATAGGTGACTATAAGGAGGATGCTTTGGTTGTATGTATTTGTTTTTAATACTAATGGGATTTTCTGTTTTTTCAATGTTGAGCTAGCTCTACCGAAAGCTTGCCAATGTAAACTTGTTCGTCACTTGTTTTTTTCTATCACAGACCTATCAAAATCACGGTCAGCTATTGAAATCACTGTCTTTCTTTACACTTTTTTTTATTAAAATGAAGATGAAAGGATGCCGTGAATACCTAAAAGCAGTTGTCTCCGTTGGTGGCTAAAAATGGCTGGATTTTTCTTTTCTTTTTTTCATTTCTGGCTTCTTTATTGCTAAACATGTTCAGTACGCTCTAAAAAAATTACCATGGCTCTTGAAACCTTTGTGTGTTTGAATTTTATTTTAATAGATATATTATTAAATGAAATTAAAAGTTCAAACATTAATGATTAATTATTACTCTCAAGAACGAGATCTGAGATGTGAAAACGGTACCTTACAGCAAGACGTTTTTTTCCGAGCCGTATAAGAAGAGAGAGGCAACGAATATCAATCCATTGACTCTTTAATAATATTATATTTCTTAGATAGAACATTTGTTAAAATATGATATTAAATTATATATCTATTCATTAATGTAAAGTTCAAACCACCAAACATTTCAGGAGTATTATTAAAATATGATTTTGAACAATATATTTATTGAAATAAAATTCAGACATCCAAATATTTCAGGAGCCATAACATTTTTAACTATAAAACTAGCTTGGAATGAACAATGAAAGAATTTAGCCACTTTCAGCCATTTTAGCTACCAAGGGAGAAAACTTCTTTTTTTTTATTTACGGAAGCCAATTTACATCCGTTCATGCAAGTTTTACAAAAATAAACACAGAAGTTTGCTGGAATCACCTTCGAGCTACCTCCAAGTGTAATTTGAAATCGATTTCATCGATTACCACCCGGTAATGTAAACGCAATCTTAACTTACCCTGCGGTAAGGTTAAGCAAGGGTAATTTAAAACTGCTACAACGATTTTTCTCACACGTTACCTTTCTTATCTGGACAGGTGTGCTAGCAACGGAGAGCGAACATGACATTACTGGAGCGCTTTCCGAGAAATGTTTGGTACTTATTTGTTATCTGTACGCTACTCTTATTCGTTCTGTTGGCCAATCATAGACTTACACAGGGAAGACAATAAATATATAACCATAGTTCAATGGCTGCTTCTTCTGTCAAATTACTTTGGACATCCTATTAAAATATTACTATGATAAGAGGGTAGTAGATAACCATTACACACAGAATTCAAGAGTGTCAAAAATTTTGGGCGGTGTTGTATATATATAAATGTACATATGTGTATGTGTGTGTGTGTGTTTGAAGTAGATACGGATTATTTGTATCCGTATCCAAGAGATTATCCAAAGTTTTAAAGACTGAAGATACATCATCAAAGTGAGGCCATAGAATGGTTTCGTAGATGCTTACGAGGAGCTTTATTCCCTGCTTAGAGCCACAAACTCAAACCAAATATATTTATGCAAAATCAATAGTTCTGGAGATGCCGTTCATACAGACTGAGAATTTTCAAGATATGTGTGGTTTGGACAAATAGCTACTATGAAAAGGTAGTAATTGTGGTTGGGTAACGTTAAATTGGACACGAGAAAGATAATTGAGCATTAATCACTTCCCAAGTTCCTTGACCTCGTCCGTGGGCAATTGCCAACATTTCCACGAAATTTCATCGAAATTCACTCGGAACTTCGGGGGTACACAGAAACGCCGGGAATAAATAAAACGCTCTGATCAGAATTATTTACACAGGAGCTGAGTCAGGTCCTCTACCATACGCACGTCTGAGTCACTGAAGTTTGCCTCCATATTTTGTCAACACACGGACTGGGGATCATAAAAAGTAGGAGGCATTTGTTGGTTCATGGTCATTTATTTGCCATCTTGATTTGATTTTTTTATGATCCCAAGACCATATATCAACAAAATATGAAGTCAAACTTAGTTCACTCAGAGGTGCACACGGAACCTAGCCAGCTGATGGAATGATATTCTGGTCACTGGACTGCAAAAGAAATGAATAAACCTACAGATGATAGTCTTGTGATAATATAAAAAAAGAAACGTGCCGTTAGAACGCATGTGGTGTTAAATAGTACCGTTAGAAGAGGTGTCGTTGCAATGAGAGTTTACTCTATTTGCATAGATAGATAGATGGATAGATAGATAGATAGATAGATGGATAGATATGGACGAATTTAGATAAATTTATAGGATCACACAGAGACGGATAAGATCGGATAGACAGATTCGAACAGGCTTATATATATATATATATATATATATATATATATATATATATATATATATGTATATATATATATATATATATATATACTTATATATATAGAGAGAGAGATAGATAGATAGATAGATAGATAGATGGATAGAGAGAGAGAGAGGGAGAGATGTAAAGAAAATCGAAATCTGAAATAGATCTTGTGGTTTGCTTGATCCGGAAACATTGTATCAGTGAAACATTTATAAGAAAATGTCAATGAACGATCGAAAAGAACCTGTAAAAGCAACACCTGAAACGATAGCAACCGGAGCTGCAGTAGCTATGTTGACGACAACGACGGCTATGTCTAGCAACGATGACTAAGGAAGGTTGTCGACATCTTTCTTATATTCTTCAATACACGACTCGCACTGCTTCGATTTATCTTCTTTTTTTCTTCTTCTTCTTTTCAATTCAGGAACTACTCATATATATATATATATATATAGGTTGCGAATATATATATATATATATATATATATATATATATATATATATATATATATATATATATATATATATTCGCAACCTATAATTAGGCCAGTTTAATCAATCAGAAAATTCTCGTGAAACTGGAAAGGTTATTGGAAAATATCTGTTAATGATATAAGATTTATAAAAGGAAGTGCCGCTAGCCGATCAGTTAACGGTGCACAAAATGGACTGGGCGTGCTGAGTTCAAACTCCGACTGAGACTAAGAATGGCCCAAATGCCCTTGGGCTTGAATCCGACTCCCCTTATCCCCAGCTATAGGTAATATAGCGTATTGTGAAGTGACGTCATCTCCGGTGCTTGTTGCTTTTAAGTCTATTTCACATGTTGCAAAAACCTTGAGAACTACGAGAAACATGTGATGTGTGAAGCCCTGACTGGGACGGCAATTACCATCACCAGCGTAAGGGCATTTACTCACTTACTTTATTTCAGTGGTCCACAACATGGATATCCAATGGGGTGTGGGCTAAAGGATATATTCCATAGAGGAGGAAAATAAATTTGTCGGTTGTCAGGTTGGGAACTAGGGAGTTCTTAAGCTGCAACTCTTCATAAGTTGTAAGTCTTCACAGTAACCCTCGATCCTTGGTTTCTATAACTTTCTAACCCTTTCGCCTTTGGTGGGAAGGCCTGATGCACCAAAAGACCAATATTCCAATAGTTTGTATATGTCAATCTGTGAAATTTTTTTCCGCCCATTGTACAAAACTACGCTTTCGAAGTATTTCGGTTACCTCTCTTCGACGATGTCAATTTATATATTTTGTGAATCTAAATTTAGATTCATGATTTTAGATAAACGATCTATGATCTGTGATTTAAAAAAAAAATTTATTAGATTTCTCGAGGACTACTGATCTTAAAAACTGCCTTATTTGCTGATCAATATATCCAACGAATGTCTGAATGGCCAGTCGTCAAGTAATCTCAGTGCATACGTACAGATTTCTTCAGTTATTATCAAATATGTGCATGGGGTGCATATTGTGAGGGAATGATCAGCAAACTCGTCTCCTGCACCAAGTGGTCGGATTGGAAGTTCAATCCCAGCGGGCACTTCACTTCTGTAGTTTTGTGTCCATTAAAACTGTTAGTAAATAGAAAGCGTTTGTCTCTCAGGCAATGCTTAGCGATAAAATGTAACAGACCATTATTAATGAGCAGTGAATTCGAACCGCTTTGAATGCTCCATATTTTAGCATTGTGTCAGACTGAGATAACTTTGAGAAATAAGATTATCCTACATATTTGTTCGTAAAATAAGTGTTGTTTTTTTGTTTCATCATTGGGCTCTGGACTTATTCATCTATCAATTTATACATCTATCCATTTATCTATATCTCTGTCTACCCATCTCAGTCTGTACAGATCTATCTATCTGAACGCCCCACTGTGATGAAATGTTTGGCAAAGTGAGTCCGATCATCACTGAGTGCTTCATACTTGTTGCCTTGTAACCTTATGCCACCCCGATCCAACATGCCGTCTTCGTTTCACTACCAAGCAATTCGAGAATCAATTTCAACTTATTATACATAAGTTCTCGGCACTTCTCATTGCTCCCCACTCGCTTTACTGCTACTCCACAAATCTATCACTCTGCCTCCATCATTTTATGTACTTGCAGACTGGATATTTCCAGCAACAGGGAAAAATCTAATCATCTACAACCAATGCTGAATTTTTTAATTTTAATCAAAAATTTTTCAGCAAGTTTGTGCACTTAATGGTGCGCATAGACAAAAGGTGAATGGGGATTGTCACCGGCCAGGAATTAATGGAAATGTTTCAGCCAGACAGGTCTACTTATATATGATATAAATGTGTTTCCAATGATTTTACTGTAGAAATGCGTTGGATTTCTGAAAGAAATGGATTCCAGTGACCACGACTTAATGCAATCGTTACTGGCAGAGTATAGCTGTTTTATATATACTGTCCATACATTTCTGTTTTCATCATCATCATCATCATCATCATCATCATCATCATCATCATCATCATCATCATCATCATCATCATCATCATCATCATCAGTCTCTTAACGTCTGTCGTTGGGCGTAGATCTTCCCCAGTATTTGCTACATTCATTTCTCAATAATTTTTTGAAAGTCAGGGAGAAAAAAAAGATTTCAAGTGGTCAGGATTAAAGACGGTCAGGGCTCTAGTAGCCCTGACAACAAAACTTACCCACAATGCATAGCCCCTGGCAGTGGACTCTGGTTCCACATGGTACATTTTAATACACACTCACACAGCACACACCACTGATGATGGGAAGAATCCCGAAACATGTATGGACTATTGACATATAAGGATTAATAAACCTTACCACCAAAAACTTCACTCCCGAGTCTGTCTCACTCTCTAAAGTACACATTATATATATATATATATATATATATATATATATATATATATATATATATATATATATATATATATAATGATTTTATAATAGAAATACATTGAAAATCAAGAGGGTTGTGAGTGTTAGTTATTAGAAATTAAGACAAGCGTTACTAACTGAATGGGACTATTTTCTGTTTGATGTAAACGCACGAGTATAGAAATGAAAATTGATATAATATTAGGTGAAAAATCACTTACCTGATGTATTGTTCATGGGGTAATTTAAAAAGAGTTCAACCCTAACCCAATAAAACTTCAAGGATATCATGTTATTTCGAATGATCATTAAATTAATGTATATGTACAATGCTATTTACTTGAATGCATTTTAACTTATTATCTGGACGACATTCTTCTTCTTTATAATTCCGTACTACACGAACATTTCGTTATGTTAAAATAAAGGCCTCTCAAGTCAACATAAGAATGACAGATACAGCTTTTATTGCATATCTTAAAATAAAAGCCTCTTGAGTGAACAAAAGTGCGACAGACGATTCTTATTATATAACGGTGGTTAGCTCCAAATATATGGAGCCTACAGTCTAAAAATATGAAGATAACGTTTGTAAAACCTGGAGATGAGAGATGATTCAATGGTTTATGACCGTAGAATTGAATGTTTTTGTTTTTTCGTTTTTTTTTTTTTTTTAGAAAAAGCATGTATCAAACATACCAGTTTAATTTTTGTGTTTGGTAATCACATAAGTAATTTTATTTGCTTTATGGAGGTAAATCATCATCATCAGCCCTTTAGTATTTGGCGTTGGACATAAAGCTTCCACTGGATCCACCAAATCTCTCTATCATAGGCGTTGCAGAGCCAATACTTTCTGAACTTATCCAGTTCACGCAATCTTTGTTTTGTCGGCTACGGTTTCGCATGTGATCCTTTGGAATCTGCATTATGAGTCGTGATATCCAGCGATTGTCTGACTATCTCGCAACATGACCGACCCATTGCCATACGAGTTTTCTTATGGATTCCATCAAGTCTCAGACTCCTGTTTTCACTCTTATATTTTTGCTGTCTTATGATCTCTCCAGGATATGTTGAACATGATTCTCTCCTGAGGACGTTGCACGGTTCTCAGTTTGAAGGTCAATCTTTTGGTTAGGCTTCGTGTTACAGTTCTATAAGAGACTAGCGAAAAGGTGCATTGGTTCTTCACCCTTCTTTTTAGGACTAATGGAAATTACTTTTCCTTCGAGGTCAAACTGGCTCTACCGAAAGCTTGCCATCTGAGAGTGATTCTTCCCTCGATTTGTTCTTTCGAATGTTTTATGCAGATTTGCTGTCCTAGGTAGATGTAGTAGCCAACTGTATTCTGTATTTTTGATTTTGATTGATGTCTTCATCTTCAATTCGTTCCTTGTACATGACATTTGTTTTACTGGAGTTCATGTGGAGACCAACTTCTGAGCTTTTTCATTCAGTTCGTCTAACATTATTTGAAGGTCACAAGGGTTCACGACAAAAAAAGCCCATGTCGTCTGCATATCCGTGGTTGCTTAGGTATCCGCCAGCTATTCTGATTCCTTTATTTTCCCTGTCTGAATATCGGAAGATCATTTCGAGACAAGCAGTGAAGGGTTTGGGTGAGCTGGTATCACCTTGTCTTACCCTTTACAATGGGTTTCGGTCAAGAATTGGTATAGTTTAGTTTATATGGCAGTTGTCATTGATTTTTTTTTGTTTTACTTTTTATATTATATTATATAAATATTTGAAACAATATTGAAACTTTATCAAAATTAATGCAATGAATGCGAAAAAATGAATAATAAATTCGACTCGCTTAGTTTCGGTATATGAAATTGTCATAACGATATAGCTGTTTTAGTCTACTGTACTTTGATATTCTAAACATTACTTTTTATCAAGTCGTAAAAATCCGTTCATTTGCTTCAAAAATCACGAAACCTTTTGGAAATTATAGTGAAAAGAAACACCCACAGCGAAATATCCGAAGCCCCAAATCGTCTTTTTGGGGTGGAGGGTCGCAATTTTCTGGGAAAAACGTTGTGACAGAGAAGTTAAGCAATTCTCTGGTATATTTGCAAGGGCTTAATATGTATGACAGACACGCTCCTGACTTTCTAGGCTCAGCATTCTTTCAAGCTGCTGCTGCTGCTGATTGATGATGACGGCTTGTACCGCCTGGCAGCAAGATGCTCGGCTGATTGCTGCTACTGATACTATGAATGTGATACACCTGTCTCTTATTATCTATATGATTACGTTAATAATCCAGTCTAATAGATCAAACAGAAAAAAAGTCGTTTATTTGTGTCTTACCAATTTTAAGCGTTTTTCAACTGCTAATTAAACACGGATGGAGTGTCATTAAGCTAAATGCCCCGATGAATAATTAACACACATTAAACTTATCCTTCTGGTGGTTCTGTTTTTGCATAATCTATGAAAGGATTCTAATTAACCTTTTTTTCTTCAGAGGAAAACTCGTGTATTAAATTACGATAACTGAAAATAGTTGAGTACTTGATACGGGAGGTTTTGTTTCCCTTCAACATGCCTCGAGCAAAATGAAATAGTTTTCCCTGTTTAGAAAAAAAAAAGCCAGAAAAGAAAGAGAGAAAGAATGAAAAGAAAAAAAAAAGTCTCCTCGCCTTTTTTCTTATATTTCTGCTGTTTTATATTTCTTATAAGGCTGGGTCGTTGTGACCGCCGAATAAGAATGAAAATTACAAACGCTTATACGTGTAAATTAGATAGCTAAAATCGCCCTTCACATGAAAATTCTCCGGCCCTTATAAAGATTGTTCTTGCACAGGGCAATGCATGGACTTCCGAATTAACTGCTATTATATATTTCCTTGCTCTGACTATGTTTATTGTTTTCTTCTCTTTTGCTATGATGGCCAGATCTGGAATACATTCAGAGAAAAATAATTCTGATCAGAAACCAGAGATCTTTTTTTAAAAAAAGAAAAAAAAAAGTATGGAAAAGAGCAGGTACTTCACCGATTCAAGCAGTATTTCAGTAGTGGGTACCTTGATTTTGCGCAGGAGATGCGTTTCCAGAGAAGGCTGCGTAAACGAAGTCGGTACAAAATCAATTTACGGGTTATTTTGACACTACGACTCTTATAGCCTTAGCTACACGCTGATTAGTCGAAATCACACTGTTGCAATATCAGCCTGGATTGACTTTATTGCAAATCATTAATTTAGCTTTTTTTAGCCGATGTCAGATTCTTCGGCTTTAAAAGGAATCATGAGACACGATATAGATTTCTCATTCTCGTTAGGTTCCAGGATGGTAAATAACCCGTTGTTACCGATATATACTTGAAATATAGATTAATGAATTTAAAAAAAAATAATTGTGTCTGACTCGTTTTTTTATTATTTTTGGTCTTGGTGAATAGATTTTACTTAATTCACTTTTTAAAGCTCCCCCTGAAGAGCTAGATGAACCCACGGACTGCCGGTCGGTAAAGCACCAAACTAAGCAATGTATGAATTTTCCGTATATAAGAAGAATATATAAAGCTAAAAAAAAATTGATCCTTCTCGACGATGAATGCAAATATCCAATAATTGTCTGCGGGTTAATGAGGACGACATTAACGTATATTTGATTTCCAATAGATATTTTATGGATTTTGATTGAACTTTTAAAGCTACGACGGGGGTAAGGTTTAAGATGTGTTCGACTAAGTACGTTATAGATAGATAGATAGATAGATAGATAGATGGATGAAAGGAAGAAAAAAAACTAAAATTCCGAATTCTGAAATGTATCCAGTCCTAAGATTTTCGGATAAGAGTTTTGAACCTGTATAGAGAAATATTTTCCTTAACCAACATCGCTATTAAAAACCCTCAACCAAATCTGTCAACTTCAGTTTTTAAGTTCATCTGTCTGACTAGCTGTATCGCGGATACAGGCTGTACCAGTGGAGCTAAAGGGCTGAATATTTGAATATCAACTCCTCATTATGCCCAGGAAGATTTTTTTTAATTCTCTCCTGAATAGGTTTTGAGAGGTAATTCGATTCCCAACGTAAGTTCATGCTAAATTGGTTCCTTAGTTTGTATCTGGCAGCGTTCGCGTTTGGGTTTTATTTGTTTTGTTTTGTTTTGTTTTTGTTTTTTTGTTTTTTTTCTAAATTCAGAATTTTTCAATGATTACCCCCCAATGCAAAAAAGTAATTTAGCCATCTATTAACCCTTTTTCCAATATCAATTGATCACCCCCAACATGGTATGCTGCCAAAAACAGCGTTAGTCGCGAGATGGTTTTTATTGAAGACTAATCTGACCAGTTTTTTGTTACTTTTATATCCTACGAAGAGAACCATTTAGATTTGGTCTTTCTCATTTAAATGCACCAAGGACTATGTGCATTAATAGTATACTGTTGGACTATATGGAGCTGAAGCATGAAACCTAAGCAAGAGACGGACCGACAAATTGAGAACCATACAACGTGCACATAAAAGAATTATGCTCAATCTCATATGGAGAGACCACAAGACAGCACAATACATCTGGGAGAAGACAGGAATCTCAGACATCATCGAATCAACTAGAAAACTCAAATGACAATGGGCTGACCATGTCGTAAGAATGGCAGACAACCGATGGACATCGCGACTCATGACATGGATCCCTAGAGATCACATGCACAACCGAAGCCAGCAGAGTATTAGATGGAGAGACGAGCTAGACAAAGTCAGAGAGTACTGACTCCGCGAGAGGTGTGTCGAATCCTTGAGAAGATCTATGGCCAACGACAGACGTTAAAAGAATGATGATGATGATGATGATGATGATGATGATGATGATGATGATGATGATGATGATGATATAATTCAAATGAATATGCTGTTTTCATTGTGAAAAAAGAATTTCAAGAGTTGTTATTTTTTGCACAAATTACCTCTTTAGGTACTTTTTTTCTCTCTTTAGAGATCATATTTATTTGAATTTATTATTGATTCTATTTATTGACACTATTTATCTATTTCATTGTAGACACTATTATCTTTCTTCTTTTCTTTTTTTTTTTTTTGTTTCAACATTTCCTACCGTACACAACTTGCCATTTGACTGAAATCGTCCACCTGTCGAAACCTGGTACCATCAGAAAAGGCCAACACCTGCTGGATTTCTTAAATTGACACTGGAGACAAAATTAGGTTAACAAGGCCATGTCAGAAGCTAGGAACAGACGGATCGTCACAAAAACTTGTAGTCAAACTTGTAAAGATGCGCTTTCATGAGGCACTCCTGTCTTTTTTGCGTAGGGGGTACAATGTCCAAGACTTGAATTGTCTGCTCCTCTCAACACGTCCCTGAAACCACAATTAGAACTCGACAGAACGGCTTGCACGGCTCTATTTACAAACGAAACGATTTTCTTGTTGACTTTACCTTCTCCTATCAGTATGGACATGACTTCTGGAGTCAATGACAAACTAGTTCGACCAGAAATAAAGGAAAAAGAGAGCCCACTCGTTTCGTACACTCCTAGGAAATTTATCGAGCTAAAACGGGTAAATAATACATACACACATTAACACAATATGTGTATATACATTCGTGTGCATATATGCACGTTTGAAGATATATATATATATATATATATGGAGAGAGAGAGAGAGAGAGAGTGAGAGATAAAGAAAGAGAAGAAGCGAGGGCTCTTTTACGTCAGTTATTCTTCAATTCAGTATTGTCCATCGGCACCTTACACATTTACGAATATTCATGAATACAAGTATGTTTATATATAAAAGCATACACACTCACAATATAAATATATATATATGTATATATATATATATATATATATATATATATATATATGTGTGTGTGTGTGTGTGTGTGTGTGTGTGTGTGTGTGTTAGCTTCGCAAACGAATAATTTTGGAAAAGTTTTCCATTGTAGCAGGACCATAGCCAGCGGGGCTTGTGCGCATGATTATCCTCCATGAGCAATAAAGTTTTAAGTGGAGTTAGACTTGCCCAGGGGCCGACCCCAACCTATAATGAAGGGTTTGCATCCTTTGAAGGTGGTGTGAATATGAGTAGGGCCCACAAGTCGTGGGGTTCGAAAGGAGTGTCCCTCTGGCAGATTTCCGAGCTAGCTATACGGGCCTGCCGTCCCTTCGCAGAAATATTCCGACAGTATGGCTAACCTGTGGCTGAACCACTTGAAGTGAACATTCCGTCGTTGGTAGATACCCGAACTGACTACAAAGTATTACCGTCTTTGAAGGGTATTGGAACAGGCTGGCTGTCTGCAACTTCGAACACCTTTGATTTTCAATTTAGCTGTACAAAGTCACTTCATATCATTCATTATAACAACATTGATTCGCCGTTTGAAACAGCCAAACTGTTGAGGAATTGATGTTCGTGGTGAAGATTCTCCATTTATTCTATATTTCCAAGAACCCCACGAAATGATATCTCATCAAAATACCTATCTAGCAAACGACTTGAAGAAAAAAAAACAACATTTTAATGTATTGAATGTCTAATCAGTCGCTGAACGAATGGCCCCTGACAAGGCTGACAATGAGTGTCGCAGTTTATTTGTTGCTACTACTACTATACGCTCTATCTCTCTCCATTTGATATAAAATAGTTTCTGTCCCCATGATTTTCTCCGTATGCGAGCGAAGATCTTAGACCTAATTTAGTGCTTCCCGCTCTCTCTCTCTCTCTCTCTCTCTCTCTCTCTCTTACATTGTTCCTACAAGAAATTGACTTTCTAATATACGTGGCTTTATAAATACTCATTTCAAACAATAGTGTGATCAAGTTTCATCCGGGACCGCTGGAAAAATGGGGTCACCATGGCACGACGTGCATATTTTGATTGGTGTTAATATCACTTTAAATCCTAAGAGCTTCTTTGTTTCTGTTTCTCTAGGAGAAGAAAAAAACGCCCTGTTATGATAAGAATTTCTTTTTTTTTTTTTTTTTGCTCGAGAAATTAATCCCAAAGGAATAAGCAAATACCAGTCGCTACGTCCACGTCTTCCAAAACTCTTCCTTGAAAGGATCACGCCCTTGAAATTTTAGAATACACAAAACACTCGATTTGAAGGACCCCAGTGTAACGGATTTCGAATCAAATGTACCATTTTTCCGCGAATATTTTATTCTGTTAGAAACCGTCAACCAAAACTGCCAACACAGCTTTCTTGAGTTTTTCAAGTTGGTCCACTAAGCTGGCTGGACGTGTATATATGTATGTATTACGTGTGCAGGCCGAGCCGATAGAGCTAAAGGGCTGAAAATTCAAGCATTTACTCTTTATTACGTCAAGGAAAAAGTTTTTTGAGCCTCCCTCTTAATAGGTTTTCATTTTCGAGCACAATGTAATTATATGCTAAATTGTTCCCTTCGTTTGTTTCCAGCAGCATTCACGCTTGTTTGTTTGTTTTTATCCAGACTTGTTTAATGATCACTGGCCAATAAAAGGCGAGATTGGTAACTAATTCATTGATGACCCTTTTTCCATTTTTTTTTAATGATCATCTCCAACATGGTATGCTGTTAGAAGATGTTGATCGTGTGACAGTTTCAATTGAGTGACTAACCAGACCAGTTTATGTGTATTAGTCACTACTGAAATCGTATAAATTACCGTTCGTCTTTCTACTGTTACAACTGATGAAGTTTTTGAAAAAAAAAAACACTTATACATTGGATGTTCTTTCTCTTTTTCTCACTCGTGAACGCACTTACACGATCTCATTCGCGGCTGCACACGCATAGATGTGCCTTTTCTTTTAGTCTATTTCTTTTTTCTTTTTTTTTTTTTAGCAATCCAAAAGTCAGGGTGATGCAATGGTGGAGTCGGGGACCGCTACGGAATTGACGTTGTTACCAAAAGAATTCACTTTGTAGGGATACATAGTGAGTGTATTCCACTTTCCCTCGCATTTTTCTTGTTCAGCAGCCACAACTGTAAGAGCGACGAAAGATTAATTTTAACTATTTACATCCACACTCACATAGTTCATAAGGTTTTTAACTATTTGTAACAACACGAAAACGAAACTTTTTCCGTTGTTGATGATATTTAATTACAGGGCTTAATATTTATCAAAGCAAATAGAGCTATTGATACATAAAATAGAATTGATGAAGGATATATTTTACCAAGTGTATGTCAACATTTCGTACTCAACGCCCCCTTCAGCAACCGGTAATATGTTTTGTTCTGGAAATTCTGAAAACAAAAAGCCCATTCTCATTTTAACAACGTACTTTTTGTACCGTTCAATAGGATTTAATTGTTTTTGAAAACTAAGGATTGTAATCATTAGTATTATGCTCGAGAACACACGCACGCACGCGCGTGTCATGGCATGGCTTCGTGAAAAAAGATTTCGGGGAGTTTGTGAAGCCTTTTAAAGGTCCTTGAGTGGCAAGTGAGACCTAAGGAGAGTAGGTCTTCTTAAACTGTTGCAGGAGGTCTGGCAATTGATGGTGCTGCTTTTTTCTTCTGTTCTTGCTCTGCGGTTTGACTCAAAAGTTCCCAACATCTTAACAAAGTGTTTGAATCGAATAAATTCACGACATCATTATTAAGCTATTAAGTCATTTTCCCTGTCTCTTTATAGCCTAAAAAAGCAATTCAGATGAATTGTGTATTTCTTCATAAAATAAAGATTCCTGTTTTGATTACTTTGGGCTGGTTTGGACGGTTGAATAGACAGACGGTGTTGCATAAAGCATAACAAGTGATAGTACGGAGGTACCAGGTCACTAATAATCTTGTTTTGAAGAACTTCTCAACGTAGTTCTATGGTGTTTTATTGCGTTGCATTTGTTACACAAGTACGAGAATTGCCATGCAGGTCTTCCGTTGAAGAACCTCTTATCTTCGTTCTTTGATATTTCGTTGTGTTGCATTTGCCTCAAGGGGACGATCAGTGTCATGCTGCAAAATTACCGGTCAGCCTCCTTGCGCAGAAAAGTGTCATTCAAACGAGCCAAGTGCTCACTGCTGCGTTGCTCAGTTGAACGGTGTTTAGCTCACTGCAGTTCGTAATTCAAAAATCCCTTTGAATTCCATTGCCCATAGAGAATCATTTGTTTCTCTTGCAGATTCCTTCTGGATTGTCAAGTTGAAGGTTGCCATGGATCGGTTTTGATTCTCGTATTTCATTTTCCATTACCAGCGACTATCTTGTCCCAAGATGAATTTTACTGCTTTGAGCAGGAAGAGAAAAACAAGACGAGTTAAATCGGAGAATAAGAAAAAGAAAGAACGAGCCCTGATGATTGATATTAAGAAGAAAGTAGATATTTGTGAACAATGACAGGCGCTCCTTTCCGTAAGTTCGCGGGGAAACCATTTTTTTAGTTTCTGATTTTTTCTCCAAGATTTCCAAACAACGTATTACAGTTGATCGGTTGCACAAGTAATGAAGATATATATATATATATATATATACCTTTGATACCTATGTAGCTCCCTGACCTCACCCCCCCTTCTACACTACCCCAAATATACCAAAAAATCCAACTCCACATCACTACCCCCTACCTTGACACACTCTGCCCTCCCCAAGACCAACTGCTGCTGCTTTACCAAAGACCTGATACCTACTGGTCATTCTTCCATTCAGCAGGAGGCCTCCAGTAGCCCTGACAACAAATCTTACCCACAATGCATAGCTCCTGGCAGTGGACTCTGGTTCCACATGGTACATTTTAATTCACACTCACACAGCACACTCCACTGATGATGGGAAAAATCCTGAAACATGTATGGACTATTGACATATAAGGATTAATAAACCTTACCACCAAACACTTCACTCCCGAGTCTGTCTCACTCTCTAAAGTACACATTATATATATATATATATATATATATATATATATATATATATATATATATATATATATATATATATATATGAATGATTTTCGTGTTGAAATAATCATTTTTCTCTATGTATCTCTATATCTGAATGCCTATGTAATTCGTCGAATCCTGCCGTAAATCTTACGCTTTACACTTCTGCCTCAGTGCCATCCTGCACATATTTCACATATCTAAGAAAAAAAGAGAGAAGGCAAATCATATTAATACGGAGAATAAGTAAAAGAAAGAGCGAACCCTATGACTGAGATGAAAAAGAAAGTAGATATTTATAGGCGGAAATGGGAGTGCAAGAATTATATATATATATATATATATATATATATATATATATATATATATATATATATATATAGACAGAGAGGGGGAGATAGAGTGCCTGGTTTTGTAAGTAAGTCAGAGAGTGAGATGGAACGGAAAACTTCAGTTCTCTAATTTGAATTATTAACGTTTGACAAGTGTTCCAGAATGTCTTAGTTAATTACAAATGTCCCAAGAGTCTAAATAAACACTGCTATGTATCGCATTTAAAACGACTCAAATTAACTCCCTGTCTATTTATTTCAGCATTTCAGCAGTTGATAACTCCCTGGTAAGACTTACCCGCCTTTCCAACTCCAGTGGTCACGAACTCCCCAGACCCGTCTCCCCCCGACCTCTACCTCGTCGTAAAGGTTAATCCTGTCAGTCATCCCATACCATCGAGGTTATGAGACACTCAAATCGTTCAATTCGGATGCTAAAAACGATCACTTGATAATGTTTTCGATGTGTATTACTCATTGGGAGTAAATGAGATTTATTAAGGTGTATCAGAAGAATTTTCGTTTTTTACAGGCCTTCAGTCAAAACTTTGCATCATGTACATCTTATGAATCGACTACATTATTAATATATGTTTTCCATTGCGATGGTGGGTTTCTACCCAACTTGATTTTCAAGCCTTAGTAATCGACATGTGATGATCGTCCATTACTGGTCTTTATTTCAAGGGACAGGTCACTGACCTTGAAACTCTTAAACCAGTCTGGGATTGTACGGTCAGATATTGTTTATTTAATTTTTGTGTCTGCCATTAAAACAACTGAAACAGAAGGCACAGCTGATCAGTATTGGTAATATCATACATCTGATTAACACTGCTTGGGTGCTATGTTAATATAACTGTTTTGTTTTTTTAAATCCCCAAAACGGTTACTAGGTAAACAACTGATGATCTTAAAATGTGCCAATTTATACATTGTACAATGATAATAAAAAAAAGTATAGGGGAAAGAAAGAAAATGAAAGAATAAAAACACTTTTGAAGATTACATGAATTGCATTGACAGATATTGGGAGTGGGCGACTGAAGTGACACAAAAAATCTATTGAAAAAGTTTTTAAATGTTTTGTGTTTAAAGATGTAAAACTCTATTGACAATACATATATATATATATATATATATATATATATATATATATATATATATATATATATATATATATATATATATAAATAATGATATTGTATAATGGGGTAATAGGTAGCCTTTAAATGTTCACATGAAGTAAACTTTGGAGAGATTACTGTTGGTATACCCAAACACATGTGCCTTTTGCTCTTTGGAAAGATAAATCAATATACCTCAGCGATCTGCCAGTGAGCTGAAGGCTCAGATTCCCACCTTGTATCTAACTTGTTAATGTCAAATACGAGTTATCTTTATAATAAAGTTCTCGTTTTTAGGTTTGTGGATATTTTAGCTATATATGTTTCCCCTCTTGTCATAAAGCGGTCATGGACTGTAACACAGATTATTTTTGTAGTATCAAACAAGCAATGAATAGCTGAGTAAACTTCAAAGACACTTCAAAGATTTCCCAAACATGGTGAAAAAGGAGGTGCTGGGAACTATTGCTTCAACCTAATATATTTGCGTGATTACTGTGTTCAGATAATCATTTTTCTCCATATGTCTTTATTTTAGAATGTCCAAGGAAGTCTAGCTTTTTACTATTCTGTTTCGGTGGGATCATGCACATATTTCACTGGATAGAAGAGAGATAAATAAAAGATGAAAAAAGAGATAATATTAGGGTACTACGAAGAGTAAGATAGATAGATATAAAAACGAAACAATCAGATCAATACTGAGAAGGAAAATAAGATTCATATGAAAAAGAAAATGTAATAGCATGAGATCATTTCAAATAGAGTTTCAAATATTATGAATAAATTATAAATATTCAGTGGGATTATAAATCCATTTCTTAATTATATGATTGTCAGAATTAGAAACAAAACGGTGGAGACATGGGCACTATAAATAAACAAGATGAGAAGGGTGGGTATGAAGCGGTTATTTGGATGTTCACCTTTCCTCAAAGTTGTTTAGCTCAATATATATATATAGAGAGAAAGGGGGCAAAGGCTAAGACGTGAAGAGGAGGGCTGACCCGGAACGAAAAACTGAAGTTTCTTCATTTTAATTGTTAACGTTTGACAAATCCTCAAAAATGATATTTGCTAACTATAATCCTTTCTCAACGCTATACATCGGATTCCAGTGGTGAACAAATCATTATTCTAAGGATACAACCAGTAGAAATACATAATCGATAGTCACCTCATCAAAATGAATGATCAGAATATAACAGTTGTTTGAGATTGTTATAAATCATTTATCAAAGCAAATCTAATAAATTCCTATTTTTTGTAGCCTTGTATTCGGTTAATAATTTGTACTAAATTCATGACGACATATGGCATGTGTTTCAAAACAAGAAATTGCTGAAAATATATACTATTCAAGTTGCTAACCAAAAGTTTAGAAAAATTAAACAGCACACGTTAACCGAACGTAAATCAGATATTTCGCTCTTACCCTTTGTGGGCAATACCCTTTTTGTGATCGCTGTGTACATGCCCAGTGATATCATTTCTAAGGAAACAGTGGAAACTAGGTATTCGGGTCAGTAAAACTTTTCATATTCATCCCCGACCAGCACTTCGTATGTTAAGTTTGAGTGTCTCGTTGGCTTATATTTACTACTTGACAAATTCTCCCATTACGTCGAACTCCGAAGTATTGCATATACAGCCGCTAATATCATACTTCTTTTTGCAATTGAAAGAAGTAATTACCATAAAGATAAATCTGTCAAAAATAAGGCAGACATCTTTCATACGAATTACGATGAAAGTAGGGAGTAGTACAGATAGCAATCGTTCCATTGCTGTCTGACCCATAAGCATGAACGCCATCTGCCGGCGTACACCGAGAATTCCGCTACATGGTCAGTATCAGTTGCCTATTCGTCTACTGATTAATAGATAAATACAGGCAGCGACGGAACGAGTTTGACTGAAGATTTTTCAGTGTTTCAATTTCAGTTATATGGCTGTAGGAGAAAACAGATTACGCTACACTTCGGCGTAAAAATAGTATGCATTCAAGCAACAATCGGTCACTTATACAAGCTTGTTTTAAGGTCACGGACAAGTAATGTTTTGTTTTTTTCTAATTTACGTATTTGTTCTTGTTCTCATACCAGTAAAACGTAGTGTATGTAAGAAGTGTCCATAAGTTTTTTGGCTTCTTGTTGAGCCATTTTCATGATCCAAGACCCCAGTGATTAGCGCCCCGAACTATAATTGTGAATCTTTGTTGTTTTGTTAATTGGGTTTTCAAAGCCAATGGGACAGACCCTGATGTACAACAGAGCAGCAAATAAGTTGTTTTTTTCCTTTCTGGCCAACGCCTACGAAAGAATTATACATGTCAGACGAGAACAGGAAGATAATCTGAGGACTACTTAAAAGACAAATGTAACCACGTCCTTTGTAAACAAATATCATGCTAGCCGGGATTTGATGACACGAGGCCCTGTACTATAACTAAGCAGCTTCAGTCGTTTTTTCTTTAGATAATATTTTCCTACTATCTTTGTGACGTGTCTTCTAACTTTCCCTAATAAACATCTTTCAATAAGTACACCATGCTTATATATACAGATGTAGATAAAAGATTTAAAAAAAAAAAAAATACCCCTCGCTGAAACAGAATGCATCCAATATGCATTTGCAGTCAATAGTTATTTGTTATACGTGACGTACTTTTGACACAAACCAGACCAGGCGTAGGATTCGCATTGGCTACTCGTGTACATCACTGCATATTGTTAACAGCGTTATGAAAACGTATCCGTAGTTGTAGTAATAGTAGTAGTAGTAGTTGTTGTTGTTGTTGTTGTTGTTGTTGATGGTGGTGGTGGTGGTGGTCTTGTTCTTGTTACTGTTTTTGGTTTGGGTCAATTTTTCATCGACGATGGATATAATATGGTATTGAGAACATAACAAGAATTTATTTATCATACATAGTTTTTGGGAATCATCATTTGGATAACACATTCGAGCCATTGGAAATTCAAGATGGCTGCCATTTCTCAAAAATGGTGGCTGAAACACAATTCCACATTCTAAATAAGTAATGACAATAACAATCCAAACCAAGAGTCTATCACAGTGGTATATCGAAAGGCTATTCAGCTGCCACTTCTTAGTAACATAGACTGTGCAGTCTAAGGCAGCTTTCTTGAACTGTCAAATGCAACCCTTCTTACATTTGAAAAGAAACATAGCTGGATTGGCATGCATCTGGTTCAGCATTTCCAGAAAGGTTTACAGGAACCCTAAATTGTGACCTTGCCCATCTGGTAGGTAATTCTGGTGAGGACACCAGCGTCTGACCCTATACATGGTAGTAATTATGAATTGTGAGATAGGAAGAGGCTTCGGGGCAATTCTCAAGTTCAATATTCAAATTCTGCTTCTCAAAAAGTGACACCAAGATCATTTATATTAGACTAGTTTACACAACTTTATTGCAATTACAATTTTTTTTTAAGCCGTGGCTGCCACCCTGAATTTGTAATGACCTGCATGTATTTACTAAATGGCAAAAGAAATATGTATTTTAAATTTGCGGAAGCAATATTTTTTGTTGAAAATACTTTGCGTGTCATTTAATGATTTTTAACATCATCATCACAAGAATCATTACCACCAACATCAGCTCTATCATCACTACGAACATAATGACTTTAATCAACTCCACCATCATCACCAGCGCCACCAACATCATCACCAGCACCACCAACATCACCACCGTCATCAATATCATCACTACCGTCATCATCACAATAATCAGCACCACCACCGTCATCACCAACACCAACACTGACTCGATCATCGCTGCCAACACTATCCTCACCATCATCAATGATGATTACAGTGACAATCCTCTATCATTAAAAATGGTAGCCAAATTAGTGTTGAGGTGCGTTTGCAAGACCATGGTTCGCATTTTAAACTTATCTCTCAAACCCTAACAGTTGCACTCGGGGTATAATATTTTATAGAATGAAAAGGAAAACCAAGATTGAATCCAACGTAATTGGGTGCAGTGAATGTATTCATTTATAAATTAATTATTCAAAAAAGTACCTAACTCTAAGAAATTAAATGGATGTCATGGATCAATATCCCTTTTTTTCAATGTTATTAGCGATAAGTGTACCAAATTGAACGCGGAAGTGTTAAGGACTTTCCAGTTAAGCTCCCTCCCACCACATATCAATGAAAGGTATTAGCAATTATCATTAGTCAAGATTGCCCTTGTATCTGGTCATTTAATATGAACGAGAAAAAATAGATAACTTCCCTTCTGAGTATTCCCCTCTGGATTTCACGCATTTAACACGGCGCCCCGTCAACGTTTAAACTCAGTCTGTAATTTCTTATTTCCAGATCGCCATCGGCTGCCACGTAGCGTTCTCTATAATCTCGCACACGATCTGAAATCTCCGACTGATTTGTGTGATGAAATGTTTTGTCAAATATTCCTGCAAGAGACTAGAAGATTTGACAGGATCCAACGACAGAGTTCAACTTTTATAATCGTGAGCTATCAATCATTATATTTCTAATTCCATAACCGTGACAATAAATGTTAGAGGACGAAGAGTGAATTCATGAGCTGAAAATGATCTTGGGTTTCGGACCGCAATCATCAGCAAAATTGGGTGACTTAACTGAAATATACTATCCTAGAAATGTTATGCAGTGTAAGATTAAAAGAGGTACTCCCGTATGAACTAAATATATAAACACTCATTTGAATGTGCACCTTTTTTCTTCTTTTTTTTTTTTTTTTTGCTATTCAATTCGAGACTTACAACGTGTAAGAAGATTCTGTAATTCATTATTTATCATGGGTTTATTATTCTCTTCTTAACACCTATCAGGTAATCTGAGTGTTGGAACATGACAAGTCAAAAGAGATCTTTGTGATGCACTGACCCATTTATTTATTAACAATCACCCTAATCAGCCCTATACACCAGATCTTACAAATAAAAACCGTCACGACCGACCGAGAGCGTTTTTCTCCCTAATTCCCCATCTTACGCTGTCTCTAATGGCTCTGCTATCGTGTCAGAAAAAAAAAACATTACAAAATAAAAATAAAACAGAAACAGAACTAGGGAAGAGAGAGAAAAGAGCGGTCCTGGTTCTGAAACTCTTTCACCCCTATTTTCCTTACGACTGATTTGCTAGTCACATGATCAAAGCCAACAGCTGGGAAAAAAGAGGGTGTTACTCGAAGACCTTTCCGATCTGCCGTAGATTTGGGACCTTGATTGAGAAGAAAGAAAATACAAGTAAAAAATAACAAAAATAATAATGGTGATACACATTAACATAGAGAAATACATTTTAAGCATGGTATCATTTAGAACTTGCACAATGCTAACAGGGAGCATGATCTTCCTCAAGGGCTCTGACATTGCATCCTTGATGCTGTGATGCACAAGGCCAGCCTGGTTAGCGACATGTTATTGACCAGACTGGTGGTCGAGGTAGTCGTGTTTGGCTCAATCAGAGCGGGGCTCTAAGCAGGGATCGAACTCGACACAGTAGCAATAGTCCGCGAGAGTGGCCCATTAAACATTGCGCTGCACCTAGCGTCCAGTTTACCTTCACAATTCAACAGTTACTAATTTCAACGCAAGTACGGCCAATACTACATTAGTAGTACAACCAATGAAAATAAACCCCTGTATAATTGGAAGAGGTCTCTGAGACAAGCTTGTTAACCATCGCTCCGTGGTAGGCACTCAATTCACCTAAACAAGTTTACAGTTCCTCGATGACCTACTATTTATTAGTATTTACCAAGCTTAGCAATTAGGTTGGTACAAAACAAGAATAGTAGGGCGTGCAGTGATGCCTGCAATACTATCCTGTTAAAAACAGCTGTGCGGCTGGTCTCCAAGTCAAATCGTATATTTTTGTGAGTGTATGTATTGAAACGTTCACCTACGGATTCCCCGAGTATCGAATTTCATTTTAGCTTGTAAGCATTTTACTTACGAGTTGATTAAAAACAAGATGAAGAGATATGAAAAGGGTGGAAAACCTCTTTTATACCTTCATGACACGTCAGTTTTTTTTTAATTCTTTCGTTAATGCAGAAACCGATGACAACGTTGCATGTTGATTGGTTCGGACTAATTTCATCATCTTTATTTTTGTTTTGATTCGGGGTTGGGAGTTTCAAAACATTTCGCCCGAGTACCCCCTGACCGTCCTTGGATGTATGTTGGTTTCTGGAGAGACGGACCAACCCACGTATCATGAGTGAAATCCTCGTTAAACCAAAGTCAGATAAGAAGACATTTCTTAAAGTTTTTTTTTTCTTTTTCATTTTGTTCCATTTATTAAGACCTCAAAACGTGGAAATGGCGGAAAAATGGTATCGTTTTTATTAAATTTCCCCTAATATTTTCTTGCAGAATTAGACGAAGATTAAGGCCTTTTTATACGCTCTAATACCCTTACAATCTATGACCAGTGAGCCGTACCGTTTTAGGATACAGTAATTATATATAGTTGTAGTTCTCCGGTTTCCAAATTCTGACTCTATGACCTGCAGCCAGACGATGCGTTTCAATCATCACGATCGTTGCCAGTCCCTGACAAACTTGTCGTTGAATAGTAAATGTCGCTTCAATCGACATCTGTGTTTCTCATTATCCGTAAAACTATCTGATGTTAACACGGACAATGCTTTTTGCTTCTTTGATTCAACATGTCATGAACTGAGGCTGAACTAAGTGAGACGAAGTAATCAAGATCTATTTCTCCACTATAGACACTCTCGTATGCACGTACTTTTTTTGCGCGCGAAGTCCGGTTGAATTCTATTTTGTGTATCCACTATCATAGTATTCGTCAACGATGACAGGGTTACTTACGTATGGATGGACACTTCTGTCTAAGATTAAAGTGTAGTATATGGGCACCCAGTGAAAGTGCTACAAACACAATATATATATATATATATATATATATATATATATATATATATATATATATATATATATGATAGCAAATCGAACTTACGCATCCATTCCTTGACAGACCCACTTTCTGGTGTTCGTTTTTAACCGGGTAGTTTTCGGACATTGTCGGATACCTTTCAGACTCGGGTGCGTTTTCGTTATAAAAAATGCAGAAGAAGTATAAAATTATATTAATTGTATTAATTTTTATACGAAATATTGTTGTCATTCTTTAGAATGATGGCTCTAAAAAATAGGGAATTCTTTGGATTCCAATGTTGCCAAAAATGACCTTTATAGGTCACATGAGGTCAGTACCACCTACCATATGTTAATCCTGAAGTCAAATGACTCATGTGCGCAAATTTGCAGCTCCTAGGACGCAGTCATCTGGGAGTCTATGTATGTACATAAAGTCTATATATGTAGAGAGAGGCAGAGAGTGAGCGAGAAAGAGAGAGAGAGAGAAGGGGGGCAAATTGATACATGTACACATTCATATATTTTGTATATATTTGGATGCTGATCTCATGTCTTAGCACGAAATTCACATTTAATTGTTCGAATCTTGAATATGGCTTCATAACCTTTCTTTACTCTGTGGCCTGCAGAATAACCGGCTCAGATGGTTCCTTTCGCGAAAACCTTTGAATTGATCTGAGATTACATTTCTTCATTGATTTCGCATGATGTTCTCATTCTGTTGGATTAACCGGGAAGACTTACATTAGAAAACCCTTCTTTCACTGGAGATTGAGTTGCACATTTATTGCATCATTGTTTTCGTATCCATTCACTTGAAGGATATTCAGAGAATGAACCGGGAGAAATATCGAGGAAACAACAACAACAAAAAAAACACCCAAACAATTATTAAACTTTGGCAACTCATCTTCAAAGCAAAGGAAACAATCCTGACTGCTGCAGGGCCAAACCCAACTCCGTCTTCAATTTCGATTGAAGATAATTATTGCAACTTTCGTAGTGTACATATCATAAATGAAAAATTTGAAAAAAAAAGACTTTTTTATATAAATGTATTTATTTATTAGAACAATATATGCCCTTGAGTATCTGCGATACAAATTTTCGAAGATATGTTGTAGTTTATGGATTATATTCAATAAAAGATTAATAGAAATAACTAATGAAATGATTTGCCATCAGAGTCAATAATTCCATCGTGGAATCTAATGATAAAACTTAATGGCCACTGCCATTCCTAAACTCTTACTGTTTCGTTGACAGAGAGACGGGGGGGGGGACAAAATATGAATTTTACGAAGTCACCAATAGAGGAAGACAGAGGAAAAAAATTAATAAGAAAGAAATCATGGAAGTGGGAGAGTAAAGAGACAGAGGACAGACGTTGTCGGTTGCTTAAAAGAAAGAAAAAATGAACGCGCTGAAATTAAGACAGGGAATGAAGGGAAAAAAGAACGAACAAAAGAATGGATGTGAAAATAAAGAGAGGGAGAAAGAAATTATTTATAAATCATTTGTTGAAACTATTTTTAAGGCTGAATTTTTAATGATAACCGGTGCAATAATTTCGAAAAATTTAAAAATGTACATCAGAATACAACCAGGAAAAATACCACCAGTAAATTTAGATATATCACAACCAGCGTTTTAGTTGCCCCTGGATACAGTTTTGTTTTTGTTTTTACCTCCCTCATTTTCTGTCTACCTTGCGGTAATAAGGTGTTATTCTCTCTTTTCATTTTATATTTTTTTAAGAGCAGTTTATTGGAGTTTTCAGAGAATAAACAATGAAAATGAAAATAGTTTTAAAATACAAATAAAAAGCAATGCAAGAAGTTATGAGATGACGTAGGAAGAAAAAGTCTGAATGAATTTGTCTAGCTTCGATATTTATCCTACTGAAATACTTAACTACTTTTTGATATTTTTTTTTTTTTTTTTACTTATCGCCACCAGTTCAAATCTCAAATCACGCGCGTAAATTATGAACTGCTTCCACTATTATATGCTGTGTTGGGTATGATCAAGTAAAAAGTTGGGAAGAGGGGGATCAATTGATAAAGTTACTTCTCTCACCTTTTGTTGGCCTGTGATCACTACGGAAGGTCTGGGTTTCCAAAACACCAAGCGGCACAAAATAGGAACAAAGTTGGCATTTGGGGGGTTTTTTTGTTGGGATTTTTTTTACAAAATTAGAAATGAACAGAAAATACTCTTTCCATTAAGGAAAAGACTCTTTCCTCTAATTTGCTTAAATTTTGATTTTTTTTTATTGGACAGGCAAAGGAAAACATGATTAATGAAATCCTGACACACATATGACTTATTAGGGTTTTTCCATTTCTTAAAATGACACATGACACTAAATCAATGACATTTTTGTCAATATACACAGAAATTACCATTTTAATCTTAAATTTCGTTTATGATTTTTTAACTTACTATTTCAAATAATAAAGAACGTCTGTCACCTTCATAAAAAACAAACTTCCTGTTGTAATTTAAGTATTTAGCGAATGTCCAACGGAGGACGCCAAACGGCTGCTGCTGATGAGCAGTGCACTTTACTCAGAATGCGCAACCGTCACCTGATCAAAGTGTAGTATCTGCACCATGGCTTGACATCAAAATGGACCGGAGACTGGTTTGGCGGGTGTGCTAAAGACCGAGCGCCAATGAGGGCTATTGAGGCTCAGCATTGCTAAGCATTGAGGTCTATGGACTTGTTCTGTGTTCTCTCGTTAATACTCGGGGCGGCGCTGGCCCATTGCCCAAACAGGGGCAGGTCGAGCTTGTCCTGACTCTTTCGCGACTTCAGTTGTGGGTACTGGAGCATTTTTTTCTTGTTTCCTCCACCTTCCGACGTTAAACTGACTTTGTATCACATCTTGCCTTTGTGCGACTGTGATTAAGTAAGATGATCACTTTGCAGACTTCAGTTTAAGATCAAAGAGTAGAATCTGTGCCATACTGTGACCGCTGATGGCTTTCAGAGGCTCGGTATTGCTAAGAACCAGAGGCCTTTGATTCGTCCTATGACCTCAAAAATTAACTCAGCCCTGTCTCAGGGGACCAGTACGCTCCAGGGCAGCACCTTTCCATTGCTCTGAAAGGCAAGGGTTGGGCTTGACCTGACGGCCTTGCAACTCGAGTTCCAAGGACTGGAGCTATTTAAAAAAAATCTTTCCCGTGTACGGAACTCTACATTAAAAACGACTTTGTGTCACATCTTGCTCTTGAGGGGAATCGAGTAAAAAGAAAACTATAGTATACGAAACAGCATCAACTTCCTCTTCGCAATTTTAAACTTTATTATTATTGTAATTCATTTGTTTCCTTCGTGAATTTTCTTTCAATTTACGACAACAAAAGGCGTCGTGGATTTCACTTATGGCCTTCACTGTAGAAAATGTGACATAGCATCCCGTTTTCGATTTTTATCATCGATTTTATCATTATAAATCCACTGCTGAATGAAAGCCGTTCCCGTGATCTTCCATGTGATTGTGCAGACCTTTGCCATGTCTTATCAGTGAACCTTTCTATGTCATCCCTCCATCTTCTGTCTGGTATTTTTCTTATTGTCTGTACTGTCCCATGGGCACCAATCGCTTATTCTTTTGTAGTGTCTGTTGCCATCTCTTCTTGCTAAGTGTCCAGTCCATCTCAGTTTTTGATACTTGATTTGTATAATATCCGTAACTATAGATCCCTCCTCTGTTTTATGTTTATCTTTTCTTACTCCTAGCATTACTCTTTCCATGGTTCTCTTTGCGATTCTAAGCTGGTTCTGAGTTCGTTTTCCTAATTTCCATGTTTCACATCCGAAAGTCATAGCTGGTATCATGGATTCATTGTATACTTTATGCAAATTGACATGGTGTTCTTCAATACGTCTGTATTTACACCAAACGATTCCCTGACAATCCTTATGCATCGTTCTATAAAGCTTTCATGGTCTTTCTCTAAGTTTATTACTCATCCCAGGTAAATTAATTCATCGCCCCCCTTGTAGAGCGTGGCCCAGTATTCTTATTGTCTTTTGGGGGACTTTATCGTTGAACATTACTTTTGTCCTTTTTCTTTCCCTCTTTAAACCTACTTCTTACGTTCCGTACTTAGATCATTTAACATTCATTATTTACTCGATGTTTCTGACGGCATCGAAAACGTCAGTGACGAATCTCAAGCGGTTTAGATATTCTCCGTCTCTGCTTATTCTCAAATCCTTTCAGTCAGATATTTTCAAGGCTCGCTGTAAGTAGATTTATTGATTCTTGAATACGATTCCCATCCAGAACTTATTTTTTATCCAGATCCATGTGATTAATTTATTCTTTCACTGCCAAAGAGATACCTGCCTGAGTCTAGTTGCGATAGGAAGCTAAAAATAAATGAGATGAAGGTGAATAGTAGCAAAAAATTATTCATAATAACTGATATCATTCTATGAAATATATAAATGAATTGGATTACCAATACTGAACAACCAGTCAATAACAAACATGGCGTAGAAGAGATCAGGATAGGGGATGAGTGAAAATGTTTGATTTGGACTCACAATTGCTACTGATAACTACAGCTCGATAGCAAGAGCAGTCGAGCGTTAATCAAGCCACCCTTCGGTATAAAGGGTCGTGAGTTCAATTTTCAACAGGAACTTATCCTTTATTCAGATCCACGATGATAAGTTATTCACTCACTGCTAATTGGGAGTTTAGCTACGATGAAAAAGCAACGAAATTTGAGATGAAGGTAAATACTAGCGAAACGATATCAATAATAACTTCATCTAATGATATAAATAAATTGGATCGCCGATATTGAACTACCAGCTAGTTACGAATGTTGTACAGAAGAGGTCAGGATATGGGACGCGTCTGAGCGTTCTATTTGGACTCGTGCTCGTTGACCAGTGGCAAGAACGATTGGGCTCCAACTGAGCCACCCTCCGGCATAGTTTAGTGAGTTCGATTCTCACCTTGAACTTATTCATCATTCTGATCCATGATGATGATTTATTCACTCACTGCCGAAGAGTTTAGTCGCAATAAAAGTAGCAAAAATTGAGATGGTATTGAATAATAGCAATAATTATAGATACTGATTTGAAATACTTTATCTAATGAAATGAATCAATAAATCAAAAAATGCATTTCAATCTTGCAAGCTTGGTCTAATGGTGGATTTCAAGTTATTTGATCATTTTTGTACTGAAGAAACTTACTTTGGACCCCAAAGCATAAAGATTTTGCATCAAAAGACATATGGCAGCCCTGGCCGAGGGTTTATTGTAAGGTCTCAACGAATGACAATCTTACTTGACAGTAGAATATTTTAATCCAAGCCTTAATCCAACACGTACTCCAAATATAGGCACGGTTAAGGAAAGATGATCTTGAGGTAGAGGTTAGGATTAAAAAGGTATAGACTATGTATTGGGGTTTGCATAGGACACACTTGTCCTGATATATCCATTGAGTTGATATTAGGCCCCTTAATATATGCATAATTCGGGATTAGCCCCTGTCCCCCTGAACTCCCCACAAATTCCAAATATAGTCGATAATTTGGTGCGGATAAGGATCTGGTTCATTTCATAATATTCGAAACAACAAATTTGAAAAAAAGGAATTTGGTTTAGCAAATGGAAAAACTTTTTTTTTAATCTACTATATATTGAATAGATAAAAATATTTCTTATTCTATTAAAATATATATATTTTTTTAAGACTATAAACTGGAGAAGGAATAGAAAAGTAACTAATAACAGGGTAGAGAAGGAAGTTACGTAGTTCAATAAGAGGAAGGAAGAGAGGGAGAAAAAGTTTGGTAGTGTCTGGGTGAGTGGGAAGAGAGAGGGGGAGGGGAAAAGTAAAGTCGGTCAGTTTATTGAAAGGATAGGAGGAAGAGAGCAGAAAAGTAGTTGAGTACTTCAATAAGAGGGCAGAAGAGGAGAGGGCAGAAAAGGAAGTTTATGTAGTTCAAGCAAGAAACTTTCCGCTTATGAAACTAATCCCCGATTGTATCAAATTATCCCTCCGAAGGATGGCGGACGTGACAAAAGAAAAATGATAGAAAGATACCTTTCCTCACAAAGTAAAGGATTTCTTCAAATTTCCCTCGACTACCACGAATTTTCCGTCTAGATGATTGCTCGCCAAAATTCAATCTGATCTTCACTCTTTTCTGGGTTAATTTGCGGAAACGGTTGCAATGGGTACGATATAGGGTGACCTTCATGGTAATTCAATATAGGCAACATCATTTTTTTCAAAAGGGCAAGTGGTGGCCAGGTGGTTTTCAGAGACCAAAGAAAGGAGAGTCTGGAGTCACGTTACGCCCCCAATAAAAAGAGGTCATTCAATCTGCGAGGCGAGAAAACTGTGATATGACCAACGCTTGATCCTTGGTACGTTTAAGGTCTATAGAGGTCGGTTATGGTTTGCCTGCCTGTGTCCAGCGAGGAAAGTGAAGGACAAAGGATTGAGAAGGCAAATACGGCCAATGATCACCGCAAAGAAAAGGAGTGGAGACAGCGAATTCAGCACCAGATTAGATCAGCAACACTGATAAAACGTTTACGATTCGGAACAGACTAACACTTCTGCCAGATCTTCCAGCTGCTCACGTGACAGTTGCAGGTCAGGCCAGAGCAGAGGTGGAGAGAGAGAGAGAGAGGGGCCATATGGCCTAGGCCAACGATTTTGAGGTGTCTTTATGTTACCGAGCATCACTGAACAGGCTAATGATGTCCAACCCAAAGTTTTATTACCATTATTAGAGCCTTTCATTAGAACATGTACTCTGAAGCAAAGAAACCGTGTAAATAAAAAAATATGGAGGACAATGACTGAATAAATTGAATACAATACTCGAAAGGATAACAAAGGGTCTGCAGTTATAAAATAAATGAGCCATAAAATGGTTGAGATGAAGCAGATGGCGTGATATGCCGTGCAGATGTCAAGCATTTTGCATCTTCTATATCAACATCTAGCTACATTTTCATATCTATCAAACGGTTAGTATTATGAAAATCAGTCGGCCTCAAACACCATCATCATCATCATCATCATCATCATCATCACTCTTTTAACGTCCGTCGTAAAACATTGACCTTCCCCTGGATCCACCACATTTCTCTATCGTGAACGTTGCGGAGCCAGTATTTTCTGAATTTGTCTAGTTCATCTCTCCACCTTGTATTTCGTCGGCCTCGGTTTCGCATGTGGTCTCTGAGGATCTATGTTGTGAGTTGTGATGTCCACCGGTTGTCTGTCATTCTTGCAACACTATGCTTGAAATTAGTTAAAAGTCTCATTGATCCCGTACTAAATTTTTTTTGTAATCTTTAAAAATGCAACGTTGTTTATAAGAATGAATTCAATAACGCAACAATGAATTAAAACCAATGGATGCAAATTTATTGCAATGGATGTAAATTGCTTCAAATTTTACATCCTTTGCTTGATGTTATCAACTGGTTATTTACATCTATAAGACACTCGAAGAGCTCACAATGAGCGGCTTTCTATGTGTTATCGAATAAGTCTGCGAGACCAAGTGTGCTAACCATTGCTCTATGGCAGTTTCTCGATGTGCCTAAAGGTTTAAGTATACGTGTGTGAGACTGCGTGTCTATCTGTGCGTACGGGAATGAGCGTGAATACGTGGGGGGCTGAGTTCGCCTGTGTGTCCACTGTCAAATTAAAGAATTGCTCATAACAAGAGCCAGCTGGATGTATTGATGAACCCTTTCTTTGTTTTCACAGATGGCTTATTCTGTTTTATTCATCAGAATTGAAACACATAGACATAAAAAGCAGTGACAAAGCCCATTAACCATACCCAGCCAGTCGCCCTGTGCCCCCCCCCCCCAGCTACATGCCCTGTTCTGGCTGAAGCATGACACACGATCCTTCAAAAAATAATAAATAGAAAGAAACGTGGAACGGGGAGTCTTTTGTTTTCACGCAACGTCGATTCCCCGAATAAAACATTTCCCTGTGTGTAGTTATCTGTTAAGGTTAGCTTGGTCTGGCACAAAGCCACCGCACTTGGGCGCTCAGTAGAATCGAACTCGCTATACCAACGGATTGTTATGCAAAATCAGCTTGATATTAATCAATGCAAAGTGTCTATATAGATATTTGCTAAGAATAGCTTAGTCTGGCACAAGGCCATAGCAGTCAAGTATCTGTGAGGATCGAACTCACAACACAAACTGGAGCAGGGCTGTAGAGCACCACACTACGTTAGGGGCATATATATATATATATATATATATATATATATATATATATATATATGGTGTTAATTTTGTGAAGGAATCTGACAGCCTGTCGATGAAAATGACAATTGGAAGTTGAAGAGAAAATCTCTAAAGATAGGTGTTACATCGCAAAATTTTGTTTTATTCTGTGGGCATCTTTCAATGCATTTTAATGAGAGCCAGCCATCTTTTTCAGAGAAAAAATATGCATTGGTTCTCAGGAAATTTTCTTGCGTACATTTTCCATCTTTTCAGGAAAAAAGAAGTCTCACCTACCATCAACCAGAGAGCTTCAATAAAAACGACACCCTACTTCCACCCTGACCCACAAATACCAACAGCTATCCATTAAATGCAAGACACCACCTCTCCATCCTATAATAAAGAATAAAAAACACCCTTTCCTTGAGAAATGACCCAATTCGCCTCTCTCCTCTCACTACTCTTTTTATCTAAGACAAGCCAAACATCCACACCGATACAGACACCTCCCTTCCCACTTCTACTAAACAATCAAACATCACAGAAATATCTCTATTTCGTAACTCGGCATCAAAACATGTAAACAGCAAAATTTCCTTTGAACCGATACAAATATTTCCTTTGGAAAAAAAATGGCTGGCTCGTGTCGAGCTGCATCGAACATACCCATGGAATAATAAAAAATTTTGAATCTCTCGAATTTTACTTTTCCCCTTCTAATTATCATTTTCATCAATATATATATATATATATATATATATATATATATATATATATATATATATATATACGTGCGTATGCATGTGTGTGTGTGCGCGCACATTCTACCCCAAATTTCTGAGAATTAGAGCAGATGAATTTGTTTATCTGGGAAGTTACCCAGCGTTCCTCATGTTTTGCCGGTCATTTCACATCTTCTTTTCTCTACATCACTCATCCAGACAATAAAAGTGCCTCATTTTCTATCAATTTTCGCTCCTCAAATTTACCGTACCTTTTGAATCTCGATACCAAATAATCACTGTAAAATATTCTATCTATGTGATTAATGCAGTGTCGACAAAGCAAGGGATGATGTTAAATAAGTTGGTTGCGTAAAATAATAGATATTTTTCCATCATTCGTTATTGACGTGTCTGCGTAATCAAAGCAGCCAGACCTCCCAGTACGCAAAAACCAACGCTCTAACCACAAAGCTGCACGCACATGTTAACTCGAAGAGCATTTTTGTTGCTTGTAAAAGACTAATTATATCGAGTTAAAAGCCTCTGTACATGGTTAACCTTCTCACTCTAACCATCCTCCGTACATACAATTAAACAGCTGTTCAGTTCCGAATTATGCCACTCCCTATATAGTAATTGTCTTCTACTTTTTCTTTTCTTCCAGGTCCCAAATTCAAGGATAACACGCCTTGCCAGGCACAACAACAGCATCCACTCAATGTAAATTAATTAAAAGGACGCGTGTGATCTACAGCTTGAGTACTGAACATACCGGACTACAAGTCAATTGGTTTATAAGGTTATTCAGAGGACTCTTGCTCACTACGGATCACCCAAGCCCAATAACCGTCTATATTGAGCTTTGCTAAAATGGCCTCCTAGTCATGATATCAGCGCATCGGACGAAGTGTAATTTTTTAGTTAATTAAATGCCCGTCTTACATGACGGCGTATTCGGTGAGAAAAAAAAGGGCTTCTGGCGAGTAGAATTCCCAAACAGAACCCATTGGAGGATTGATTATGGGGCACCGAAAAGATTGAACGGTTCATTGAAGTAGAAATAGACAAAAAATTACTGAACACTGTATGACGCCTCGTCACAATGTAATGGTTAGCAGGCTTGTCTTATAAATCATGAGTAATGAGTTTGAACATCATTACATGCCCAATACTGGCGGTCTTGTGCCTAGGCTAAGCTAAGCTAAACTAAGCTAAGCTAAGCTATTCTTAGTAAATAAGATCCCCATTGTGCTAACGAGGAGAGCTGTAGATTGCAATGACGCCTACGCAGCACAGGCCGTTGAGTACTGGGAAATTTTTACATCTACCCATACGTAAGCCTGTTGGGCGTACATTAAACCAGACTTTGAGTTGAATATGCTTTAGTGGGGAACCAAGTATATACAAACTTTACTGAATAACATATTTACAATATTCATTCCACAATCTGCTGTTTTCTTCCGGGTAACTTCATTATTCCGACCTCCCAGAATTTGTTTTATCTTTCTCTGCAAACAGCTGCGGTTACATATGCAGGCTTCTATGCAATATATCGTGGGTACGGCGGATGAGTGAAAACATCCCAGCCAAGCGGAACCAATTTTCACTTGGCCACCAAAGGAATGTGGTGGCTAGCCACACCCTGCTAAGTTTAGTTAACATACACACAGTACAAAGCAAGGGTTAATTAACGTAATCACACAGACCATTGCTAGTGAGTTCAATCCTCACCGCATACTCCACTTTTGGCATCTATACAAGGCGTTAGCTGAAGAGAAATTGTTAACAAGCTGATCTCCCTAGATCTTTGCACCTGCAACAAATTTGATTTAGTCATTCGGGATTTTCATTTTCCATACGTCTTGATTCATAAAGTAGCAACTTTTTCAACATTAAAATGCACACACATGCTGAGTTAACTTTTTGTTTTACGTGTGAAAGAATACCTGTTTCTTTGGAGATTCTACCCCTTAGCCGATGTAGTCACCTTGAATATTGTTGGAAGGTCATTTTCTCTTCTCAATCATCGGAGGCAATTTCAGAAAATTATCACAATGTCCATACGTATCGAAGCTAACATAGGGTCGTCGTGACTTCATTCGGTAACAATAGATAGGATATTCATTACGGCATGGGCTTGGTCTTTGGTAGTAATTTTAGTTTTTATTATAACTGATATTCTTTATCATGTCAGCTCATTCAAATGAGAAGAGCAAGTCAATTGGATTTTTTTTCATTTATTTATTTATTTTGAGAACCAATCAGTTGGAACTTTTTTTTTAGAAAATCTCTTAAATCCTCTTTCTCTCTCTCTTCCGATCTTTCTTTTCTGTCTTTCGTCCTTTCTTTCTTTCTTTCTGTCTTTTGTCCCATCTTTCCATTTCCTTTTCTCTCTTTCTTTTTTTTTTTTTTTATTCTCCCTTTCATATTCTGGTTTTGTCCTTTTTTTTTTGTTCTTCTTCAAAAACATTCTCCCGTGTCCTTCAGTCTGGTTCTGGGCCCAATTTCTTTTCATTAATATATTCGGTATTCGTGAATGTCCGTTCGATGGCGTCAATTGTGAGCCTGTGCATGATGAAATGTCGGGCGTGGGCACGAAATAGGAACACGGGAAATGAGGAATGGAAAAGAGACTGAGGAGCAGAGTAGAGCAGAATATCATCTACAATTTGATGAGTTATTATCCGTTCTAGGAGAGGAATCAATATCTCGGGTAATACCCGAGAATCAGGGTGGTTTCTTATGAATATTTGTGAATATATATATAAAGCACATAAGAACGCACCAATGCGTGTTTTGTGGTTGCTCACGTGCACGCGAGTAGGTGTCAGTGTGTGCAGGGCAGACTATTGTGCGCATACATATACCCTTATGAACTGAAACTGAAAATATACATACATGCACACACATACACACTCATGTGCGTACACACTTTGTTGCATACATATACACACAGATGCACACACACAAACATACATACACACACACACACACACACACACATATATATATATATATATATATATATATATATATATATTTATATATATTGATAGATATAGATGTATCAAAATAAAAATCAGTAATTCGATATCCGATTTGCAGTGGGTTTATTTCATAAAGTGCTCGATACATTCAACATTAAGTCAGGTTGAAGTAGAGATTTGAATATGATAAAAAACTGGATTCGTTACACAAACACGTTTATACTTCTGCCCTTTTAGGGCTTCTTTAGGCGAATCGAAAGATTCGATTTATTTGCATCCCTATTCAGGAAGTTATCGGAGGGTCTATTTTTCTCTCTGGAAAACCTCCGTCTTATTCTATTTATATTTCTTTTCCTTTTCTTCTTGTCTTTGATCAGTTGTTGATTTCTATCGGTATATTCCATGGATGAAGTGGATTCCCGGCTAGTTGTTATAAATTACTTGGGATGTTGCAGGAACCCTTTTCTGTCGATCCGTCAGCCCTTTGTGGTTTGTTTCCTCTCAGGAAGTACCTTTTCCGACTCTTATTTGCATCCACTGTTAGGGCTCACTTTTACATAATCTTACTTATTTATGTTTAATTCTCTTGACGGGTTTGCGTCTATATATCTAAGATAATTATTAGAAGGTGATTAGGCAGTTCTTAATGTGGCTGAGAGTATAATAATACCAACAATAATGTTGATCGTAATACTGCTACTGCTATTAGTGATAATAACGAGAATAATAAGATAGCTATGGTGGTTGATATCAACATAACAAATTTTTAAAAAGTCAAATCAATATTGAAACAAGATTGAATATCGAAAAGTTTTGTGCTCAAATCAGAAATTTTAAAAGAAGAGCAACAAATACCCGATTCTTTCGGTGAAACGTCATAATTAACTTCGTTGGTTAGTACTGGAGGGCGCGCTGTGATGGATCTGAAATATTCTGGTTCACGTAATAATTCTAGAACATTCGCAACCGATGTTGACGTCATTCGATTGCACGCAGCTCAATCGTAAACTTTTAAATATTCGATTTTATTTCAATATTTTTTTCATTTTTATTCGCTTTTTGTTTTTGTTTTTTCGTTATTTGTTGTATCAATAACAATATTTGGTCGGAATTCTATCGATTTCGAAGCTGTCTGAAAAAATTAGAAGCCTTTTTTTAATAAATCGATTTTTGCTCCCACTGAGATCTTGTGTGGTGGCTATGTTAGTCGCACATTTCTAAACGGTGCCCGCAGACAGTGTTCGGTACCAAGGTATTTCGAATACTGATATTCAAGGCGGAGAGAATCCCTGTCCATGAAAAGATTAGAGGGACGTAATCTTTATCAGCGCCCCATCTACTTTCGACGGGCAGTGTTCTGGGTGTGATTGGTGCTTAGAAAGTGCATTGTTATGTGCGAGCTTTTGTGAACGGGAGGAAATTAAGAGACTCAATGGAGTCAACGCTCTCCCAGGCATGTAAGTTTCGCAGCTTTCTCAACCGCTGGTTGAGTTGGAAAAATAAGATCTTTTATCAATTTTTTTTATACTGATTTATTTTCCCCAACTCTGAATCGTTATCAGAGGTGGATTGAGTAGAAATAAACACTCTGATAAGACAACGATGGTTAGTTATTTACTAAACGTAGCTTAGTTCGGGCACAACGCCATGAGAATGGGGCAACCGGTTATGATTGGATTCTCTAATCAATCGTTATGATTTGTGGGAACAGCTCGTTAACCATTTCACCACGACGAAACGAGCATATGTATTGGGCATCCAGTTGGGATCAATCTCTCAAATCATGACCAGGAAGATCAGCTATACATACATACACACATATACATATACACATAGACATAAATACATACATATGCATATATCCATACCTACGCATAGATATACATACACATACGCATAGATATACATACACATACACACACACACACACACACACACACACATATATATATATATATATATATATATATATATATATATATATATATATATATATATATACTATGATACATACACACACACACACACACACATATATATATATATGCGCATATGTGTATGCATAAATATATGGTTTCATATACATACATATATATACATATGCACACATATACATACATATATATATATACATAAATATATGTACATACATATATACACACACGCATACATATATACATACACAGATATAGACACATACTCATATATACATACCTATTCATACATACACATACATACATACATATATATATATACATAAATATATGTACATACATATATACACACACGCATACATATATACATACACAGATATAGACACATACTCATATATACATACCTATTCATACATACACACACACTCACACACACACACACACACACACACACACACACACACACACACACACACACACACATATATATATATATATATATATATATATATATATATATATATACGATATGATTTGAACACTTTGAACAATCCATTCATCTGTAAAGTAAGCCAGCGTTTCCTGTGTTACGCCGGACATTTTACGCGTCTTGCGAAATTGCCCGAACAAGAAATTAAGAAACTAATTTTCAATCATTTTTTCCTTTCTTTGGGAAGCCATATCGCGACTGTATTCAACTATAAATTACTTCATTTGACTGTTCAATGTTGGATACTTCGGGCGTATAGATATCGACATTGTTAATAGAAATGTAATAAATAATTACAAAATAATAATCAATCTCACGCGGGAATAAAAGGGAGATAATTCTAAAATAAAACTCGGTAGTGAAACGCGCTAATACATGCCAGTAGTCATTTCGTTTCGAATTGAAGACTCCGAGTACAATTCATCATCTTAGGCTTCATTTCTAAAAGGTTCTGCATCAAACCAATTAAAACCGTCCACATTTGAATGAGACGAGAGCTCAAAGTCTCGTGGTAACAAGTGAGAATGAAGGGAGGAAAAGAACATAGAATGCATAGAAATCTAAAGAAAAGAAGAGAGTAAGGATGGAGGGTGATAATAGGACTGGAAGGAAGATAAGCTAATGACAAGAAGGACGATATGTATTAAAAAAGAGAGGCATGCAGAAAAAAGATGAAGAGGAACAAGACAAAGAATGAAGACTCTGTTCAAAATCTGCGACGTTGTTTATGGAATTTTGACAGCGTTTATCAATATTTGTTTCTGCGATGAAACTATTCGTTCCCAATTGATTTTTCTGGTTAATCTCAATCATAAATGTCCAAAACAAAAATGAACAACCATTGATCGAGAAATAAAACTAAAACTATCATCCGGAATGCTACATAATTGATGGAAAAAAAGGAAAAAGTCATAGATACATGTATTTGAAGTGTATACATGAATTATAAACACTATATAGTTTGCCTCCCCCTTTTCTCTCTCTCTCTCTCTCTCTCTCTATCTATCTATCTATCTATCTATCTATCTATCTATCTATCTATCTATGTCTTCGTACTTTCTTTTTTTTTCATTCGAGAATTGATTTAAAAAGCGGAATAATCATGGTATTTGAATTGCGTGAAAAAGAACTAAAAATTCCTCTTTCTTTGCCCACTCCCTCTATCCTTCTTTTTTTCTGAATGCTATTAACTGATTCAAATTTGGTCTCCCATAAAATGGGATGGAAATTAATTGGGAACTTTTGGAGATATTTAGTGGACAAGCATGAGTGAACTCACATGAAGGGAAAAAATAATGAAAACATATCTCTCAAGGAGAAAAATTCCTCGACCTGCTCCACAAATTCAGCCAATTTTTAATCATCTCCACAGCCTAACTTTCTGGAAAATTTCATCGAAATTCATTAAAACACACACACACACACACACACACACACACACATACATATATATATATATATATATATATATATATATATATATATATATATATATATATATATTATACATACATACATACATACATATATATATATATATATATATATATACACACGCGCGCGCACACACACACACACACACACATATATATATATATATACATATATATATATACATATATAAATATATATATAGAGAGAGAGAGGGAGAGAGAAAGAGACAGACAGACAGACAGACAGACAGAGAGAGAGAGAGAGAGAGTTAGAAAACTGATATATAGCTCGTTGGCCGGGGTAAATGATTAGGTTTCCAGAGACCGACGAAATCATTGCCTTGTGTGCAATGAGAGCATCTGAGTGTAAAATAATTGTGAAAGTTTGGAAACTTAAATAACCGAGGCCTGCTGTTTTGGGGTGTACATGAACCAGTTTTCATCATTAAGTGATCGATGTGCCGTTAATAGTGAGCCATTGGTAACCTGTTCTATCGGAATTCGATGGAATCGGGAAACGAGGTTCCATTTTTATATGAAACCAGCGGAAAGACAGAAACAAAGAGAGAAAATGGAGCAGGAATCGGAAACAGGAAGGCTGGTCAGATGGTTTGATTAGTGCGTGACTAGAAGGGGTGGAATTGAGTGTCAAGGTTTGCAGGAAGAAGAGGCTAGTTGTGGGGAGGGACTGGACCGGAAGGGTAAAGGCAAGGAAGGATGAAATAAAAGAGATCAGGGGGTACTTAAAAAGCGGACAAATTACCCAAGAAAAGGGCACTGCGTGGGTTTAAGGGGAAAAATAATTGTAACAATTTTTTTTTTCTAAGGTTTGAAAAATAAATCGATTATCTTTGTGTTGACCGGAAATCTTTGTTATCAAACGGACCATAATGTGTGTTTTTTTTCTTTTTGTTGTGTTTTTCATCCTCGAGGGAGACATGAACAAACACACTATAGAAAGAATGAATGCGAAACGGTGATGAACTGATTGGTGTTTTTTGTTATTGTTGTTGTTGTTGTTGTTGTTGTTGTTGTTGTTTTGTTTTGTTTTGTTTTGCTTTTTATTAATCATTTTTCCTATCACCAACCAAACTCGTCTTATTCGCGTTACATTTTTCATTGGACTTGCATGTTTAGCCCGATCACAAGAGAATGAATGCCATGTAAGCTTCTCTGAGAGGTCTCATTTAATTGGATAGCGTCATTCATCTTCTCAAATGTATTCATAAACTAATTGCCGAAATCAAGATTTGTCCATTTTTTTTCCAATTTTTTCCCCTTACCCACTCAATTATTTCTTTCTGTTATTTCTGTTGAGCAATTCTCTTTTTACAATCGCCCATCCAGATAAACTGTTCATTCGTTTTCAGCTGAATATTCAGAGGATTCGTTAGGGGGACAGGTATTAAGATGGCCATCGTCCGTGACCTGATAGTAGCAGTGAGAAATTTGGGAATGGAAGTCGGTAGGAAACTTTACCAGAGCTGGTACCACCATCCATCCACTCTTTTGTGCTGTTAGTGCACTAAAGGGTATCTAAACCACGAGAGACTTTAACTATCCCTGGGTCATGATCGCAGGTAACAATCTCCTGGATCTAGTGTAGCAACATCACACCACTTATGGCAATGACAAGTCACGATACATCCCTCAAATGTCAGATATGATGGTCATATCCGGCAGGTGTTCCCTTAATGGCCAACAGGTGGGATCAAGTCGCCGACCTGTGACAGTTGTTTAGATAGGTATTCCCTTCATGGCCTTTTTGTCCTAATGCTATTGGTGACTCGAAGAAGAGATAGAGCAGAGAAGACAACAAAATGTTTATTTACTGTTGTTCTGAGCGCGACCCGTCTTCGGAGGACTGAAGAAAGCGTATGTCTGAGATATTGGACATAACAACCACCATCAAGGAATTTAGAATGGATAAGAGCAAGACAAGAAGTTGAGAAAGTTGATAAGCTTCTGAAATGTATTCAAGTAGACAACATCCCAGACTGAATAATCTAATATATTCAGGAGCCAAGTTGTTTACTGAGAAATTCAGGGTTCGGAGAGGGGATTCAAAAAGGAACAGTGATAGAAAGGCAGGTTGGGAACTGAAACTTGAACAACAGATTTTTTTTGAAAAGCTATTAGAAGAAGCTAAATCACTAAGAAAAACAATAAAATGTATGAGGACGAACAGGCATAAGCTATCAGAAAGAGACAAACCTCAGCTAAAATCCTTGCAAACAATCTTGAGGAAATAAACCAAAGCATTTTGGCTACGAAGGGCAGTCATAGGGTCCATCTAGAATGCAGTCAACATAAAACCTTCCAAAATAACAGTTCTACCGACAAAAAAATTGATAAAGTAGAATAACCCCATTCTACAGAAAGTAAACAATTCTGGGATAATCTCTGGTAATAGCGAGAAGAGCAGAACAGAAAAGTGGAATGGCTGATCAATAAAAAACAAAACAAAAAAACAATTTACTGATTGAGAAGGACTGGAAGTTGAGATTTACCGAGATCTTGAAAAGGACCTTGAGGAAAATAGCTAACTGGAAAGCACAAGGCCACTGTTAGGATCTACAGTTTTTTTTATCTAAAAGATCCACAGCCATACACGAGCCACTGGCACAATATTTAAGATTGTGCCAGGCAGGAGCAAAATCCCTGGATGGATGGCAGATGGTAGATCCAGGAAGATCCCCCGAGAGGACAAACTCAAAATAACTACAGACCAGTACCATGCTTACCTATGATGCAGAAGATCCTATCTGCGTCAATAGCAGATGAAGTAGGCGATTCGTTTAAAAGTCGGGGATTATTCCCCGAGTAAAAGAACAAATACTGAAAGAGAAACAGGATCTGCTAGTTATCGATCAGAAGATTAAAATAAGTGAAAGCAGGAAAGAACAATCTCGCCGTGGCATGGATATTCTACAAAAAGGCCTACGATATGATTCAACAACTCCGGCTTACAGAATGCCTCATCATTCATCATCATTAATCTTTTATTGTCCGTTGTTGAATATAGACCTTCCCTAGGATCCACTACAATTCTCTATCATGGGCGTCGCAGAGTCAATACTTTCTGATTTTGTCTATTTCGTCTCTCCATCTTGCATTCTGCCGGCCTCAGTTGCGTATGTGATCTCTGAGAATCGAAGTTGTGAGTCGTGATGTCCATTGGTTTTCTGTCATTCTTGCCATTTGAGTTTCCTAGTGGATTCTATGATGTCCTGGGCTCCTGTTTTCTTCCTGATATCCTGTACAGTCTTGTGATCTCTCCACGAGAGGTTGAGCATGATTCTAAAATGCGTAAAGATGTTAAAAATATCTAAACTAGTAGAAAATGTCATCATAAAAGCAAAAGAAACTGGAAAGTGAAACTAACCGCAGGAAGAAACCACCTAGCTGAGTCAAACTAAGAAGTACCTTCCGAGGAGTTTCACTTGCCAAGCTACTATACACCATATGAATGATACCACTGAACTATTTATTACGATAATGCTACGGAAGATACGGATTCGCAAAGGAAAAGGAGAATCACCTCATGTATATCGACGACCTGAAAATCTTCGGTAAAAAACGGTAAAAAACTGCAGGCCTTAACACATCCGTCAGGATCTTTAGTCAAGACATTGGAGCGAAGTTCGACACCAAGAAATGTACGATGTTGATAATGCACAAGAGGGAAAAAACAACAGGAGTTGAATTAACAAACGAGGAGACCACCAGAGCTCTCAACGAAACTGAAATTTACAAACACATATAGTCCTGGCGTGATAAACACATGGTACTTGGCAAAGTGATACTTTAGTGTGTACTGAACTAATTCAGATATGGAAATAAATCTGAAACGGGCTTTCTTTATCAACGGTTGCTCGGCAATATTTCCATGCTAAAAACGAGCCAATAGGCTATCGTGAATAGTTCATCGGTATTCAGGTTTGAAAAAAATACTGAGATATTTCAAATTCATCTTTATTGACAACAAAACACAATCAGAAGAAAGTATTTAGTAATTTTGAAAATGATTATGGGTATTTTCATGCAAGCTTTCATAGGAAAGGATCAATCTAAAATCGGAACCATGCTTTGTTATTGAGGTGATATAAGGTTTTTAAACTTTAAATTTTGTAAGTATTGAATTAGAATTAGCGATTCATTATCATTGTCGGAAATACATGGTTCCCAGATATATATTCTCTTGGATAGTATAATATTAAGATACCAATAAAATTACATGCACTCACATTTTCTAACAGTTACTTTGGCATGCTTAAGTTGCAAATAGGCACATTTGCAGTTTGTGCACAGATTCCTGCACCCTCAACAGATAGGTTCTGAGCAAGTATTGGTATGAGGGAGGTTTTCAGGATAGGTCCAGTCACCAGTCTCAAGGTAACGGTAAATGACGATGTCTGTCGGTCGCAGAACCCCATTGATAGCTTCCTTGCGGTGCTGCTGATCGGATATGTTGCTATAAGACTAACTTTGATGGTGGAAGAGAGTTTTGTGGAAAGATAGGAAAAAGTTATTAAATTTGGGGATGGATCCAGAAATTTTTTTTTTTTGATAAAGAGCTATTTTTGCGTGTTTTTCTTTATATTCGCTCCTGCCTGTCCATATGTTATCTCAGAAATTTCACAATCAATTTCAACGAAACTTTGAGGAAAGGTAAATCCAGTTACACTGATTTCGCATCTAGAGTTTCTAACACTGTTTCTAGCGCACAAATTATTATGGACACGACCATAACTCCCATGTTGTTTTTTTTAAATTCATTTTCTTTCATTTGTACATTGTAGTTTTTTGGCATAGTTACGTCTTTGATCTAAGAGACTTTACCCCCTTAGATCACAGCAACCAGATCTAGTTTATGCAGTTCGTCTGGACCTCAAAGTCCCTGAATATTTCACTCATTTCAATTTTGCAAAATTTCCCAAACTTGAAACGGGCATCTAGATTGTGAATATATATATATATATATATATATATATATATATATATATATATATATATATATATATATCAGATAGATTATAGAAAAAAAGAAGGATGGAAAAATTCCTTCATTGGATTTGACGCATAAAAACTAAGAAAAATTCACTAAAACATCGTGTAACAACGTCAAGCACAAGGAATATCATTTTCAACTCTAAACAACGCTAGCGAGGGAAAAAAAGCCGAAAAATAAATTGGTCATATTACAGAACTTCATAGATAATTCATTTCCTCATTCGAGAAACGTGACGCTGGCTTCCGACATTTTCGTTGGAAAAATCGAGAAAAAGAATTTGAATTTGCTGTTGGCTTTTACAAGTAAAAAAAAAATGTACAAAGCATAAGTATTCAGATACAAGGGTAAAAAGCCAAATATCTGCACGCAAGAGTTATATCGAGAGTATGTTTGCGTAAGATTGAAGAAACAAAATTATCAATTCCACATTGAAAAATTCTATGGGACTTTCACTCGGTTTTTCTTGAATATAACGAAACATGCGTTTTCCTGGTGAGTGTAATGTTCAATTGAATATACCTACTACGATTTTTTTTTTCGGAGGAAAAAAAATGTTGTTTTTGAATCGGCGACTGTATAATAAGGCGACCGTATACACATTCATAGAGAGATGTAAATAAATATATACAGTGCATGACAATGAATATTTATGGAGTGGAAGAAGAGGGACAGAAAAAAATGAAGTATGTACACGAGTAGAGAGCGTGTTATGTTCCTACAGAAGCATGAATACGTTAATTCATGGTAAGTAAATATAAAAACAGATAGGTCGATAGATAGATGGCCTCGTGGTTGAAATAGACAAGTATTAGGTAGTTATACATGAAATGTCATTTTTTGATTATTAAAAAAAATGGATGATATAGACAAAACGGTAAATACTTAATTAAAACAGGAACCGTTTGAAGCAATAATCTTTCTTTTTTTTCAACAATCCAACAATAAAAACACACCTTAAAATCATTCAGGTTTGGTGGTCACAAATTCAATAAAAGCACCAATTATGGCTTCCCTAGTATTAAACCTTTCATTACGGATGCAAAGTTCAAAATGCTTGAAAAGATAATCTGTCGGAGAAATTTTTGCTTAATTATGCTGCATGCTGCAAGATTTCATATCTAAATTATCTAAGCTTAGAAACACATGAGAGGTGTCGAGATCTAGCACTGTCATGGAACATTTCATTTAGGTTAGGTGCGATCCATTTCTCTTATTCCTTGTTGCATCTGGAGACTTCAGGACTTCTCTAGAAATTGCTGGAACCTTTGTTCGAGGGTCGTTGGCCACTGCTGTCAATAATTCTCCATTATTATCAATAGGTTTGGGCCTCCTTTTAGGTATTCATATTTCCAGACCAATACCAGTCCGCTGATTCTATTTCCCTTGACCTACGTTGGTATTGATGACCCCAGGTTATATTTTTTTTAAAGAAATGAAAAATTCTTTGAATAAAATCTTGAAAAATTTAGGTGGGAAAAGGTAGTTTTAATCCTAAATCAACCTTTAGAGGAACACTTTACAATAAGTTGAGAAATAATTGTATATTCTTATCTACTGACACGAAATGATGGAGGTGGGTTTTTTTTTTGCATTATTCAATTTCTAGTGACAATAATTAATTCAAATAGATATCTTAATTTAAAGAGATATTTCTCATTTATCTCGATATAAAGTAAAGAATCTGCATACATGATTTTTAAGGAGATTCTGCAAGTCACTTGTAAATGACTTGAACAAAAATTTGAGAAAATGTGCCAGCATTTATGTGTGTGTATATGTGTTTCTAGTAACCTATTCCTCTCCAATTTATCCTTAGATGTATAAAATAGGTACTTTTTTGTCAACCAACGCTAGCTGTAAACCCAGGCTCCCTAATATTTGTGATTAGTTAGGGTTTGGATTGGGGTGGAAAATTTCTTTGGGTTTTTTTTCTATTTTCATAAATAACCGTTTCTTCTGTCTATACATAAATTTAATAATTGATGAAATATAACATTCAGAACAGATCCAACATTTGCGCAATATATTCAGATAAGAAACATCATGTAATACAGTATACAAAGTAAGGGTCTGGTTTTGCATCATACATACACTGGAAATACTGTCTCTCAAAAATTACAAATTTCCAGAATAAATGAGAATCAAAGTACATGGGAAAATCCATTCTCATTAAAGGAAAATCACTATGGTTTGCTAAACTGGACACCGATTCTTTTATAACCTTAGAATTGATAGTAGTCCAAAGCATGCATGCAAAATACCACTGGGTATCTTTGTCTCTTTCTCTTTTCGCTTCTTTTCTTTCTTCTCTTTCTTTTCTTTCTTTCTTTCTTTCTTGTTGTTGTACTTATTTTAGCAGCGGTCAACAGTCGAAAACACAGACACTCAGACACAGAGCAATGTTTGGTATTTGTGTATACCTTACGGTAATTTAGTTCTGGTTACATATCCTTACTTCAGTTCCATTATAATATGGATGGGTTTTTTAACACGAGTTGTTGAAAAGAAGTATTGACAAAAAATATGGTTTACTAGATACTCCATAGACCAACAGGTATTGGGTCGTATACCTAATATTGGTAGTACATAGATCATATATTGTATATACTGGTTAATCTGACTAGTTCAGGAGAAACGTCAACCAAAAATATAGCTTAGTAGTTAGGTCATAGATCGCCAGGTTCAAATTTGTATGCTGTAGAGTTGCCAGGCCAACATTTCAATGAAATTAAGGAATTCCTGAATCCAGAAAAAATTTAAATAAAATACTGCGTCCAACCTCTATTATGTACGTCTTGCTGAAAAATATCATGAATAATATATGAAATGTAGAATAAACATAAACACAAAAAATTCTTATGAATATTTGAATAGTTCGGTTCATCTCATTGTCGTTCTTTTATCACAATATTCTTCTTATAGACCTCATATATTCATGAGGAGATAGTTGATGTCTTATCAGTGAATGCACTGTTTCGATAACGAGAAATTTTGTGAATGACATGAGTTTGTGGTACTTCCATTTTATTCTACCTATAAAAAAAATCATTTCATGGCTTACAAGCATCCTTGAATTTTGTTCCCGGAAATGGTGGGGAAAAAAGGAGAATCCAAAAGGAGGTGAGTCCCTGAAATAAACCCCGTGTGTAACTGGATCTGTTGTTAATCCTAAATTATCCGGTGTCATCCTGGATCCTGCTAAATATCATCAACAAATGTATAGTGTTACATACGCACAACACTCTGAATCATTAGGAGCAAAGAACAAACCATCCCCAAACCTAAAATTTATTTTGGTGTAGAGGGTATTTCACCAAACCTTTCCTAGTCTGACACAGGGTTACAGGTTCCTAGCCATATTTGGTGTTCTTAAATTTGGTGTGATAAACAATGCTGTACGTTTGAGGAACAAGCTAAGGTTAATATGGAAAGATTCAAGACTGGCCTTCATCTTATTCACTTATAAGCCATTGAATCGCACTCGCGCTAATGTAATTTCTTTTTTCAGAATAAATATTGTTATCTAAGACTAGCAAAATGCATATTACCCTTTTATTTCATCAATTGACACACAAGGATCAAAGTACGAAAGGATTTTCATAGCAATTCACTAAGTTGAGTTTAGTTTGATCCAAACCTATACTGTTGACACCCAGTGAGAATCGAACTGACCGGATTGACATATAGGACTTGCTAACTATCTCCCAATTTATTCACGAAGCCTAACTTAGTTTGATATCAAAAATATTACTAAAGTTATTGGAGTAAGATTGTGGCATTCTGTGAGAATTGAACTTGCAACGCTAGCGAATGGTCTGGCGAGATTTGGTTGCTAACCATCGCTCAATGCCAGGAAAGTTCTGCGGGAGTTTGAAGAAGAACCACATATAGTTGCTGAGATTATCCCTGGAATAGTAGTATTATTATTTACTTCTGCCACAAAATGGCCATAGGCTAAATGAGAATTGGTTAAATTTTGTATCGGATGTAGGAAATTTTGTTTTTGTAATATCTTTTATCTTTTGAGAAGAGGTAAAAAGTGGTCCCCAATATCAAAACATTGTTACCCTGCCTCACCCTAGCTGTATATCAGTTGACTTATATTCAGTTTTTAGTTAGTACATGGTGTTGGCAGAGGTAGCTGTTTATTCGCTGTCCCACTACAGCAAAATGTGACACAAGGTCGAGCTTAACGTAGGAAGAATCCTGACCTGCTCCTTTGAGTGCAATGGAGCAGTGCTGCCCGGGGCAACGGATCCTCAGCAGCTGGGCTGAGTAATAATAGGAGAGCCCAAGGACGAGTCCAAAGGACTCCAGTGCGCGTAGCAGTGTGTAGCCTCAGTAAAACCTCATTGGCTGACGCACTTCACCGACAGCCAAATGTCAGTACCTGCGCCTCGGGCTCTGCTGTGGAACAGATACTACACTTTGACCCCGAAGAAAACGGCCAGAAAAAGGTGGCGAAGGCATGCGCTCTCTGGGTGCTTTCTCGTTTTATTTGTAACCCCCATCACGTTCAGCCATCGAGAGGAAGGGCGAAAACGAGGAACGCAGGAGAAGGGAAGTAAAAGAAGACCTAATTTATTGATTAATGCTTGGCGTTGAACAGAACGACCCTGAAAGATTCCTTAAGACAAAAATAGCGCCTTTCAATTTTGTAAATTGAAATAAACACATTTTTTTTTTTTGCGTTGTTTGCTTCTATATTGGCTTGTTGGCAATTTATAATGTAAAATGGCGGACAGGGCGGCCTGAAGATAAAAAAATTCCTGATTTGATTACGCAGGACTTTCCGCTAAAATATAATCGCATAATAGAAAGCCGACAAAATCAATATTCTGAATTAACTAAATATTCATTACGTTTGAATCTTTGCAAGGATTTTATGGTTTTTATTTTCAAATGATTTTTGTAATATTCTGATTTCAACGTTATTCCTAATTTTATTTTCTGTTGTTTTCTGATGGAATATTTAATTTTTAATTCAAGTTTCAATTTTGTTCTTTTGTTTATCTTTTGCTCATTTTTGACAATTTTTTTCTTTTTTTCTTCTATTATTATTATTATTATTATTATTATTATTATTATTATTATTATTATTATTATTATTATTATTATTACTATCATTATATTTTCTATTTTTCTGTATATTTTTTACCCTGATTCAGTTGGTTTTGGATCTTATCTTAATTTCATTTTTATTTTTGGTTGTTTTGTGATTTGATAATTTATTTTTTCATTTTGGTTTGAGCCTCTTTCATACTTATCTTGAATGTGTTTTTGTAGTGTTTTTGTATCTTTTTTATTATCTTTTTTTCATTTCTTTTCAACTAATTTTCATATTTCTTTTCTATTTATTAGAAACCGTCAAGCAAAACTATCACCAAATCTGTCAACATGGGTTTCTCCGACTATCAACGTGTATATTAGGGGATTATGCCGCAGGAGTTTGGACACAGGGTGTAAACATTAAAACATTTACTCCTTATCATATATAGAGGTAAAAAAACGTTACTTTTCTTTTGCATTCTTTTTTTTTTTTTTTTTTTGAAAGATTCCCCACAAAATGAGTTTTAGTGTGAAGTTCAATTTACAATGTAAGTTAAGTTGATCCCTTTAGTTTATCTCTAAATTCACACATGTTTTTTTTTATGTTGTTGTTTTGGGGTTTTTTTTCGGTGGGGTGGGGGGAAATTAAGACTCTCTTAATGATCAGCGCCCATCAAACGGCAAGAGGAATAATTTACTCATTGATCTCCCTGTTTCCCAATTTTTAATTGATCACCCCCAACACTGCATGCTGCCAAGAAACGTGGGTTCATTGACTGTTTCTACTGAGCGATAACCAGACCTGTTTTTACAGTGTTTCTCTTTTTAAACTCAGGACCTACCACCGTAATATGTTGACATAAGTGAAGATAAAGTCAAGTTGAATATTCAGAATTAACTGAATACTTGTCACGTTTCAACATTCGCAAGCAACTGTTTTTTTCCATTACTAATATTCCTGTGAGCTTTTCGAGGACGACTTGAATAACCAACTATTTAAGATCCAGTTTTAAAAATTCCATTGACAAGAATGTTGTCATTTAAGAAGTTTTGTTTTCTGGAGCTCATTTCATACATATGGGAACTTAGAGAGCCGCAAGAATATATACATGCAGATCCAGAAGAAGCAATTACCATCAAATTATGACGGAAAATTATTGAGCCTTTCCAGACTTCCAAAATCGTGATGATGTTGAATTAGGCTGAGTAGTGGAAGGTACATAATGACGTGGGTGTAGGAGAGAGAGAAAGAGAGTAAGAGGATGGACGCCGCCGCTATAACAGTCAGTTGTAGAACACATACTGAACGCTATTTTAGCTTTTCACTTTTTTTTCGTAAAAGCGAAAAAACTAGCATAAAGCGAACTTTTGTAAAACTGGCGGATACCTTTATCACACATCAGGGTGGCATAATAGTTATCAGCACAGAAAACTGATCACAACAACCGAATCCAATTCCTGTTGAGGCTGTTGATTATCAGTCCACGTTAACGCTCTTGGGAATAACCTGATTCCGTTTTTTTTCTTGTGATCAATCTTATCTTAAAAAAAAGCCACATCACTGGCATGTCACGGTGGTTAACGAATATGAGAGAGTGGTTGATTGAGCACTTGGGGAAACCGCATCTCATAATTATCTCATTTACCCGGCTTGTAACCACAAAAAATTGTTTACCTTTAGACAAACTTGATGAAGAACCTATCGTTATGAATTTTATATATTTCATCTAGACAGTTATACATTATCATAATCTGGTCTTAAATGACCCAAAGAACAGATACTCAGTTTCAAGATGGAAATTTTTACATGGGAATGGTAGATATATACTAAGGTTTGCTTGGTATGTTGCTCAGTCACCATCACCAGGCACACAGGACCGAACTCACAACTAGCTATGGCCTGAGACCATCATTCTTCAGGAGATGACCTGTTCAAAAATTTATTCAGCTTATCTTGGTTTAGCATGAAGCTGCAATAATGAGTTACTCAGTAAGGTTTGAACTGACTGCGTTATCAATGGTTTTTGATACTTCTTTGCTAATCGTATCTCTTCAAAAATGCGTCCAAGACATTCAACTTTAGCCACCCTGTTTGTTATAGCTCCTTTAACACGCCACTCTGTACTTATTCGCCGGTCAACGATAAAGTCAACCAATTTTATTGATACAAGATGGAGAGATGAACTAGAAAAAATCTGAAAATACTGGCTCTGCGACGCCCATGATAGACAGTTGAGGCGGATCCTGAGGAAATTCTATGTCCAACGACGGACGATAAAAAAATGATGATGATGATGATGATGATGATGATGATGATGATGATGATGATGATGATGATGATGATGATGATGATGATGATGATGATGATGATGATGATTTTCTTTATGGACACATCGTATCAACGTAGAAGTTTTTCTCTCGTGACCCTTTAATCTCTCTCGGGCTCTCTTTGTCTGTCCAGGCCCTTGTTTGATGCACCGGCCGCTACTCCCTTTTAGAGGTCCTACTGAAAGGGGTCCACAATAGTTAGACAGTAGTGAGACATCCTTTCTTACCATTTCTCCAGAGATGGCATCGTTTTTTTGTTGTTTTGTTTTGTTTTTGTTGGCTTTTTTGTTTGTTTGTTTTTTTTTTTTCGAATTAAACTCAGCCCAGTCTGAAAGTAGTCCAGAATAGGAAGGCACTAAGCTTAGATCGAATTCACTGTACTAACATTGGTTTCAGGAGACTTGTAGTTGCGCAACCCATTGTATGAATGTGACTCTTATTACTGAATTTTTCTCATGCTGACCGATAGCGGAAGTACTTTCGTTCATTATTCCTCGTCTGACAGCCCGTCTGACTGAAATGGGTACGTAGTTGGTAGTGACTCTCCTATATTACAAAATTACAGGTATTTTCCACTTTCTGTTTCTTAAATAGTCTCTGTCGATTGCCCTACAAAATAGCCCTCTGCTAAAATGCCAGTTTAATAACACACTTAGTGACGGATGGCGTTACTGTGTCAATTGTAACAGGGCGTGCCTTCGTCTGTCCCTTCTTTTACACTTTTAGAACTTAATTGCTGATGAAGCAGAAATTAATACAGTCTTGGTAGAAGAGAATGGATTTTTTTTACAATTTAGTGCAGCTTTTCGTTGGTATGAAAACTAATACCCACTGTGATTGTGATCTCTGAACCTCGAGTATCAAATGATATGCTCTCTCTCTCTCTCTCTCTCTCTTCTCTCCTGATATCTCACTCTCTATTATTCTCGCAGTCTTTCCTTCTCGTTCTCTCTTTCTCTCTCTAACTTAATCACATCCTTTCTTTTACTGTCTCTCTATCCTTATTTCTTACTTTCACCTTGTCCTCCATTTCCTTTCTTTCTGATTCACTCTGTACCTCTCTCTTTCTCTCTCCCACTACATCTTTCACTCAGCCACTCTATTACTTCTCACTCATTGTTTTAACCCTTTCATTATTTATCCTTTTCTCCTTTTTTATCTCTGTTTCTTTTCACCTCTCTTTCTCCGATGAAAGCAGCTATAATAACTGGATATCAAAAACCGGCATTCGAAATTATCAATATAGTCGACATATGTTTCTTCAGTTTTTAAGTGATTCTGGATGTGTATGTACCACGGATACAGGCCACACCAATAATGCTTAATGACTGGAAAAATGAATTTACTCTTTATGTCAAGGAAAAACGTTTTTGAACCCCCCCCCCAAAAAAAATGTTTTCTGGAAAGGCCTAATTTACAATCTAAGTTTATTCTAGATTTATCCTTCAGTTTGTGTCCTGCAACGTTCACACCTGCTTGTTTTTGTTTTTGTTTGATTGTTTTTTATTTCGGACATTTTCCAAAAAGAAAAAAATATCAATTGATCATCCCCTTTTTCCAATTAATCACCCCAACGTGGCATGCTGCCAAAAGACGTTGATTATATGATAGTTTCAATTGAGCGACTAAGCAGACCCATTGTTTGCAATCAAGTGTAATAATACCTAATAGGTTTCTGTTTTTTATTTGTTTTTCCAACCTAGAGTCTTGAACTGTTTTTCCAGGTCAGTTTCAATTCTTGCTTGAATTTCCACCTCATCCAATCTTAATTCCACTGCAGTGACTGGTTATAGGTATTATATTTCATCCATTTACGTAGGTTCGTCGATAAGTCTGTAGCTGAGTGATCATCGCAGGAGATAGAGGGTCAGCTAGTTACCTCAAGTCCTCAGTTCCTTTCTGGATAACCTCGTAGATCCCAACAACTCCGCCGCCGGAACAGTCTCAATTCTCCCTCAAATTCAATCTTGATACTAGTGTTGTGCTGTTGCTGTTGCTGCTGTTGATATCATCATCATCCTTATCGATGAGTCTGCATATCCACAACAGATGTCTGGTGGTCACCGAGAAAATATGAGTGACAGTCAATCCCAAAGTACAAGGCCATTTTCTGCTGCAGTCCACAGCAGTGCTGTGGCTTGCACTTTCTCACAAGATGCCTGGGTTCATTGCTGAAGTCTGATTGACGGTAAGTTCCCTCTGGTCTCCAGCCATTCTCCCTTCGTCCTCACATATCAGAGTAGCGCTGTGGTTTGTGCTGTCCTAACCTTCGTATGTTATTATACACTTATGCGATGTTCCCTCTCGCTGTTCGACCATTTTCGACGTCTTATTTCCAGTACCCTTCTCTGTATTCTTCCAGATCTGCATAGTCTCAATCCTTCCTCTTATCTCCAACTTCTCCAAACCTGACAAATATCTTTAGCATTGTTTCAAATCTACCAACTATTATTGGCACCACTCTGACCTTCTTACTCCACACCTTCCTCAGCACCCAGGTCAAGATCTAGCACTTTTTCCAGTTTTTCACTAGTGTGTGGCTCTGTGGTCAGCAGGCAAGGCCAAGTCTTTGATTTGGCTTGTTCTCTTTTTTCTGGAGTACTACTACGAGATATGGTCTTCTTGCTTGGAATGGAGGTTGGTTTGGATGTCCAAGTCCTTGAGTAATTTATGGCTTCTACTTTCAGGAAAGTCTCCGGTTTGTACTGGTACCACTTATCTCCATGGTCGAATCCTATTCATTTGCATTATTCCCAGTGCATGACTACCCTGTTGTGCATTGTCTTGTATTCTTTCTGAGCTAATTTGCTACATTCGCTGGTTATATGGTTTACTGTCTTGTCACTGAGGCAGCATCTGTTTTTTTTCTGTCAATCTTCGCTTTTACATAGTTTGTCCGGGTGCATTTGTTTTGGGCTGCCATGATGATGGATTCTGTTTCCTCTATGCAGCGATATCTATGATCTTTCGCCAGCGATATTTTCTGTCTTTTGAATCCTCCCATGGAGTCTTTTTTTGTTCTTATTTTTCTTTCCTTGCCTAGTGTTACAGCTTTATTTTCTACCTTTTTATTGTTTGTTGCACTTCTCGTTTTCGACTTACGTTTTGGTCAGGGATTCTGTTTAAATTCGTTTTTACTTCATAGTTTAATATGTGAGATGTGTCTGGGTATTCATATGAGGGTTAGCCAAGATCTTTTTTTTTCTATGTTTCTATGGATTTCCTTCTGCTCTTTATCAGATGGCCAGTTTCTTCTCAGACTTTGTTTTGCTTGGTCAGTCAGACACTGACTTGAAGCCTTTACGGTGAAAATCCCCCTCCATATTGTAAGTATGCGTTGTCTGCGACCCCTAATAGATGGTTTGCTTTTTAGATAACAATAAATAACTAACCTGCTGTCTTCTTTCTTCTATTTTTCTTATTATTTTGGCCAACAATCGCTCAGTAATGACTCTAACCTTCCCCTGCGCCAATATGGGGACACAAACCGGAATTTCGGCCAGCAATCGTGGAATGACAACTGGGTCCCCACTCCCTGGGGGCCGACAAAGGATCAACTGTCGGTTATGACGCACAGATCTTGAATTTGTGTTCCGTTCTTGCGGAAGTATCATCAATTTGCATATTCATATTCGTTTGGTTTGTGGTGCTGTGAGGTCGTACCAAGCCCTGGTGGTTGGTCACAACTGATTTCAGTCAGTATGACCTCCAGGTTCCATAGCACCCATAGTATAACATCTCGATGAGGTAAGACATGAATGTGCACTGTGCTGTAAGGGATAACAACAAGTGGACTGTGTTCCATATATCACTCGCGAGCCAATGTCACAAAGCTTTTGATATATTGCTTTGCACACACACACACACACCCTTAAGTGACACATGTACTTATAAAAGTATTGAAACAATAGATAAACATTGAACACAAAATAAAAACGAGAATTAAAAAAACATACGAATGATTTTGAATATACTTACTGGAGTCGATTCTTCTCTCATATGGTTGACATGCAGAGAATCCCTTTTCCTTGTTCAAGCACTGAAACTATGACATATGTACTTCTAGCAAAATTAAAATAGAATAGACAATGAGATATAAACTTCAGATACTCAAAAGGGTCAGGTCACACGAATAATCGGTTTGCCATTTTTTGTTTTGTTCCTGTTCAGGCTTTTGGTTATTCATGTCTTTTGTTTGTCGGCTATGGAGTCGGCTGTCCTTGAAAAACTGAAAAGTAGTGATGGGGAGCTGGGCCAAGGTTGGCCTCAATCATGCTCTAGTGGAAGTCTATTTTAGTTTTTAGCACTTGTTCTAGGTCTATTCAGACATGCTTCCCCTACCCATAACATTTGTACTGATATTGAGTGGATATTCACGGAGTAAAACAGTATAATCGAGCAAAGAAAGGGTTGCTAACACGACCACACCTAGCCTCATTAAATTTTACCTTAAACTGAGTTCTTGTCTAACTATTTTTTGTCTTTCGTCTGTCTCCCTTCCCCCAGATTTAATCATTTCTTAACTCATCCTTTATATTAAAATAAAAACAAACTTTAGTAGCTATTTGAGTGTTATTGGTCTGTTCATACTTCTCCATTTCTTCCAACTTACAAGAAGTCCTCAGAAATTTCAATGTAATGATAAAAGAACTTGAATGTCTACAGGTGACATCAATCGACCTATAAGGCTGAAAATTTGCTTTAATATTCCACTAGACCCTTCCAGAAAATTTGCCTAGAGGATTTCGCTAAAGGTGATTTTTTTTTGTCTTTTAGAGGCTTTTTGTCCCAAAACACCCATTTTTTTTTTTTTAGAAATGTTTTATGAGTGTAGAAGCTGCACTGAACGCATTTTTCATGCTACAGTCTTGGAAATTCGCATTAGAAGTCGATTACACACCTTCTGAAAAAGTTTTTTTTCATAACCCACTATATCAGTTTTGGGTGGTAGGGGTCCAATCTGCGATCGAAGTTTATGCTAAATTAGTCACCAGTTCACACTCGATTGGTTTTTTTTTCTTAAAAACGTTTCGAGTAATTGCTGCCCAAGAAAAAAAGGGAGAAAAGACGATGGTCACGAGACGGTTTCTACAGAGTGACTCACCATACCAATTATTATCATTATTATTATTATTAGCAGCACCAGCAACAGTTGCATAGTGGTCATTGCTAAAGACCGAATGACTGCAAGTATCCTCAAGTACCCAGCCGTCCTCTCATCGTCCTCACATTCCATAAGAGCGCTGTGGTGTGCACCATTTCGACCATACTTTTCTTATCCCAGTTGTTACACCATTGCTGGAGGTTGCAGATCTCATATTTGTAGTACTCCCTTCTAGTTGCGTAGACGCCAGTTGTGCTGTGGTGTGCAAAGTCTCAATTGGTCTTCTTATATCCAGCTCCCCCAATCTCATTTTCAGTGTTCTGTGCGCCTACTATTATTAGTACTACCCCAATCTTTATATTTCATACCTTCTTCTGTTCCCTTGCCAAATCATGGTATTTTCTTAGCGTTTCACTCTTTCATATTCACTCTATGATCCGTAGGCTCAGCCACGTCTATCATTTAGCAGGTCTTCTTTCCATTGTCCACAACTACCAGATCTCACTTGGATGGGGTGGTCGGTTTGGATGTCAAAGTCCCAAAATAATTTGTGGCTTCTATAATCCAAGACTGTCTCCGGTCCGTGCTGATGCCATTTATCTGAATGGTCGAATCCCAGTCGTTTGCTTAGTTCTCAGTGTATAGCTGTTGCTATCCTGTCGTGTTTGTTCTTCTCGTTCTGGACTTGTTTACTATGTTCACTGGTTTCGTGATTTACAGTCTTATTTCTTTCTTCACATTTTTCCTTCAAATTTTTTTCTTTGTTGTCTTCCTCATTTGGTACTTTTATGTTTTTTGTTCCAGTGCTTCGGGCGCTTTGTATAATATCTTGACTGCTTGCTTACACTTTTCTAATCCCGTTTTGACCTTTTTGGATATGGTCTTCTCTGCCAATGAGTCCTCCCTCTTCACATACAGTCTATTTGTGTCATCTCTAGGGTGTAGAGCCTTATGCATCGTCATAAGCTTTCTTATTCATCAATCGATTGATCGGAGTCCTTTCTTTGTTCATTCAAGAAATGTACCCGAGTATCTTACTACTAATACTGCCTATGTACTCATTCCTTTTATGAAATTTCTGCTATGCAGCTTGGTCATATATTTTTCTTATCGTCTTAGGGTATTTCTTTCTCATTTTGTCCCTCATTTCTCCTCGTTTTATCAATTGCATTCGAGAACTGCTAGGTATCTCTACTGGTCTTATGTGGTTAATGCTCTGAGTTTTTGTTGTCCAGTAATTCGATTCTTTCTGTCACTATAATCTTTACCCCGTGCATCACAATCAATACACATCTTTCCATTCCAAACTCCATTTCAATGTCATTGCTGTATTCTAACGCTTTGTTGAAAAACATTTTGAACTCTCTGCTGTTCTTAACAAATAGCTCTACATCGTCTATTGGCATGAAGTGGTTGACTTTCCCTTTTGTTTGGGAGAAATAGTATCCTTTGCTATTTTTTATGTGTTTAGCGGTATCATAGTTAGTACAAATAGTAGTGGAGACAGAAAGTACCCCTGGATATTCCCTTTTTTTATGCTTATCTCTTTCAAGTTTTCTCCTGTACCAGTCAAGTCTACTTTCCAATTTTTCATAGTTTGCTATTGATCTCTTCTGCCCATGGAAATATATAATCTCTCTGCCATAATGGTAGGTAGGTGATTGGTCTATGGTTGCTTGCCTGGTTCCCTGCCTCAGTGTCATTTTCGATGAGGGTCGTTCTGCCTTTGGTCATCTAGACTTGGACTTCATCTTCATCTACGCAACTATGGAGATGGTCGATGAGTCTATCGTGTAATGTGGTGAATCAACTAATATCCGAGGATCCCATCAGATCCTAGCACTTTCCAGTTGGCTATTTTCGGAAAGTGTTTTTCAGTGAGGTTTTATTCAATATTATTTGTTCTTCCTCGTGTACATTCTTTTTTTTAATATCATCTAACCATTCTGGATAGTCGATGTGTCTTTTTTGCACCTTCATATGCCGTTCCCGAAATTCTTTGTCTCTGTGGCATCTGTTTTTGAGTTCCGTCTTTTTTCACCATTCAAGTAAAAATAAGGTAATTTCGTTGTTTTGAAAAGTGTGATTTTGTGTGTGTATTTGGCAATCCATTGTCTATATTTCTTCAGTCTTGCTTATTTGGCTAGTCTTCTTTTCTGTATTTTTCCGCTGCAGCAAGTATCCCATCTCGTCTTATCTTGAAAGTGCCAAAATCTAGCTAGTTGTCTGTCTATGTGCTATACGTTTTAAGTAATTCTTCCTCTTTCTCTCGTTGGGAAATCTGTTTTTCTAATCACATTTCTCACGTTCTTTTCATTTTTTTTCATTTCTTGATGTTTCTTCTTGTGTCGTGAAAAAATCCAGTTTCCATTTTTGCAACAGCATGAATGAGGTTGTTGAGCTCCGTCGCGTTATTAGTTCCAATATGCTGTAAAAGGCAATTGACATGTTCCGTAGAGTCCTTCACTTTTTTTCCCCAGCCTTTTCCCCCTGAGGGATGGCGGAGGCCCTCTCTCTTCTCGCATTTATTCTTTTAGGGTTTGTATCAAGGATTTTCACTTTTCTTGCCTTTTATTTCGGTTGTTCTCTATAGTTGTTACTACTTCGTCGTTTATTGTATCAGTTGTGACCTTTTCTAGGTCCTGGTATTTCCATAGCTTTTCACTCTTTCATAATAATAATAATAATAATAATAATAATAATAATAATAATAATAATAATAATAATAATAATAATTATTATTATTATTATTATTATTATTATTATTATTATTATTATTATTATTATTGCTGTTGGGGAAGGGGATTTAGTTACTTGCGCTGGAATAAATTCTCATTCAATTTTAGACCTTACAAATATCGACCAGCTAATTAAATATGCCCATTGGCATAAAATAAACAGCAATATCGACTGGATGAAGACAGCTGTACGAATTCCCTGTGCGCAGTTGGTAAAAAAGTGGCCACGCAGTTGAATAACCAATGGATACTGAAAATGAGCGCATGCATCCATACCACTGCGTATACACACTCACATACAGACGTGAGTCTCCTCTTCTTTCCCGAAATTGCACGTATTTGCCATCGTATATGAATATCATTTTGCCACTATTTTCCATTTTCTTTGAGACTACTTGTTGGCTGAGTTAGTTGCACGGTGTCCTTTCGTCGCTGTTCAGTCCTAAATGAAAGCTGAGCTATTGGATGCTGATTTTCCAAGATTAAAACATCTCTACGATTGCTACAAAACAATCATCCTGTTTCCTCAGTGAATATATGTATTGTGTGACAGCAAATAGAAGGTTTACATTCATCATCATCAGCATTTTATTGTCTGTTGTTCAACGTATACCTTCCCAAGGATTCACTAGATCCCTCTATCATGGGTGTCGTGGAGCCAATACTTTCTGAACTAGTTCGTCTTGCTATCTTATATTCTGCCAGCCCCGGTGTAGCAAATGATCTCTGGGGATCCACGTTGTGAGTATTGATATCCAGTAGTAGTCTGACTTTCTTGTATCATGACTAGCCCATTGCTATTTGAGCTTTTAAATGGATTTTATTATGTCTCAGGATTCTATTTTTCCCGAATATATTGTGCCGATGTGATCTCTCCATGCGATGTTGAGCACGTTTCTTTCATGAGCGCGTTGCTTGGTTCTCAGTTTCATGGTCAGTTTCATGGTCAGTCTCTTGGTTAGGTTCCATGTTTCAGCTCCGAAGGTGCCTCTCAGGAGTATGCATTGGCTGTAAAACTTTTCTTTTTAGGACCAATAGGATTCTCTTGTTCTTAAAAGTCGATCTTGCTATACCGAAGGCTTGCCATCCTAGAGTGATTCCTTTCTTGATTTTTTTCTGTTGGGAATTTCATGGGTATTCCTTATCCTAGATTGAAGTACTGGTCTACTTTCTTGAGCTCTGCGTTTTCGATTTTGATTGTTGTTTATGTTTGCCTTTAACATGCTCGTTACGAATGGCTTTTGTTTTGCGAGATAATGCGTATTGGTTGACCGATAATCAAGATTGACTATAGTGAATTTTGCTGCTACAACCCAGACAGATGAGATACTTATAGGAGAGTGTTTTGTCCAACTATATTCTCTGTTTATCATTGTGACAGGCCAGTGACAAGACATTTCGTTAGGATAAACTGATCACAAGAGAGATTGAAATTATGCCACCCTCAAGAGCATTTGCTTAAAGTGGAGATGAATAACATCAACTGGAATTCGAACTTAGTTACACTGATCAGTTTCCTGTGTTGATAACCGTTACGCCACCCCGATGTGTATGTAATATAGGAACTCCTCGCTTCTCGAAAGCTACGTTTACACTACTCTTTCACTTTTACAAAGCTAAAATAGTGTTCAGTGTTTGTTTTACAACAAGCCGTTGTAAAGACAGTACGAACCCTCTTCTTCTCTCTCCCTCACCCAAGTCTCCAATACCATCCAATACCTGAATCTCCGACGATTCTGCTGGAAAAAAAAACGTGATCACCATCTTATGGGCCTGGGAACGCACAAAAATCTTTTCCATATAGATTAATGGTAATTGTTTCTTTACATTACGCCACTTCAGCTTACGGATTTTTTTTCAAGGTAATGCTCAACTTTTATACTGGGTCAAATCTGTATCATATTATTTTTTTTATTGTAAATTAATATGAAATACGTGAAAAAATTAAATGATCACATGACGTAGCAAATTATAGGGGTAACACACCGGTCCCTCCATGGTATTTTTCAAGAAGATTCTTACTTGAAGGCACCCATTTCCTCTCCGCTGGTTGAACAGGATCGAAACAGGGAGAAATCATTGACCTTAGCTTTTGTGGAGAGCTAAATACATATGCTCTTCTGGATAGTATAATGTGAACCTAACCCAAATCCAAATTGTTTACTCATTTTTTATTATAAATTGCGTTATATTAATAATGAAACTCTTATTTGATATGATCTCCTGTCATCACACGGTTGATATATCACAATGTAAATAGAATAAACAATTAAAGAAAATGGGGCTGCTGCAGGAATCGAACCTGCGACCAATAAGGTAGCTGCTTTCTCTTCAATTGTTTATTCTATTTACGTTGTCTAGGCCAAGTGATATATTAACCATGTGATGACAGGAGATCATTTCAAATAAGAGTTTCAATATATTATAACGCAATTTATCATCATTCTATGCGATCAATTATCCATTTCTTAATACGAACTCATATATACATACTTATATGTTCACAGCCTTATTTCACACAACGAATGTTTATCTATCTATACATGATCTCTGTTCTTGTCAATGCACTTAATTCAACGACGAACATAGATTGAACATTACATAGGAACAATTTCAGATCAAAATTCAACTTGAAACTACGTGCTAGGCTGCAAACTTATTGATCCGGGTGAATTTTTTTTTTCCCCCTAGAATATTAGTGTTAAGCGAACACGAACCTCTTCCACTGGAATTTTAACAAAGTCCTCCAATGCCTTTGCCTGCTAGGCCAACCTCGTTCTTCTGGCAACTGGATATTAAGCTAAAAATATCATAACAGAAAAAAATACCAGAATACTTTATATTAAGGAATATTTGGATCTTTGTGCTATTTTTTTCTCTCTCTTATTTATAACATTTTTCATTTGATTTTACAATGATCTTTTTTTTCCTTAAAGTTTGTTTTCCCGGTGTTCAATTTTGTAGATAGTTAATATGAATTACACATGAAACAAAAATGGGAAAAAAAAAGAAATCTATTCGTCAATAAATATAATTCATTAGAATTCGTACTTTCCTTCATGAATAATGCATTGAATTTCCCGAACACTTTAGGGATTTAAAACTTTTTTGTTTCGTTATTATTCCCCTGAACACAACCACCATAAAAATTTATCTGCAAACCGAAAAGCTTCCTCTTCGTTTTTCATTTATTCAATTCTTTTTTTAAATTACTTTTGAAATATATATATATATTTTTTTAAATTTTTGTGTGTTTCACAATAGTGATTCCCATTGAGTGTGCCGCGGCTGCCTGCGGGGTAAGAGAAAATGAGAGAAGGGAACAAGTTTGAGAATCACTGCTTTATAGAACTTATCAGTTTGGTTTTGTTTTTTTCTAGTATTTTATTGCATCAGAATTTTTCTCTTTTCTATTATTCAGAGAATATCTTCATCTTTTTAGAAACCGTCAACCAAAACTGTCACCTAAACAGTCAATAACTGTTTCTTTAGATTCTAAGCTGGTCTGGCTGACTGGCTGGCTATGTATGTATTCATGTACTGCACATACACGCCGTACCAATGGAGATATAGGGCTAAAGATTTAAACGTTTCTCTTTATCATTTCTGAAAAAAAAAGTTGTTTTTTTTTTTTATCCTCTCTCCCGATAGGGTTTTAGTGGAGGGGTCAATTGCGATGAAAGTTCAGTTCCTTTGGAAGTTGAAGATTTCTTAATTTATGTCCGGCAACATTCACGTTTGTTTGAGTTTTTTGTTTTATTTTTTTTGTTTGTTTTTTTTTTCAAATTAAAACTTTGACCAACAAAAAGCAGAAGTTGCTCATTCATTGATCACCTCTTTCCTCATTTTTTTAATTGATCATCCCCAACACGGCATCCTGCCGAAAAACGTCGGTCACAGGACAGTTTCTACAGAGAGACTAACCAGACTATTCTTCCGGTTCTTGTTTACTTAACGAATTTTTTTTTTGCCATGATTCTGATTAATATACCATCGGCATGTCTGTTCACGCGAGATTCATTCCTGAAAATGGAATAGAATTTTAACCCTTATTTTAAATATCAAACGTGCAGCCAACATAGAGCGCACAGTGTTCGGATGATAAACGATTAGTAAATTTCATTAAATGTATCCGGGATTCGCTTCGTATTTTGCTTTAGATGTGAAGAATAAATAAACACACCTGGTTAGTCAGTCATTAAAAACCGTCACGTGACCAACGTCTCTTAGCAGCATGCTTGTGTTTAGAGTGATCAATTACAAAATTTGAATGACGGATGGTCATTGAATAAGTTACTCTTCCCGACTTTTGTTGGATCAATGAAAAGTTTGAATTTTCTGAAAAAAGAGTTGGCACAAACTAATGATCAATTTAGCATTATTTACGTTGTAAATTGGACCCCCATTAAACAAAAAAAAACAAAAAACGAAGCATTTTTTTGTAGACATAATTGGGATTCCACTGGTGCAGCTTATACGCGTGATATATGCATATATACATTCATAGTCAGCCAGCCGGACCATCTTGAAAACTGAAGAAACCTACTTATTCGGTTTAAGTGACAGTTTTGGTTGACGATTTCCAATGTTCTTTTTTACGTATTCACTTCAATGTTACATATATAACTTGAGAATAAATATTCCTTCCGCATTGTTTCATTGGATAAAAATATAATACATAATAGTCCCATTTCATTATTGAAAAAAACACATACATTCTTATAGCTGAATAATAGTTATAGTCCGATTCTTATATCTATTCCTGGTCAGCAAACATCTCCTTTATACTTATTTTCAATTAATTTCTATCGTAAAATCATTAACATTTTTTCTCCATAGTAGAGTCTATAAGCGATGCAGTTACATTACATCCATGATAGTGACGATCTGTCAGTAACGCTTCTATTTATTTTTGATTACTTACAGTTTTTCACAGTAAAAAATATTTACAATGCATCGTATATATATGTGTGTGTGTGTATGTGTGTGCATTATATATAAATATATAATGCATTATATGTAGCCACACTGAAGAGTTTTGATACAACGAAACGGCTGTTCATGGATGACACAATCATTAATTATTATTATAATTAACGCACGCTTCTTTAGGGTTGGGCACTATTTAGGTAGGACAACTCGTCCATTATAAGCTATATAGCAATACTCTGGAATGGAGCACACTGGTGGATGAGGAACTATGCGTAAGTAAATATATCGCCCATAATTCGGTCCTACTGACCGTCCAGTTCTGCATAGGGCAGAAGTAAAATGCCAGCCTCTGGGTCTGAAGCAATGGGTTCGATTCTACCTCGTGGCACTGGATGGGATAGTCTAGATAGTCTATAACCATATAAATGTACATACAACAAAACAGCTATCTGTGGAAAACGCAATTATATATAAGTGTGTATTATATGTATATATATATATATATATATATATATATATGTTATGGGAAAGTGGTTTGCTCAAGTATATATATATATATATATATATATATATATATATATATATATATATATATATGAATGACATAAGCGATATATCAAAATCATAGCTCAATGGGAGGCAAGGTTTGATTGACACTGCTGGGATGTCATGCTGATATAACTGTTTTTAAAATCCCTGAAATGCTTACATGGTAAATAACCGATGATCCCGACAAGTGATTATACATTGTACCATAATAACAAAGTATGTGCAAAACAGGGGGAAGAAGAAAGTTACATGAATTGCTTTGACAGATAAGATTTTGAAAAAAGTTTTTTTAATGTTTAGTCTTTAAAGCTTTCTCTCTCTCTCTCTCTCTTTCTCTCTTTATGTATATAAATATGTATATGTGTGTGTGTGTGCGTGTGTGTGTGTTTTTGTGATGAGAAATGGATATATGATCCAACAGAATGATTACAATTGCATTATATTATACTAAAACTATATTTGAAATACATGTATATTTACACGGTGAATTTATTATTTGGCCTAGACAATGTAAATAGAAATAAATAATTAAAGAAAATGGGGCTGCTGCAGGATTCAGACTCTACAACCAAAAGGGTAGCTGCTTCAACGTAGCGTTGCTCTAACCATTTAGCGAAACAGCCACCGGTAATGCAAAGGCTCAGATAACTTTCACAACTCAAAAATTCCATACTAGGTTATTCACGGTCTATATCTGCTCTATTCGTTTCTTTTAATGCGACAATTATGTTGAGAAATGGATATATGATTCGACATGATATTGCGTCATATTATACAGAAACTATATTTGACATGATCAACCGTTATTACACAATTTACGTTGTCTAGGCCTAATGATGTATTCATCGTGTAACAACGGCGGATCATTTCAAATATAATTTCAATATAATATAGCACAATTTTCAATCATATATATACATATGTGTGTGCGTGTGCGTGCACACACACATACAATTTGATTTGATTTCAATGAAAGGAACATACACTCGAAACCATCCTTGGCACAGAATGAATGTGATATGAAAACTCATTCCGATTACCTAAATAGAAAATTCAAAAAGACATAAACGTTAACAAATTAAAATTCCCATGCCGTTTAGTGTTTAGTGGCCAGAGATATAATTACCCGCAATTTTCACTAAATTTGGTCCCGGTTTTCTGAAATTCTAGATTTTTCGCTTACGTACGCATGGAAAGGCTCACAAGTGTATCTTGCACACCATCGGCATTCGATACTTATTGAGCGCCGGACCAAGTGAAACTCTGAGTAAATATCTATGTGAATACAGTTTTAATGGCCTAGATTTATTTCAGAGCATTCCAAACAGTGCGTTGCAACATTTTAGTGTGTTGCCAATAATCTCTAGGTGTGTCACGAAATTATGTATAATTTTGTATCTTTCAAAAGGCACCTTTTTTTCAAGTCAGTTGAATTGCTAGGGTGATAAATTTGTACCGCAAAATCTCAGAAATGCGTCGCAAAGGAAAAAAAAACAAAAAAAATATTTTTTATAAAGTGTGTCGTCAATGTAAAATGTTTGGAAAGCACAGCATAAATTGGACAATATATTCAACGGCCTTTATTAGATTACTCTAATCGAAAAATTCCATTTACTCTCCACCTCTCATCATTTTTTGTACAATTTCCATTTCTCTCTCTCCCTCTCCCTCTCTCTCTCTCTCTCTCTCTCTCTCTCTCTCTCTCTCTCTCTCATCTTTTATTCTTTGGTTACTCTAATTCTTTTCTCTTCTTTTCCCTTTGCATTCATCTCTCTCTATTCTTCCATTCCTCACCTATCTCTCGCTTTCACCTCTCTCTCTCTCTCTCTTATTTTACTCTAAGCTCTCTCTCTCTCTCATTCTTTCCTCCTTCTTTTCCCCACGTACATCTCTCTCTATTCTTTCCTCGCCTATCTCTCTCTCTCTCTTTCACCTCTCTCTCTCTCTCCCTTTCTCTCTTATTTTACTCTCAGGTCTCTCTCTCTCTCATTCTTTCTCCCTTCTTTTCCCCTCGTACATCTCTCTCTATTATTTCCTAACCTATCTCTCTCTCTTTCACCTCTCTCTCTCTCTCTTTCTCTCTTATTTTACTCTTAGCTCTCTCTCATTCTTTCCCCCTTCTTTTTCCCTCATACATCTCTCTCTATTCTTTTCTCCTTGTTCTCCCGCTTCCATCATCCCCTTCTCTCTCTCTTTCTCTCTCTCTCTCTCTCTCTCTCTCTCTCTCTCTCATTTTACTCTTAGGTCTCTCTAATTCTTTTCCCTTCTTTCCATCCCTTTCTATTCTCGTCTCCTTTTTCCATGGCTAGCTCTTTTTCTCGCATTTTTTTCACTTTTCTATGTTTCCATCTATCTCTTATTATTCTTTTTTCATTAATTTTCTATATTCTCACTTTTTCTCACATTCCATTCTTTCCCCCTCGTTCTCACCTCTCTCTTTCTTTCTTCCCCCTCTTTCTCCTCCCCTGTTCTCTCTCTCCCCTTTTTCTCTTGCTGTCATCTTCCTCATTCCTTTCCTTTCTTTTCATCTCCCCCACTTTCCCCTCTCTCTATCTCATTTTTTTTTTTATGTTTTAATCTTGGAAACTATGTGGTCATTTTTATGAAAACATATGCCTCAAACAATAGAACATTTTCAGTGTTATCTTTTTAAATCAGGATTCAATATTGCGTTGTGAATTAAATTACTCAGTAAAGCTCAATAAAAACAATTGGGTTTTGTAACTTCTATTACTGCAGGCTATAATTTTATGGACACATTTCAGTGAAGCTTAAGTGTACCTTTACGGCAATGTTCGGCCTGCATAAAGTCTTGTAAATCTGATTTATTCTTATCAAGAAGAGATATGAGCAGTGTATTTTGCTTTCGCGGTACAATACTAAATATGGCCAAGGGCAACTTTCTTCCACATACGTTTCAACATATTTTCGTTTTTTTCTGTAGTGTGTTATGTTTATTCTGTGTTATGTGGGTGTGTAAAAACGCTTGAAAGTGTCTGTGTATGTCTCGTTTAACAAAAGTGTGTAAGTATGAAAGCGTATACTAAAGTATGAGTGTAGTTACTAGTTATTTACTCCCCCTCCCCCTCCAAGGTTGGAATGTGACACAAGGTCATCGTAACGGGGCTGGGACAAAGACCAATCAAGAAAATGTCCTTCCGAACCTTCCCTCATTGTGCAATGGGGAGGCGTTGTCTTGGGGGTCAACATCTCCAGAATTGCATATTTTAGGGGTTCTTTTGTACGTGCTTGTGTAGGTGCGGGGGTAAATGTAAAGAAATGTGTGTATGTGTGTGTATGAGTGTGTGTGAAAATGAACATGTGTGTGTATGTGTAAGCATGTGTGAATATGCATTTGTATGTGTGTGCGAAAGTCGATGACGGACGTGTATTGAAGTATTGTGCGTATGTGAAAGTGCGCGTGTGGGTTTGCATATGTGAAAGTGTTCGTTTGTGTGAAAATGTTTGTGTTTGTATGTGTCTTTGTGTAAGAGTGAAAGTGTACATGAGAGTGTTTGCGTAAAAATGTGGGCGTGAGAGTTTGAAAGAGAGTGGAAGTGTGAGTGTGCTGGGAAAAAAGAGCGTGAGTGAAAATGCGTGCGTGTGTATACATGCATGTCTGCGTGCATGTGGAAGTGTGTATGTGTCTTTTGTGAGTGGGTGAAAGTGAGTGTGTACGTTTGAAAGTGTGTCGAAGTGTTGTGCATGTATGAAAGTATACGTGAGTGCATATGTGAAAATGTGCGTTTAGGTGAAAACATGTGCGTATGTTTGGTTATAGGAAAAAGCGTAAGTATGTGTTTGTGTGAAAGTGTGGGTGTGTAAGTTTGAAAGACATTAGAATTTTATGGGTCCGCGCATGTGAGGGTGAAAATGCGTATGTGCGAGTGTGTGTGTTGAGAATGCACGCGTGTCAAAGTTTTATATGTGAGTTACTGTTGTGTAAAGATTGTGGAATTGCGAGTCTGTGAAAATGCGTGTGTAAATGTGTGCATGTGTATAAATTTGAAAAAAATGTGGAAGTGTATATGTGAGTGCGTGAAAATGCATTTGTGTACACATGTGTGTAACGAGTCACTCCACTGATGAGCTTAATCTCTTCCCTTCGAAATAACAGAGCAACCATCAGAACAACCACCACTCCACAATTCAGACCGGCTTAATCCTTCTTTTATAAGACATTATCGCCAAAACTAAATCTCCTTTCCTTCAAACTGTGAGACTGTAACTTTAATCTCAGTCACAAGCTTAAATCCCCACCTTATCTTCAGGCGAAAAAACATTTTTCCAACCGACGTTACCTTGCGGTAATAGACTCCGATTTATCAACGATCGATGGCTAATTTTACACTGTCAGATCTTCATTTAACTCACCAATTCAACATACACAAAGAATAGCACGTTTACTTGTTAGTTTGAATTCATTATACAAATAACAGAGTACAAAATCCGTTCGCTAGTTTTTGAGGTTTCAATGTGTTCTGTTTTTTTTTCTTTCTACTTTTCTTTCGGAGCTGAAGCCTCAAGGGAGGGCAGATTAAAAACCATCAACTACAAACAGACAGCAAAACTGTATAGGTTTCTTCAGTTTTAAAATGGGTCTTGCTTGCAGACTGACTGACTGGCTGGCTCTATATGAGTTGCGTATACAGGTTTAACCAATGGGGCTGGAGGGTTGAAAATCTAAATATTTACTGGTTATTATGTCTAGAAAAAACGTCTTATTTGTTTTTTCAGTAATCACCACCCAATGTAAGGCATGGGAACTTATTTACTGATCACCATTTTTGGGCGGTGTCTTTAGAGTGACTAACCAGAGTTATTTAGATTTAAAATCGTACTATTTTAGACCAATACAATAAAATTTCAGATCAAAAATCAGTAGCCTTGAAGTATCAAAAACAGAAATGAAGTAACAGTATTAAGAGCCAATAAGTTTATACATAAAATGACATGAGAAGCAATAGTGATCCTTCAATCTCAATAACTCATTAACACAGGCTATTAAGATATTAGCACATTCTCTGCTAGCTTGGATATTTGAACCCTTATAAGTATGCTTTTCTTAGAGTTACTGGTAGAAATTGCTATATAAGTCTATGTATGTTTTATTTTGGTAAATCAAATCAAATTTATTGAAATATAAAGGATGACGCTTACGTGTATCCTCGGTACTTTTTTCTCTGCTGTGCTATGTGAAGCATTGAGCATCATGTTTGTTTTATTTACAAAAAAGAAAAACGATAAGTTCTCCAGCTATTTATCTTACCGTAAGTAAAACTGCCGAATGAATCAATGTGTCATAAAACGCACATGTGTATCGTGTTGCAGTGAACCTGTTAAGCAATGGATTCTCAAGATGGGGGATATTGGTTGAAATACAGAGCTCAAGTTGGGGAATTGAGAAAATTACTTTTACAGATTAGGACTTTGGTTAGCAAGCTGATCTCAAAAACCATTGATAGTTAAATGAGCCAGATCATCAATGCGGATCGATCTGTGGTTCAAATTTCCCTTTAAAACACTACCCCCTAAGTTTTAAGGGGAGTACCAGCTCCCCTTCTTGAGAACCTGTGACATGCTAAGTTTTAGTTGGAGTCTGTTCTGCATGTTATTAATAATGACATTGATTAATACTGAATATTTCACCAAGTTGACCTTTCAGACATTAATTCATCCACTGGTCATCCACATCAAACGTGTAGAAGAAGTTGGGTTATTTTGTTGGTTGAGGTATCTGCGTATATCCCAATCCAAATGTACAAAAGAGGACCTGAAATTTCGGTGTTCGAAAGGGAGAATATACTGATCATGGAGTGATAACATCAGAGATGGGGTGGTTATGAGTTTAAAGTAGACATTAAACCTTAAAAAGATCAATATTCTATCCATGTTGAATTTTAGAATTATTATTTAGATTGCAGAATTCGATCATGGCACCTTGCCATCAGAATCAAAGAATAATAACCTGGTCTCGCAGACCATTAGTGTCGTTGTGAGTTCGACACGATGACAACCTGTGTTTGACTCTGTGTCTAGCTATATTTTTAGTCTGTCTCAGAATCATAAGAGAGAAGCACTCAGTTTGGATCGAACTCACTACACTAGCAAATGATTTAATGAGACTAGCAGGCTAGCCATCGCTCTACACCAAGCGCTTATTCTCAGAGAAACACTTAGACATTTATT
>OY735208.1:34451159-34456159 GCA_963457665.1 Thysanoteuthis rhombus | reverse complement strand
TAGTATTTGTTTATAAGCATGAATGAACGGAGGAGAAGTCCTGGATAAGACATAGAAGAAACACCTTTTACAAAGTCATAGAAACCTAATAAATATTGTTTAAAGTATATATTTCAATTATGAAAATGACATACTATCTCTCTTAGGATCAGCCTCGTGGAGTATCGCGCTCGTTCGTAATTTTCGATCCACGGAGACAATATTCTGCGTACGTAGATGACTTTCAGGAAATTAATTGTCGTATGCAAACGATTCTCTAGCCTATTTTTGGCAAACTGACAATGTATTTTCAAACACTTTATGACATTGGGCCCTTGAAAATCCCAATGTTCAATATCGATAAAATACATAAAGCTGATAAATTAATTAATTGATTAAGTAAAATGGGAAAAAAATTCTTGACACATTTAAATCCAATTGGATGATATACAAATCTGTTGAGGAGTTGATACGGGCTATTATATGACAATACATTCCATTTCAGGAACCAGTCTGACGGATGCTATTGTAGGGATTTTTTCCAACTTGTTTAATATATATATATATATATATATATATATATATATATATATATATATATATATATATATACTCCGATGGGAAAATGAGGGAATAACTTCACATCATATTTTATGCAATTACGGCACTCCTGTTTCAATGAATAGAGGCAAAATCTGTGACAATATTGTGTAAAAATGTGCTAAGGTTATGTGGGAGCATATTTGAAATAATTGATAGTCTATTTGCCTAAATCCTGATTCAGGTGATGAAAAGTTCAGCCATCTGTCATCTCAGTGTATTGTCATTGCTGTAATATTGTTATTCTGAACGTACTTAAAAATAGGTTGGAGTTGTTTTGTGGTTCACCTTTTTATGTTCAGATTCCTGCAAAGTTACACCAGTGTTTTTGTCTCAAAATGTCTTCGAAAAGTCTAAATTTCCTGCGATTGATGAAGTGAAGAGCCATGAAGCTGGTCTTCGTCAAGCAGGAAAGTCTTATCTGGATACTCGGAAACTTTCTAAGTCTGGGGATATCCAGATTTCCATTGTCTACAATTTAGAGAATTGTCAACACGTTTCAAGTGACAGGCACTGTGAACAGGGAAGCAGGTTCTGGAAAACCTGATGTGACTACAAGGTGAGATATCAGAAAGCTGAAAATAAATGTTTGGAAGCCTCGTAAGAACACGCTAACGAAATCTGCACAAGAATTTTTTTTAAAATCACCTTGTTACAAGAAAAACAATTTCAAGAAGGCTGAACGAAGCTTGGTTTTCGTCAAAGCGGTGTGCTAAGAAACCTTTGTTGTTTACAAAAAACGTAGCAGACTGACTCAAAATTGTGTCACTTTATGGCCACTCTGTGGTTTGAGCCTGTTCTTTAGAGAGATGAATCACGCGTTGAACTGTCTACTGATGTTCCAGAGCGCTGTCTCCGAAAGTCAGATGAAAAATTCAACCCAGTGAAGCATGGAGGAGGTGGTATTATGGTATGGGAGTGTTGTTCCTGCATCTGGTGCTGATTAGCTGGTATAATTCAAGAAGTCCATTAATGCAAAAGTATGCAAAAATATCTTCATAAAAGAAAGAGCCAGTCTCTGTCTGTGAGACTTTTGCCTGGGATCTTAAATCTTAAACTCTTCCAGAACATGAGGGCTCATGTTAAGGCCAAACTGGTTCAGGGACAATCTAGGAGCTCTGACTAGCTGTTGGAAGCTGTCCAAGATGAATGGAACTACATAGATGCAGCACATCGTAAACAATTATCCGACGGCTTGCTCAAATGGCTCAGTTCTCTGGAGAAAAGGAAAAAGCGATCCCATACCAAAACACATTCTGCGCACGAACACTGCATGCACTGTCATCTAAAATCACCAAACATTTCATCTATATTTGTTATAATAAGAGAGTAATGATATATATATATATATATATATATATATATATATATATATATATATATATATATATAGTCTGAAAAGCTTTACAGTTCTGAACACTAAATGTTCAAAAATCTTCTCAAAAGTTATTGTTGTGCCACCTCAGTCACTTATTTCCCAATATCTGTCAATGCAATTCATGTGATATTCTTCGGTGTTTTTTACCGTTTCACATATCCTTTGTTATGATGGTATGATGTATGGAATTGCCTTGTTAGGATCATCAATTGTTCACCATGTAACGTTTTCGGGTATTTTAAAGAACAAAACAGTTGTATCAACATGGTATCCTAGCAGTGTTGATCAAACATTACCTCCCTTCCTTACTATACAGCTCATATCATAAATGTAGTTTGTCATTTTATGTAAGGTGTTATGTGTATCATATATTTATATTGTTTCATACTACGTATCATTTATTTTTTATAAATACATTCATCAATTTTCATTCCTCACTTCCTGACTTCTCTTCTATTTCTGTGTCTCTGTCCTATCTCGAGCGCTTTCCCTCATTTTACACCATTTTTCTTTCTGTTCGTCTACGTTTTGCATCGCCATTTCCTTTGAGACTGATACTATGATAGGAATTGCGAGAGACTCGCCATCACAGTAAATAACGGAGCCACCGTAGCGTCAAAATTTGAACTCATGTAAAAGAATCGCACCGAAGAAATGTGGTCAGAATAAATTCAATTTATGACATCACAGACTTTTTCCACTGGAAATATCTTAAATAGAATGATAAAGCTTCTAGAAATAATTTATCAATAAACCTGTCAAAGCAAGGTCCAAAACAAAATTTCTTTTCCAAGCTTTTAGGCAAAACAGTATGTCCAGGAGCGCTAGAACACACAAACACACGTACATATGGAGAAAGATAAAACACTTCACCACCTTTGGTGGCTACGGCTGTTAAATTAAATCAGTTTTGATTAGAAAAGAATAATTTCGTAGAATATTTATAACACGTTCTGTCCACTGTATGATGAACAAAAATGCTATAAAAATAGCCTGACACTAATGCACGGCGTTCTGACTCATACGGAAAGGAGAGAAAACGATTTGCGACTTTTACAAGCGAAATCAAATTTGCATAGCACTTATAATAGTAACCAGATATCTCTGTTTGTTTACAGTAAACAAACTGCACTCAGGAGTTTGACGCTTTCATTCATGTTAGCAATTTAGCAAACTTAGTTTTGACAACGTCTCACACACAAGTGAGGATGAAACTCGCTGCTTCTGATCTACGAATCCTGCTGGCTAACCGTTAGTTACACTACGGTGGTAATAGACGGCTGTGAAGATTGGATGAGTTGCTGTGAGCAGTTGTTCCCCAAGTACATTCGCGAAGTATGCATTTTATAGATCGTCAAATACGTCAATTCATTTTGATTTATAAAGGAACCAAAAAAGTTGATTTTTTATTTATAGAAGAGATGAATGGAACTACATAGATCCAGCATACTGTAAACAGTTATCAGACGGCTTATCCAAATGGCTCAGTTCTCTGGAGAAGAAAAAGCGATCCTATACTAAAACAGACTCTGTGCACAAACATTGCATGCTGTCATTTAATATCACCAAACATTTCATCTATATCATGAAATAGGAAATGGTAAACTTGTATCACTTGAAGAAGCTCTGAAGAATACACGAGTTTGAGATTACTTCATATTTGATGAATTATCATCATTATTATTATTATTATTATTATTATTAGTAGTAGTAGTAGTAGTAGTAGTAGTAGTAGTAGTAGTATCATTTGCAATTTCACACCGGTAGCCTGGTGGTTACTGCTGGAGGTTATGTGACAGCAGGTCTCTTTAAGTCTCCATCCCTCCTCTCCACACTCTCATAGTCCACAGCAGTACTGTAGTTTACAGCTTCACACCAGATGCCTGGTGGTTATCGCTGAAGGCTGAATGACAGTAAGTCTCCTTGGGTCTTCAAACCTCCTCTAATCTTATCTCATTTCTCCCTTACCTATCACAGCAGTGCTGTGTTTCGTACCACCACCATTATTTGCATGTTTTTTTCCCTTCCTAGGCCACTGCTAACAGCATATTTCTAGCACTTTCCTCAGTATTCGTGCAGTACCCAGCTGTACTATGGTTTGTACTGTCTCAATCCTTCCTTTTATTCCTAGTTCCTCTAATCTTTCCTTCAGTGTCTTTGGTGCGGTTCAAAGTGCACCTATTCTTCTTCTTCTTCTTCTTCTTCTTCTTCTTCTTATTATTATTATTATTATTATTATTATTATTATTATTATTATTATCATCCCCTACCGAAGTTAACTATACGGGTAACAACCATTGTTGCTACAGTGAAGTGGCTATAAAGGAGTCCTTACTCACCCTCTGCCTTCTCTGATTAGAAATATGACATTTTGGTAACGCAGGGAGTACTTAATACATGTATCTCCCAAGGACACAGAGTAAACATAAGCAGCCTCATCCGAGATTCCAACTCGTATTAGTAAAAAAAAATGCAACCTAACTCTTTTTTTCTTTTTAGTATCTTACTTTTAAAATCATGAATGTTAACCTTTGGTGGGAACTAATAAAACAAAGCCCCCTTTCCACAGATAATAAATAACCATGTACAACTTTTTTTCTCTCCAATATTAGTCGAGACATTGCAAAAATAAGAGAATAGCCGAGTCGAACACGGAAAAACAACGGGGAATTTTTTTCTCGAGTTCTGGAAAATTGAGGATAATAACTTTACTTTTTTCAAAATCTTTTTTAACAAATGGAAATTCTTAAAAAGATAATCTATGATTCAAAACGGTAAATAATGCAAGTTCTTTTCTCTTTTTTTTTTCAGTTCTGTATTATTGAATTATATTAATTGCTTTTTGTTCCGTTCTGAAATTACAAGAATTACCTCTGGAATTTCAGCTGGGCTAACTAATAATAAACATAATTATCTTGATTGGGTGTGAAAAAATTTGGCCTAAATATGCAAAGTAATTGAAATTGAAAAAATAGCCTGCGTTATTTGTAGGATTATTTTATTACATCCTGACACCTGTCATAGAAAACTACAACCCAAGACA
>OY735208.1:34371159-34448659 GCA_963457665.1 Thysanoteuthis rhombus | reverse complement strand
CAGACATTACCATGAGTGCCCCGTCAAGAGGATGACTGGCCTTGCCATGTAACGATTGGTTCCTGACGATTTTGTTTAGATGCTCAGCTCAAAAGATCAAACAGCTGCCGCGCACTTTGGTCGGAACGAGACGCTAAGTAGTCTGACGAGGAGTGGACGAAAAATACTGTGCCTATTCATTAACAAAGAAACTTTCGAAGTACCAAACTTTCGGAATCGCTAGCGACCCAGACTTATATATCTACAACATAAAAATGAATCTGAGACACGAAAAGACAAAAATAAAACCATCAGATTTTGGTGCAAGAGAATGGGTTTCAAACACATCTGCCGCAATATTTTTTATTTTATATTATATACATATATATATATATATATATATATATATATATATATATATATATATATATATATATATATATATATATATATATATACTGACCTGAGTTATGTACGATACAAGGACATGGGGTGAAACAGAGTAAGGAAGTTTATGTTATATCAATCTCGCGTAGAAAATAGGCATTCGGAATTTTACCTGGGCTCACACACCGACCTTTGGTACAAGCAGGAAATATTCTATTTACGAGGGGAACCGACAAGATTTTTATTGAGTCTAGCTTAGTTTGACACCTGGCTGCTGAAGTGAATGATATACTGAGAAGAAAACCCACCTTATTTGCAAACTAGTCTGCATATCTTACTCACTACTGGGTTAGGATAGAATTTCTCCTAATCTTAGCTTAACCAAGTTTTGCAGAACATTACGGCAGTGGGCTATCCAGTGTGGATCGAGCTGATCCAAGGCGGGGTCACGAGCAGGAGTCAGTTTTGCATTAGTTTACTACGAATAGATAAGTGCTCAACCCATGAAGACAAGTCTTTTCCTTAATAAGTACCAACGGGGATACAAATTTTCACCACTATCCGAAAATAGAGTGCTTTTATTTTTATTTTTTTGAACATTCGTAAACCGAAATAGCCTAAAACGAAGCAGCAATTATCATTAATTTACATAAGAGAATATTCTGAAAGTTTATAGACCAAAAAGATAGTGATGATGATATGTGAGGTTGAGTCTCTGGTGATTTGGGTCGTGGGAAGTTTCGAACATAAGGGTGCAGGAGGGAACGGAAGAGAGTTCTCGCTGCCTCTGTAACGACTCACCACCAAACACGCTTAACAACATTTTCGATTTCTGCCTTCTTTTTCTATTGTGATAGCAAAAAAGTGGCGTATAGCGAACTCTGGAAGATCAGGTGTTACCTGTTCTGTGACATCCAATTAGGATCACAAAAACTAGCTTGCTATCACTGAACCATAGGTATTCTTACATCTCTGCAACGTTTGAATTATTCTGACATACGTGTACCCACTGAAGATAGAACTCCCTGTACCAATAATTGTCGTCAATCTAGCTTGCTAATTATCATTCTACTGTACGTACCTTTAGATTAGTTTAGTCCAATACAAGAACCCAATAGTGTAGTACCCAGCAAGGATTGGAATAATCGTCACTAAAATAAGTTTGTTATCACTCTACCGTAAGCGCTAATACTTTACCTAGATTTAGGGTCGAACTCGCTACACTCGTAATGGTCAACAAGATTACTTGGCTGACTAAAACTCAACGGTAATCAACCTGAGATATTCACTAAGCTTATCTTGGAATGGTACAAGGCCACAAAAGTGGACCGCATGATTAGAAACGACCCCACTACACTCATAACTGTCACAAACACTCACGTACTATTATTGTACGGTGGACACTCTTAAAAATTGGTAGATTCCTTTAGCCCTCCAGTGAGCGAAGCTCGATTTTGCAAGGGATCATAATAATAGTTTCACCATCCAATGGGGACCAACCTTACTACACAGGTAATAGTCACCAAGAATAGCTTAGTATTAATCTACGTCAGGCACCCTTAGATATTAACTAAGTTCATTAAGATGGGTACCAAGTTACAATAATGGACCATAATCACTCCCTGATAGGTTTTCTCATCTGTTCACCGAACCAATTCTGGTCCTGCATGAGGCCACAGTAATGTCCCTACCCAGTAAGAATTGACCTCACAGCATCAGCATGTGTCGCCAAGAGTAGCTTACACGCACTGCTTCAGGTTCCTTTAGCTGCTTACACAGCTTGGCTTTTTCTTGCACAAATCTGCATCAGGTATTTCCACCATTGTAGCCACAAAAGTGGGAGCAACCAGTAATGATCGTCCTATTCCAATAATTGTAATGTAGACAATTTTACAATCACTCTATAGTAGGCTCTCTTATATTCATCAAGCTTAGCTTGGTCTTGCACGGGGCCACAATAGTTATCTTCAATAAGATTCAAACTTACCACGATAGCATATATCCAAGAAAGTATCAATCAGCAGCGAGCGCTCAGCTGCCCTTGTATTGTTTGTGCCGGTGTTTTTGATGACCGGTAATAGCTACACTGTGATTGGACAAGCAGAGAGGAAAATGTCTGCAATTTACTGTTTATCTACTCTGTGGTTTATTGGAACAGCAACAAAAGATGCCTTTCTTTTTTCTTTTTGAACCGCAATTCTTCTTTTCTTCTCCGATGTTTTCGTTTAATGGTGGTAAGGTTTTGTTTTTTGTTTTTTGTTTTTTTTTGTTTGTTTTTTTTTTGCTGATGAAGGTGCCTCTTCCACGGAGTTCTTGTTTGTCGGTCCAGGCAGGGGAGGTGGAGCAACGAGGGACTGGTGTGAATAGGCTGTCGATTAGTTCGAAGCCGTTTGGGGGTGGGAAGACTTTCTAATGAAGGACGCAAATGCACCGACCGTCCGACGGTCTTTTTTGCAGGAAGAACGAGTTGAGTTGAGAAATTATGTAGAAAAAGATATTCTTAAAACAACGTCTTAACCTTCATTTTTTTTTTTTTTTGCTCTTTGTTGAGAGAAGCTTCAGCTCAAAAGGTCGGATACAGTTGGCTGCTGCGGTGAAAAGTACAAAAGATAAATCTCGAATATGCCACTTAACGTTATCTACCTACCCAGAAGCCATGACGAAAAAATATTTTTGTTTCCATCAATATTAGTTATCTATCAGTTCCTCTGCTTTTACTATATTTGTCAAAATTTGAGCTTAATAAAAGTTTTGTTGCCAGGTTTATGATTGTACGAAGACGCAACGATAAGTTTGTAGCCTGACACGATCTTATTAGCTGAATTTGGATCTGTATAGTGTCTGATCAAAGGGATTAATATTCACCACTGAATTAAATGCATTGAGAAGGAAAGCTATTACTTGGAAAGATAGGTATTTGTTGTGTAAAATAAATGCTCTTTTCATCATTAGTTTACAGGCTTATTAATGTGTCTACATACGTTAGTTTTTCATGTAACACCTGCTATAAAGTGTAGGATTTATTGTGTAAATACGTCAAAACATTCGTCCATTCTAATGATTGCATGTTGAGCAAGGCAGCAAAATCTTGCTGTAGAGAGTAATAAAGAATTAATATTCACGGTTGTATTGCCCACGTTTTAAGATATTTCATAATCGTTTAAACCATCAAAATATTTTATTCAATATGTGCGTAAATATTACATTTATTGGATATTGTGTTGTATACGTCGGTTGATTTGTGTGAAAGTAAAACCGTTCTAAACACGTAATGGATTATTTTTATTCTCATTAATTTTTAACGAGAAAAACCCGGCACTGGAATAACATCGTTAAAAATATATATTCGGCAACGAGCAGGTAAACGGCAATAATAATACAACTGCATGATAATAACTATTATCATTATTATTTTCATTACTTACAAAAGAAACGCTTGTTTTAATGGTGGCGAGGAAACCATCGTAGGTAAACCATGCACTAATGAAGTCCATTTCTTTCTTTGGAAAAATGTTAATACAAAACGAATCTTGTACACTATTATAAAAAAAAAAAGCTTTTTTTCTTAAAAAATGAAAAACACCAAATAAACGAACAGATCCTGTTCCAAAAAAAAATCGAATGAATAGTGTTCATATTGATCAAATTTTTATCAGATTTACAGATCGGCTCATCAAAAGCTGATTTCCTTCTTTGTTCCATTGTTCGACTGCGGGGAGCGAATCGATATTTATTACAAGAAAAGATAATCAATCAATACTCTATTTTAATAGTTCAAATAAAGTGTCCGCTTTTGACATGCACACCAATAAGGTACCACCCTGCGTCTGATTCGAATCATCAGCTCAAAGTTTCTTGCATGCAATTCGGCGGGATTTTTTTTTATGGATACAAAGAACGCGAAAAACGGCAACTGCCGAGAGTGAGAAGAGATATGGGATTGGTTCGACTGAAATTGAGGCCATACAAAGAGGTTTTGAGTAAGGCTAGAACGTACAGGATTCGTTTTCTAACCATTGCTCCTCGGAAAGCCTCCAAGAAAACTTTTGTCGCAATGTTTACTTCAAGGTTTTCTGAGAGATCGTTCTCCATTCCTACAATCAAAATTATCAGTCTCCGTTATGAAATATTATATTTACCATCAACAGGTTGATATCCAAACGTGTTCTCTGTTTAATCATGTCTATAATTATTCGCAATAGTTTCTATTCTTTTTCCCTTTTGTTGGACAAGGAAGTCATCTGTTCATTTTACTGCGTGACAATGTCTTCCCTCTTCTTGCAGTGAACCATTACAAGCCCAACATAGGAAGTCCTTCCACAGATGGTATATTCTTCATACCTTCCACCTTGAGAGAATCATTTGTTCCGCTTCCTGTAACACTCCTTATCTGGTCGGTGGTTCCAACAATTTAGAAATATCGAAAGAATCTCTCGAAGAATTCATTGAATCAAAACCAGGATCGTTTCTTATGATATAATACACAATTCACTTGAAAGATGATTATAGAAGGCTGAGAAAAATACTTTGATTTCGGAATTACGATTATTATCAATTATGGCTTCTTTTTACCTTCATCTTAACTTTCATTTACTTTTTATCGCAATATTGAATCGGACAGTAATCCAGCAGCAACAACTATACAGTGCAATCGGAAATGAAGAGCAAATCCAGAGTGAGAATCGTACTCGCGCCCTCAAGCAAGACGGAGTCCAGTATATACATATATATATATATATATATATATATATATATATATATATATATATATATATATATATATATATATGGCTGCTATCAACCATTCGGTAACGGGAACTACATAATTAAACAGAAGCAGATCTTACACCCTAAACCCAACTCCTTACAGTCGATAGTCCACATTGTTTACATTTGATACCTAGCGGTCTCGAATATATTTTCAATTTTTTTGAATTTTAAGAAAAAAATTTCAAGCAACTGAAAGTTGAGATGAAAGTAAACACTCGTCAAAATTCAAGGGAAATAATCTTAAATACTTGATCCAAGAATTTGAACTAGAAAAAGATTGGAAAAAATTGGGAATATCGGAATAAAAAGGTTTCAAATTTCTTTCCTCAAGTTACTCGTTATTTCTGCTTTCGTCGCCCGTTTTATTTTTGTAACATTGTTTCGTGCTGTTTCTATATCATCATATATATCTATTATACATCATTCATAAATATCATTATTTATATTTCATGCATCTGCATATCGATATCAGATATCTGATGGTTATTGATGGAAATTGAATGACTGTAAGTCTCCTTAACTCTCAATATCCCACAGTATCCTCACAGACTCCAAAACCCTGATATTTTTTCCATAAATTTGCTTCATTTTTATTTTCACCACATTCCGATGAGATACCCACATCAACAATCTGGTAGGTCTTCCTTTCTTTGTTTGCAATTACCAAATCCAGTCTTGTTGTTTGGATAGGGTGGTCAGTCTTGATATCAAAGTCCCAGAGTAGCGTATTCTATTTTGTTCTTTTAATGCAGCATTTTATTTGTACAGACACCATTTGTCTCCATGGTCTAAACCCAAGTCATTTGCTCAGTTCCCAGTAAATGACTGTCCCTATTCTACCATGCCTGTTTTTATATTCTCTTTAACACAACTTGCTGCATATACTTATCATCATCATCATTATTATTATTATTATCATTATTATTATTATTATTTGGAATCTCACACCAGTTGCCTGGTGGTAACCGCTGGAGTTTGAGTGAGAGCAAGTCTCCTCAAGTCTCCAGCCCTCCTCTCCTAGTACTCATAGGTCGCAGTAATTCTGCGATTTACAGTTTCACACCGGTTGCCCAGTGGTTATCGCTGAAGGCTGAGTGACAATAAGTCTCCTCAGGTCTTCAGCTAACGTCTCCTCTCTCTTTCGCATATCACGACAGAGCTACGATTCGTTGCAGTCCTTACATCTCTAGCACCTTCCTCAGTATCCGTGCAGTTCCCAGCAGTGCTGTGGTCTGTACGGTCTCTATCCTCCCCCTAATCCCGATCTCCTCCAGTCTCTCCCTCAGCGTTTTGGGGACAGTTCCTAGTGCTCCCACTATGACCGGTACTACCCTGGTTTTCATGTTCCACATTTTCTTTAACTCCCTTGCTAGGTCCTGGTATTTTTCCCTTTTTTCACCCTCCTTCTTTTTTACTCTATGGTCTGCAGGTACAGCAACGTCTACTATTTGGCAGGCCTTCCTTTTTTTGTCTACTATTACTAAGTCCGGCCTTCTTGCCTGGATGAGGTGGTCAGTTTGGATGTCGAAGTCCCACAGTAGTTTGTGGTTGTCATTCTCCAAAACTGCCTCTGGCTTGTGCTGATACCACTTTTCCCCATGGTTGAATCCCATTTGTTTGCTTAGTTCCCAGTGTATCATCGTTGCTACTCTATCGTGTCTATGCTTATACTCCTTCTGGGCGAGTTGGCTACATTCACTAGTTATGTGGTTTACTGTCTCATCTCTTTCACCGCACATGCGGCATTTGCTGTTTGTCTGTGTTCTGTCGATTTTTGCTTTTATGTAGTTTGTCCTTATGCTTTTGTTTTGGGCTGCCATGATGAGCGATTCTGTTTCTCTCTTAAGGTTTCCCTTTCGTAACCACGTCCATGATTTCTCGTCTGCTATATCTTTTATCTGTCTTTTAAACTCGCCGTACAATTTTTTCCCTTCCCACTTTTCTTTTCTAGTTTGCTGTACTGTTCCATTGTTTTCTACTTTATTGTTTGTTGCACTATCCCTCGCGCTCTTTATGATTTCTTCACTATTTGTTTGCACATATCTATCTAGGACTACTTTAGCTCTCTGGACACAATCTTCTATGCTGATGAGCCCCCTACCACCTTCTTTTCTCTTAACGTATAGCCTATCTGTATCATCCCTAGGGTGTAATGCTTTATGCATCGTCATAAGTTTCCTTGTTCGCCTATCCATTGATTGGAGCTCTTCCTTTGTCCATCCTAGGAATGGTCCTGTATACTTAACTACTGACACAGCCCAGGTGTTCATTCCTTTTATTAGATTTCTGCTATTTAATTTGGTTTCTAATATTTTCCTTATCCTTCTGAGGTATTCTCTCTTAATTTTCTCCTTCATCTCTTCCCGTTTTATCGTGTCACATTCAAGGACACCTAGGTACTTGTATCGGTCTTGTGCAGTCAATGCCCTAATCTTCTTGTTGTCCGGAAGTTCAATTCCCTCAGTCATTGAAAGCCTTCCTTTGTGCATCACCATGATTGCGCATTTTTCTATCCCAAACTCCATTCCTATGTCCTCACTATATTCCCTTACTTCGTTGAACAGAGTCTCAAGCTCTCCCCTGTTTTTTGCAAACAATTTAATATCGTCCATGTACATTAAGTGGTTGACCTTTCCTTTTGTTTTAGAGAAGTGGTATCCTTTGCTGTTTTTCAGGATTCTATTAAGCGGTATCATTGTTAGAACAAATAATAGTGGGGACAACGAGTCTCCTTGGAAGATTCCCCTTTTTATCCCTACCTCGGCTAGTTTGTCCCCTGCGGCTGTCAAATCTACTTTCCAGTCTTCCATTGAATTACCAATGAATTTAACCACCGGTTCGCTAATTTTGAACATTCTAAGGCATTCGAGTATCCAGCTATGTGGAATCATATCGTATGCCTTTTTGTAATCTATCCATCCCATTGCGATATTCTTTCTCCTTTTCCTTACTTCTTTTAAGATCATCTGGTCTATGTAGAGTAAATCGTTTGCCCCTTTGGTTCCTATCCTACACCCTTTCTGTTCTTCTGGTAGTAGCCCCCTTCTATCCATTGACATGTATATTCTCTCTGCTATTTGCCCGGTCAGGATTTTCCACATTAGTGGTAGGCAAGTGATTGGTCTATAGTTGCTTGCTATGTTCCCCTTTCCCGGGTCTTTTTGGATGAGGGTGGTTCTGCCTTTAGTCATCCATTCTGGTGCTTTGCCTTCATTTAGACAATTTTGGAGTAGCTGAGTGAGTCTGCCGTGTAACGTGGTGAATTTTTTGAACCAATACCCATGGATCCCGTCGGGACCCGGTGCTTTCCAGTTGGCTACTTTCCTAAGAGTATGTTTCAATGTGGTTTCATTCAGTACTATTGGTTCTCACTTGTCTATATCTTCTAGTTCTTTTCTCATGTTTCCTAACCATTGCGGTGTTACATTGTGTCTTTTTGGGTGCCCCCATATGCTATTCCAATAGTTCTTGGCCTCTGTGGCATCTGGTTTTATGTCCTGCCTTCTTTCCCCATTTAAATCTTGGTAAAACTTTTTCTCATTGTTTTGGAATGTGCGGTTTTGTGTGTATTGGGCCGTTCTTAGTCTGTATCTTTTTAGTCTTGCCTCTTTGGCTAGTCTTTTCTGGTGTAACTCTTCGACTACAGTTGCGATGCCTTTTTGCGCTACCTTGTATTTGTTATAAAGTCTTACTCGTGGTCTGTCTGTGTGTGGTGTATTTCTAAGCAGTACTTCGTCTCTCTGTAGTTGGGAGATCTGCCTTTGTAACCTTCTCTCCCAGTTGGGTTTCCCTTCCCTATCATTGCTCAGGTTCCTATTATTATTATTTGGAATCTCACACCAGTTTATTATTATTATTATTATTATTATTATTAGGAATCTCACACCAGTTGCCTGGTGGTAACCGCTGGAGTTTGAGTGACAGCAAGTCTCCTCAAGTCTCCAGCCCTTCTCTCCTAGTACTCATAGGTCGCAGTAATTCTACGATTTACAGTTTCACACCGGTTGCCCAGTGGTTATCGCTGAAGGCTGAGTGACAATAAGACTCCTCAGGTCTTCAGCTAACGTCTCCTCCCTCTTTTGCATATCATGACAGAGCTACTATTCGTTATTATTATTATTATTATTTGCAATCTCACACCAGTTGCCTGGTGGTAACCGCTGGAGTTTGAGTGACAGCAAGTCTCCTCAAGTCTCCAGCACTTCTCTTCTGTACTACTTCGATTTACTTTTTCACGCCGGTTGCTCAGTGGTCATCGCCGAAGGCTGAGTGACAATAAGTCTCCTCAGGTCTTTATTATTATCATTATTATTATTATTATTATTATTATTATTGTTGTTGTTGTTGTTGTTGTTGTTGTTGCTAGAATATACCCGCCAGGAATGACAGGCTTATTTATGTATGTGTCGGAACCCAGGAGCTTTAAACAATCTTTATTTTTAATAATACAATTTCAAGTTTTTTGAAATCTCACTGTTTTAATTCATATTTAGACATGAAGTCTTGATAGTTTCTATGACGTATGATGTTATGACATGATAGGAAGATAAATCAACCAATGAGATCATCCCATTTGGGCACCAACAAGCATGAATATGGACAAACAAATAATCAGAAAAATTGCATATGAGCTCATCATATGGTTTTTATTATTATTATTATTATTATTATTATTATTATTATTATTATTATTATTATTACTACTACTACTACTACTACTACTACTACTACTGCTCGTTGAGTTTTCACCCAAGCAATGACTGGCGCCTATCACTGGAGTCATTAAGTCTCCTCAATACTCCAGGAATATTCTCCGTATTATTTCAACAGATTTCTGTTGTGCTGACGTCTGGATGATCTCGATTCTTCCCTGGATTCCGTATTGTTCCAGCCTCTTTGTTAGGCTCTTCGAGACTGTTCCTAGGACTCAGACCACGTTTGGCACTACTGCCATTTTCATTTTCCATAATTTCTCAATTCCCTCTCGAAGTAAAGATATTTATCTAGCTGTCAGAATAGCTAAATCTGCCATCTGCTGCCTTTTCTTCTCTTTGTTTGCAACAACAAAGATATGGTCTTCTAATGCGATAAACATTATTTCTAAACATATATTTTAGAATCATCTTATATCTCACCATTTTCCTTATTTTCATCGAAATAATACGACAGCGGGTATGATTATCATTATTAATTTCATCACCGTCATTGTAATTATTATTATCCTTATGATTGACATCATTATAATCACTGTAATTCCCAGTATAATGAAAATCGTTATCATTATTTCTTGTATATTTTTTCTTCGTTCTCCATTTTTCTCTTTATCTCTCTTCTTTCCTTTTCCTCATAGAACCAAGATGGAAACGAGACTTTATTGCTCCGACTCTGTTATTACGCCATATTTAGACGTCACAACAAAGCCTTAATCTTCTCCCATTTTTAAAGAGCAGATTCGAAATAATACGCCACATTGATTAACCTAAAACAGACGTCCACTTTAATTTACAGACATTTTTTTAAAGCGTCTGCTTTTCATGGAACGTTCGGATTCCTTTTCACTGAAAGAGTGCGAAGAAAAGAGCTCTAGTTGCAGGGTCACATTGAATTCTTTCGAGACTCCCGTGAGTACTTGTGGCAGATTGTGTAATGGATAACATGAATTCTTGATACGAATTGTTGGTCAAATGAAATGAGAGCGGTGAGGAGGATTTTACGCATGTGCCCGACTACGGAAGATGAAATTCGTTCGAAAATAATCGGAAGAAATACATTAGGAAATAGATTTAAATGTTAAAAGACGCTGAAAAGAAAGAAGGAAAGGAGAATTAAAGAAAGGAAGGAAGGAAATGAAAAAAAAAAATTATGAAATGATGACGTTAGAGACAGTCGGAAAAAAGAAAGAGAATAGGAATAACGAAGTTGAGAAATTGAAAAAAAGATGACGTTAAAGACAGATAGGAAAAAAGAATGATAATACGAAGTGTTGAGTTGAGAACTGGAAAGAAGATAACGTCAAAAACAGACATAAAAGAGAGAGAGAATAAGAAATATAAAGTGGAGAACTAAAAAAAAAAGATGACCTTAAAGACAGACCGAACAAAAAAGAAAGAGAATACGAAGTATACAGATGAGAATTGAAAAAAGAGATGACGTTAAGAAAGGAAAGAAAGAAACAAAGAAAGCAAGAAAGTAAGAAATAAAGATAGATGGCGTTAACGGGAATCAAAAGGGTAAAGAAATCGAGAAAAGGAAAGAAAGAATGAATGAATAGAACATAAAAAAGATAAGAAAAGCTAAAAAAAAAAAGGTGATATCATCATGAAAGTAAGCATTCGAAGAACAAGAAAGAAGGATGAGTAGATGAAAGACAAAGTGAAGAAGAAAACGTTGAAATTTTATAAAAAAATGATGAAGAAGAAAAGGGATACAGAAGAAAGTTGAAAAAAAGTTACCAGATTTGAAAAAAAAAAAAAAGAAAATCTTGAAAGAAAAAGAACAAAAGTGTAACAAGGGAAGAAAAGGAAATGAAAAATGGAGGTTTCGCAAAGCAAAAAGAACTCTTCAATCTAAATGATTCCCGAATAAGGAATCAAATGCAGTGTGGCTCTCGGCTGGTTTTGCGGAAGGGGGTTGGAACAAATGATGGAATTTGTGAGACTTGATGTCAGGGGTAAATGTGTTGAGGGTGGGGATTCGGGACTGTAATTGGAAGTTTCACTTAATCGATATCAACTTCTTGTGTTCAATACAGGCTCTGCCTGACCTCATCTATGTCGCTGTCGACCTTCCAGCGTTAAGCCCCGGTTTTAAGCATTACAATGACAACACTGATTTGTTAAATAAGTGAGTGATTTACGAAGTCAACTTTCACTCTCTCTATCCCTCTCTTTCACTCACTCACTTACTCTCTCTCTATATATATATATATGTATAGATATATCCCTTCCCACTTTTTATCTCTCTCTATCTATATCTTTACATCCTTTTTGCTCTCTCTCTCTCTCTCTCTCTCTCTCTCTCTCTCTCCCAACTGCTTAATCTCCCTGCAACCCCTCAGTTTTTCTTTACATTTCCTGTGCTTCTTTTGGAAAAAGAAATAACTCTCTCTCTCTCTCTCTCTCTCTCTCTCTCTATATATATATATATATATATATATATATATATATATATATATATATATGTATGTATATATATATATATATATATATATATATATATATATATATATATATATATATATATACTCTGCTTCTCTTTTGGAAAGTAATATAAAATCATCAACAGCAGGAGCAGTAGCCTTTTAGCTCCTGCTGTTGGACATAGACCCTCTGCAGGAATCGCCAGACCTCTCTATTATGAGCGTTACGGAGTCAGTACTTTCTAAACTTGTCTATTTCTTCATACCAACTTATTTTCAGCCGGCGACTGTTTCGCATATGGTTTCTTGGCATCAGCGTGATGTTAAACGGCTGTTTGACATTTGTGCAACTCGACCGACCCATTACCGTTTGAGTCTTCAAATGTATTCTATGATATCTCTGACAACTGTTTATCTCTCTAAAATTTCGTGCTGTTTGGTGATCTCTCCTTGGGCATTTTTTATTTCTATAACTGTGTCTTTGTCTTCAACATTTTTGTTGCACATGACATTTATTTTATAGGTGCTTATGTGAAAACGGAAAATTTATTCCCCTTCCCTCTCTATCTCTCAAGATCCTTCTTACTTTCCCCTCTTTGTAATGTCTTCTTCTTCTTCTTCTTCTTCTTCTTCTTCTTCTTCTTCTTCTTCTTCTTCTTCTTCTTCTTCTTCTTCTTCTTCTTCTCTCTCAATTTCGTCTCTTTTCATTACCCATCTATCTACCTCTCTTTATCATTCTTTTTCTATACATACAATCGCCCATACTTATATATATGCGCGCACGTGTGTGTCTGTGTGCGTGCGTGCATGTGTGTGTACTGCGAATTTCCTTGCTTCTCTCGTGTAAAGAAGAACATCAAAATAGTTGATATTTATTTAAACTGTTCGGAAAATGATGTAACAAATATCAAAGAACGGTTTCAGATTCTCTGATACAATAAGTTTACGAATATTTCTTCTCGACGGCATTCTCTGGTATGCTGGCCAAAGAAATCAATTCTCTGTTGAGTTCGACAACTTTTTCTAAAAGAATCTACCGTCTCTAACATCGATGTCTTTTGATTTATTTGATTGTATTGGTAACATACTTACGAAACTTGACTTAATTTGAGACCAGTAGGGGCTAATCTAGGTAGAAAATTGTTTTGTGCCTATCTTCCAAGTGGGAAAGCTTAATTACTTTGAAAATCAGCATTCTAAATGTTTTCCAGTATCATATATGTATATATATTGTGTCATCCCCAGACAGCTATTTCGTTGAATTAAAAATTTTCAGTGTGGCTGTAAACTATCCATTATCCCATCCAGTACTACGAGGTAGGATCGAAACCTCAGCTTCAGACCCGAAGGCTGGTATCCTCCGCAGAACTGGACGGTCATGAGGTTGAATCTAAGCGATATATTTATTTATCGTATATATTCCTCATTCACCATTCCATGATGGAAGAGCATTGTATATATTTCTCTTCTCTATGGCCCCCACCATAGAGCGACGGTTAACAACCTCGTGCCTGAGACTAAGGGTTTGATCTTCACTGGGTTCATCATTATAACAAGCTTGTTCCAGATGAATCCGAGTTAATTAAATGATTAGATTACTGTCTTCTTGTAATTGTTCCACGATGCAAGTAATTATGAATACGAAGAAAAAAAGGCGCATGCTGTAGAACAATTATTAACGCGTTTGCTTCGCAATCCTTGGCTCGCGTAGAGAGTTTTGTCCTCGGTGAATGCCATGCTATTGTTGCCATATGCTAGACTGAGTGAATATTTCTACCACATGTAATATCCCTCCCCCCCAAAAGCCAAAGCTTTTATGCCATGATCATATGTTAGAAACCATCAATCACACTGTCAACATAGGTCTCCTTTGTCTTCAAGTCGCTCTGGCTGACTGCCTATGTATTTGAAACGTGAGCAGGCCCCACCGATGGGGCTAAAAATTTACTCTTTGTGATGTCTAGAAAAAAACTATAGATAGGTCTTTAGTAAGGGGAATTTACAATGTAATTTTATTCCAAATCGTTCTTTTAGTTCGTGCCCAACGGTGTTCGCCTCTGTGTTTTGAAAAAAAACTGGACATTTTTGTGATTGTCATCCAACAAAAAGGGGAAAGAGATAACTTATTCATTGATTGATCACCCCGAACATGGCTTGCTGACAAAAGACGTTGATTATATGATGGATTCTACTGAGCAACTCAGCAGAATTGCTTTTCAGGAGTTTTGGGGGGGTTTTTTGCTGTTTTTTTGTTTTGTTTTTTTTGGGTTTTTTTGCTTGTTCCTTTCATTGTTTACTCTCTCGTCTGTCCGTATTTGATATCAATTTAGTTTCTTGTCTATCATTATTATATGTTCCTCAGGACTGGACTGAATTGGATTATGTCTATTGTATGGAATCTCAAAATAGTTTAGATTCTTTCTTTCTAACTAATTTGGTCTTCCTTCGGGCGCTCTCTCAGAGAGAGAAAGTGAGAGAGAGAGAAAGAGAGAGACTGAAAATAGTTATTTGGGATTTTGCATTACCGGCAGCTATTTAGCTCAATGGTAAGAGTCAGCAGCTACTCTATCGGTTGGAGGTTTGATTCCTACAGCAGCTCCATTTTCTGTAATTGTTTATTCTCTTTGCGTTTTCGAGGCCGAGTGATACATTAACCGTGTAATGACAGGAAATCATTTCAAATAAGAGTTCCTGCATAATATAAAGCAATTTATAATCATTTGATCAGATCATATGTGTCCATCTTTTAATATATATATATATATATATATAAACACATATATATATAAAGATGAGAGAGATATCTCCTGCAGCTCAATTTTCTCTAATTGTTTATGCTATTTAGGCTGACTAGGCCGAATGACAAATTCTCTGCGTAACAATGGGAGATCATTTCAAATAGAGTTTCAAATGATACAGTGCCATCATCAATATTCTGTTGGATTATACATCCATTCCTTTATGATATGATTGTCTCTGTAAGAAACAACAAGTGCATATATGGACAGTGAATGAACAAGATAAGAGGAGCGGAGATAAGGCGGTTATTTTGGGCTTTTGCCATTCCGTCGGGCTGTTTAGGTCACCGATTAAGAGCGATGCTACATTGAAAGCGGCTACCTTATCGATCGCAGGTTTGATTCTTGCAGCAGCCATATTTTTCTTCAATTGTTTATTCTACTGTCTAGGCCGAGGGACTCATTCACCGCGTAACAACGGGAGGTCATTTCAAATAATACAACGCATTTTATTCTTTGTTATAGGGTTCATCTGCTGTTCCACCATAACCCTGTTTCGGAAGCATTAAAAAACAAGACAGGTTCTTTGCTATGACGTCCCATCATATTCGCTTATGGTTATATATATATATATATATATATATATATATATATATATATATATATATATAACCAGCACATCTTAATTTGCAGTTGCAGTTATGTTTATATGAAAATGTATCGTTTAACAAGCTTCAAGCAAAATTTTGAACATGTATTATTTTGCGCTTCACAAATAAACTCAAATCATATTTAAAGTGGAATTCTCGTTGGGAACGGAATGAGATGAGGTCGGGGAAGAATTTTTCTTGGACATTACTCTTGAATTTCTTCACCCTCTCTCCCTCACTCTTCTTCACCCCCCTCTCTCTCTTTCTCTATCCTCCTCCTACTCCCACTCCTTAATCAGTCTCTTTCGTTTATTCTCTTTTCTTCATTCTCTCTCTCTCTCTTTTTTTCCGTGTCTTCTGGAACAGCCTTTGATATTTTTTCTTTCCTCCCACCGTTTTCTCACATAGTTTCAGTAAACGACTTTCTTCCTATTTTAATGACTGACCGTATTATGTATTGTTGTTATTTTCTTGGAAAAATTTCAAAAATTTTATTTCATTTGATTCATTCACCTTATTTCACATTTGTTTGTCTGTTGTTCGGCTTCTTCACGGGTTTGATCATTCGGAATCATTTTTTTTTCTTTCAGGTATGAAATTAAACTTAGTGAAGTGTTATGGCTTTTGGGCGAGAGAAATATTTTTTGTATTGATCTTCAATGTTCTGAATTTTTTGAAAATATTTATAGAAATTCGCAGAATAATGAAGCAACGATGGTTACTTGTACCGTGTGCTACCTAATAAGATCGATTAGGGTTCAATCAGGACAAAAATTAAATTTTGTACTTCAGTCAGTAACTTAAGACGGAATACAGCCACGATAAACATGTTTTTTGCTACTTTCTCAGCTTTACCTATTGTAGCACCCTCTATACTTTAGTGAGGAATTAAATACGAAACCATTTTTTTAGTTAGATATCAAGAACGTCACTCCCTTCTACGACGCACATGGTTGGATGCTCATGGCATCACTGGAGATGTGGAAGGATAAAGGGAGATGTAGAAAGAGAATGCACGCCAAGTATGAACTTAGACGCCTGAACGAAACAAAGTAAAAAGAACACACACAAATATATGGATGGACAGACAAATAAGGTGTACATTTAATACAAGGGCATAATGACAAACGAAGATTTAAAATGAAGTACATGTAAGGATAACATAAATCTAAATGACCGCGTAGAGAGATGAGAAGAGATGGTGAAAATTGGGAGCCTTCTTGTCGTTGATAGCACAGTCGTTGAAGCGGGGTTGTCTGAACTGCTTGTGAATCCGTATGGCTTGGATCGTACCGAGATATACGTGAAAACACTGTTCAGTGTGCGAGCCAAACTGCCAAGTTGTGTGCGTGAACATGGGGTTATTCTATGACGCTGATTGGCACTCGACGGACAGGCCATGAAAAACAGAGGACACGGAGTTTTATCCATACGTGTTTACCGAAGTAAAGAAAATTAGGAAAGAGTATCGCGACTATCGGAGAGTAAAAAGTATTGCCATTTCATTCATGAGAGTGAGAGTTGAATATGCGTTTGGAGCGCGTGGTGAAGACACGGTAGCGTAGCTGCATAGCTGTGCATATGTGTGATGCCTATACATCTGTGAAGTGAAATGGGCAAAGTTAGTACAGAGATAGGTCGCAGTGGAAAAATGGTTGAGATCGGATCGGCAGGGAGGTCGGCGAAATGATAACGATCTTACAGAGGGGGGAAAGAGAGAATGAACATTGAACCATGTGCGTCCAGGGGTTTTATAGTGGTCGTTGAAGTGAAGAGACATTTTCAATATCTAACTGAAAGAAGGGTTTTGTGTTTAATTAAGTATAGGGGGCGCTACACTAGTTTGCCAACCAGCAAAACTAGGTCACAAACAATTGCTTCTTGGCGAGGGCCCAAAGTTTACAAAGACCAGTTGAGTATTGCACAAGGCTATAAGTGTGGGGCATCCGGCGAAGATAAAACAGGCTATGGTAATAATTATCTGCAAGTCTAATTTATGCACTATTGCTCGAATGCGAGGAGCCTCATCAACTAAACTTACTTTAGTCTGGCATAAGGCAATAAGTGCGTTGTAACCAGTGAGTAAAATTCACTACAGTAGTATTAGGCAGCTTGGCTAGTTTGTTAACCATTGTTTTACGACGAGGCACCAAGGGTACTTGCTAAACTTACCATTGGCTGACTCAAGATCACAAGTAGGACGTACCTAGTGTCGATTGAGTTGTGCAGTTGTAATGGTATGCAAAATAAGCTTACCATCTGCAGCGAGGCTGAAACATACATGCATGCAGGTGAAACGAAACAACAAGATTAGTAAATATGGTACGGTAGAGGACAGTAACTCATTTAAAGATTTTTACCTTTCTGAGTCAGACTCTAAGTTGTCTTATATCAATGAGGCATTAGTTTCTCAGCAAGAAAATCATTTTAAAGAGTCTAGTGCTACCTGTCTTCGATTGTGTTTCTCGTTTGGCTTGTTCGGGTGGTATATTGCCAAGGATCCTCGACATGGATCTCTCTAATAGTTTTGTACAGGAGCGAAGAAAAGACTCAACCAGACTGAGATTAGTATTTGGTCTATGACTCATGTGTGCAGTATACTTGAGATATTGGATATTCATAGAGTCTATGAGAGGCGGAGATTTAATGATCTATTCCAGGTCCTTGTCTGTATGGGGAAAAAGGCAAAATTATCAGGTTTTCCGAGTTCACCTGGTTTATATTCATAGCCATCCTTGATCATCCGTCTCAGTTGTGTGAGTTTGGGGGGGAAGGGTTGGTAGAGAAGAGAGAAAACGAGATAATATTTAAACCACATCATAAAAATTTGACTCAACAGATTTTAATGTCGGTAAAAATATTTGTGATTCATCAGTAAAAGCTTTTGACATGAAAGGGATGTTCTGATCCATTCCTTTTAGTTCAATGAAGAGATGGTCGATGGTGAACAAAATTTTAATGCCAAGGTACTAAATGACGTATGTATGTATGTGAGTTTCGAGGTAGAATTAAAGTAAGTATATATATATATATATATATATATATATATATATATATATATATATATATATATATGCTACTAAGAAATAGAAATATGATCCGATAGAATGGTTACTAATAGTGTCATATTATATAGAAACTTGTTTGAAATTATCAACCCTTCATTACACGGTGAATGTACTATATGGCTGAGACAACGTAAATTGAACAAACGATTAAATAAACAATTAGGGTACAATTAGAGTAGTCGCTTCAGAGTGGCGGTACTCTTACCATTGAGCTAAACAGCCGCCGGTAATGCAAAGGCCTAAATAACTATCTCGACTTCAAATTGCCGTCTTGCTTCAATTATTGTTCATTGTATTTACGTTGTGATAACGGTTGATCATTTCAAATAAGAATTTCTATATAATAGAATGGAATTTATAATCATATATATATATATATATATATATATATATATATATATATATATTGTCAGAGAAATTGAGAGAAATGATAATGATGGTGATGGTGGATTTGTGAACTTATGTTTGAATAATGTCTCTGAAGTAATGACTGGTCAAATAGCGAAAAAGAGCTTTGCGTAACTGAAGGCTCCATGGATATTCTTATTTCATTTTTGGTATTTGAAGGTTATAAACAAACAATATAAAATGCTTGTTCTTTTCCCTGATTCACACAGCATTAGTGGATGAATCGTTCACCAGGCAACGAGTCCCACGCTAGTCGTAAATGTTATGGTATTTTCTCAATAATATAATTCAGATAATGGTTTGATTGGCATTTGCAGGAAAAGAACATAGATCAAAAAGAATGGATACTCTTAAAACATGACGTCCGTAACTATGACTGAGGTCTTAGATATTTTTGGTTGCCATCCACATGGAAAAAAAACCTCCTCGTATTTTGTATTCGTAACTACAGAAAAATGGGACTCAGATTAGTATGGATATACAGGTTTCGTCCAAAAACGGAAAGTTGAGCGCCCCTATAAAAAGATTCCACAACTTGAAATAACGTAAAACGAAAAAGCAAACACCACTAATTTATAAGTGATAAATCTCTTATCGTATCCAAACCCGAGATGGTTATGATGGTATGTTAGACTGAGTCGTCAGAGGTTGGGGTCATGGGAGAAACAGGAGGCAGCCTCTATGCGTATATCTGTGTTATACTTCTTATTAATCTATTTATCCAAGTTTGTTTTTTCGTTTTTTGGAAAATCTATGTATCTATTTATCTATCTATCTCAATCAAGCGAGTCTATGTTCACATCTAATGACTTCAGTTTGCTCACAACAATCTGTTTATAATCTATATTCATATCTATGTATCTTTCCTTGTATATTTATGTCTGTTCCCATCTCCGTTGACCTTCTGTGAGGATATTTTCTGAAGCTTCAGCACAAAGCCAAATGAGTGGCAAATTGAGAGATAGAAGATTGTGTTGCACCAATTTTCCTCGTGGAGAGAGCCTGCTTGCCTACCTTGGAAATCAACATTCAAAATCTATTCTTTTACCTGGGCTTGAACACCGACCGCAGGCGCCGGCGGTAGATATGCACCTACCTCAGCCAACGGAACAGCCATTCCACATTTTATTTAATTCATTTATTATTATGATTCTTTGAATATTTTTTTTACTCTCACTCTCTTTCTCTGTAAATATGACTTTCCTTAAGTCATCTGACAGGTGGAATAGGGTTCATTTAGAAGACGATGATTGCCTATGGCGACCCCCTGTCGATATGCCAGACACAAAAGGGCAATCAAATTGTAAAGCTGCCAAAATGTTCGGACTGTCTTGACGATGACGAAGGCCTACGCTTGGAATCGATACGCCAAGTTCGTACATTAATTGTTAACACTGGATAAAAAATGGTTCACCAAAGGTGTTCCTTTTATTCTGTTTTCATTCATCGACTTATCATTTCACATTTTTGTTAGATTATTTGTCTGATTAATCAGGCGCTTGTCGTTAACAAATGGTTTGCAAACTGAATACACTATACTGTTTGCAAACTGGATACACTATACTATGATTGCAAACGGGATACACTATACTATGTCTGCAAACGTTATACATTATACAATATTTGCAAACTGGATACACTATACTATGATTGCAAACGGGATACACTATACTATGTCTGCAAACGGTATACACTATACAATATTTGCAAACTGGATACACTATACCATATTTGCAAACTGGATACACTATACTATGATTGCAAACGGTATATACTATACTATGTCTGCAAACGGTATACACTATACAATATTTGCAAACTGGATACACTATACCATATTTGCAAACTGGATACACTATACTATGATTGCAAACGGGATATACTATACTATGTCTGCAAACGGTATACACTATACAATATTTGCAAACTGGATACACTATACTATGTGGATGGGCTTGATCTTCATTAGGTACATGGACACAGCAACTTTGTGCGAAACAGAGAAAATTATAAATAAAACGCATCTAAAATTATTCCGTCCGATTTTTATATCCACTTCTTCCGCGTTGAGAAACGAAAGTGCGGAAATGGATTGTGAATGAATAGGACAAAGTTTTGAAATAAAGCAATTCTAGGGGGCTTCTGACTTACCACTGTTTAGCTCAATGGCAAGACCAGCGTCATATTAGTTGCAGGTTTGATTCCTGAAGCAGCCTATTCCTTTGTTTATTCTATATACGCTGTCTATGCCAAGTGACACACTGACCGTGTAATTACGCAAGGTTAGTTCTAATAAAGTTTCAAATAAGATAAAGCATTTATGATTATTCAGTCGAATTATATATTCATAAGTTATATATATATATCAATAGTATATTGTAGCTTTGTTCGAAACGAAGCTAAGCTTCATGAATATCTACGGGTGTATATCTGTCTCTCAATCTATATGCTCTCACACAGACACATACGTTGCCCGTTTTTTTTTTATATTCATTAAATAAATGCAATTATATGAGTTAGCTGCATAATTGCTTCAATTAACTTGCTAACGAAACGTCAGACGGAATAAATACCAAGGAACTTTTTACTTTCAATATTGCCTTAATTTAGCATCGTGTCCAAGGTTGGCAAAAAATAGAGCCTCACACCAAATCATTGCCTCAATCTCTTATGTATTTACCTTGAAACACTCTCCCCATCTCTGTCTCTCTCTGTCTCTCTCTGTCTCTCTCTGTCTGTCTGTCTCTCTCTCTCTCTCTCTCGCTCTCCCGGGCGAAAGACTGACCGTCAAAATAGCTCAAGTTTCAAAGATCAGAAGGAAGCTCACAGATCTTCAATCTGCTAGTTATTCTACTTACGCAACAAATAAGGATGGATTTATTTTCAAAGATTAAGGATTCCATAAAATCCACCAGGCAAAAATATTTACTTAACTGTTCCTATTTTAGTGTAGCCAGCCCCGTTCTTCAGGCAGTTTCCGTTTATAATATTTCATTATAAATACATAATTTCTTGAAAATAACAACGTTTACGCGTGATTCAGAAAAGAATGATATATTCAAATAAATTCTATGCCGAAAGAATACCGTTAAAACCAGTTTTTTCTTTAAAAAAATAAAGGAGAAATTGATCTGAATGAAAAAAAAATACCCGTCTACTTCTATGATGTAAAGATAGACTAAAAAGTTATTACTCTGTTCAATATAACTTGATGGAAAATTTTATTTAATCCAGTGGATAGAAATCTTAAGCGCACGCATTTGTTTTTTTCTCAGAGTGGCATGTCTAGTGTCAGATGGAAGTGAATGAAGCCATTGAGAGGGAAAGCTTCCGGAATGGAAATATCGTGGTCCAATTTAAGTGTATAGTTTCATAGGATATCTAATTATCCTGTAAAATCTTCAAAAGCTCCAACGTCCTCTGCCGTAAAAAGATGTACCGCTATGCAAACTTTCGGCTTACGACATGCAAGATTGTAGCGTACAAAGTGGAACAGACAGACGGTCTTTTCATTTTTTATTATATACATATATATATATATATATATACATATATATATATGTATCGAAGTCCCCCCTCTCTCTCTCACTCTCTCTCTCTCTATACATATATATATATATATATATATATATATATAAGCAAAATTATCAATATGCGTGTTTATCAATGTATGATGGCCCAATCCTTTGTTTCCCTCCAATTTCCATAGTTTTTTTCCTTTCTTTTCTGTCTTTCATTTACCCTCTTTCAATTTCCTTTCCCCTCTTTTCTTCTTTCCTTGCTCCTCGTTACTTCTTTTCTTTTAAGCTGCCATAACTTTATTTTGTCTCCTCGCTTTGCCTTACCTCCTCCCTCCCTCCCGCTCACATCCATTGTACCAATCAACAAATCCATTCTTTTTCTCCTGTTATTGATTTATATCAGCCGCAATTATTTCCCCGCCGGGTCTCCATCTTTCGGTCTTGAGTTTCTTTAAATACCAAATTTCCGCCCAAGACGATCCATTCAATTTCAGACGCCATTCATAGAAATGGAAACCTAAGAGTGTCAGTCTATTGACGGACAGTGCTTCGCCCCGACGGAACGAACGTGCCGATGCTGAGGTCATTCCGAAAATGCAGAAGATTTGTCGTTGTCTTCTAATCTCTTAGCCATTATTATCAACAGCAGCATTGCCTCGATGATTAACATTACCGCAGGATTCGTGCAATTATTTTCGCCATTATCTATTGTAATTATAGCCATAATTATTTCTATTATTCTTGTTTACAGTAGCTGCTGCTGCTGCCGCTGTTGCTGCAGCTATTATTATTATTATTATTATTATCATTATTATTATTATTATCATTATTATTATTATCATATAGTAAATAATGATAATAATAATAATAATAATAATAATAATAATAATAATAATAATAATAATGGATTGGAATATTCACAAATATCGGGTGGTCGTCGCTTGGAATTGAATAACAGCAAGTCTTGTCGAATCCTCGGCATCTTTCCCAGTATCCTTGCAAACCCTAGCACCGCTGGATCGTCTCCATACTTCTTCGAATTTACAGAACCTCTTCTACACACATTTTTACTGTTCTGAATGCGCAAATCATTATGGACACGAGCATCACCTGCCTGTTCCACAGTTTTTGTTTGTTTTGTTTTTGTTTTGTTTTTTTCTAGTTTCCGAGCAATGTCTTGATATTGTTTTTCCTCACTGTTTTTTTTCCTTTCGTCTCCGCCCCGTGGTTAACTGACTCAGCCACGACTACGATGAGGCAGGTTTTCTTTTCTTTGTTTATGACAATCAGATCCGGATGAAGAGGTAAGTTTGGACGTCAATGTCTTGGAGTATCCTGTTCTGTTTATTTCCCCGGACAGCCTCTACTTTTTTGTTTTTGTTTAGTCGAATTTAAGACATTTGCTCAATTTTCAGGGTTTCATTGAACTATTCCCTGAATTTCTGCCAATTTCTATAATATTATTACCTGGATGGTTCCAATTCTTTTTTTTTGGGGGGGGGAGGTCTTCTATCATTCTAGTTCCTTCTCAAAGGTATTCGTGCTGCTCCTTGTGCTCTATTAATTGGTTGAACCGTTACTTTCAAGATCTTCTTCTTCTTCTTCTTCTTCTTCTTCTTCTTCTTCTTCTTCTTCTTCTTCTTCTTCTTCTTCTTCTTCTTCTTCTTCTTCTTCTTCTTCTTCTTCTTCTTCTTCTTCTTCTTCTTCTTCTTCTTCTTCTTCTTCCTCTTCTTCTTCTTCTTCTCATTATTATTATTATTTGGAATCTCACACCAGTTGCCTGGTGGTAACCGCTGGAGTTTGAGTGACAGCAAGTCTTCTATCATTATTATTATTATTATTGCTACTGCAGTTTATGGGATTACTGCTATTTGAATCAAACTTTCAATTACTGCAGAAATCAGTGAATTTCTAACCATACTTATTACAAACATCAGTGGATAATGGTTTTATTTTGGTCTCTGTTATCTTCGCTACTATTCCTCCTTCAACGTCATTAAGAATTATTTCACATTGACTTTCGTCTTTGTTGCCATCATTGTCGTCGCTATTCTCCATGTAGTTTTCGATATCTCTCTTCTTTTTTTTGCTACAGAAAGACTATTCGTTGAATTTTTTAATGTGATGTATTCATGATATGAAACACGATTAAAAAAAATCAGTTTGTTTATTTTATTCATCTATTTTTTTTCTATCCGCAAATTGCATCTACGCTCGAAGGTCAATGCATTGAAAGCCGAAATAGTCTTCGCCCTCATTTTGTATGCATAGATGTCGACCCTCAAGAGGCAAAAAGATCCAGGTTCGTAACAAGTGGGAAACGCCTGGAGGTGAAACTGCGACGCACTTCATGAATATTAAGAAAGTCTTTGTGTGTGTGTGTATGTATGTGTGTGAGAAGAGGCAAAGATCCCTCAACTAATCAATGATTCAGGAGGTCGAATTCAAATTTATCGGACGACTCTGGAAGTCAACAGAGTCAGCAGTGTCTCGGCAAGCCTCGAATTCGTAATGTAGAAAAGTAACTTCATCTTATTGAATCACAACGAAACAGTATTTACTCAATGCAGCAATCCTGTTCTGGCACAACGGATAATAAAACTCCCGAAATGCAATTAGCTGGGTGACCTTGACTACTAGCACATCAATAGTGGACTAAGATGGGGAAAACAATTCCTTGGCTCTCAATCAAATAGGTGGGTCAGTAGAATTTCATCAGTGAAATTAACTACGACGTCTATTCGGAAAGTATTCAGCCTTTTAATATAAGCAAAGAAATAACCTATCACGGTCAATGGTAACTTATTCCGTTTCGAAGTACTCCTGCTGGAACCTCACACTCATATTCCAGGATCCTTTTGTCTCTTTAAAATCATCTGTAAAGTTTTCTGTCGGGATTGCCAGCAGCTGCCTCGTTGCGCTCTCCTTAATCTCATCCATAGGCTGAAATATCCTCTCTTCAAACGACGAAAAGCCATACGTCACAGAGAGCCAAATCTTGACTGGAAGGAGGAATGACAGAACTTGGTGACGTTTTCGAAAAAAAATCTGTGCACGACAGGAAGAATGACTTGCTCAGTGATTGTAAACGTGACAGTCACATAGTGCACAAGTTCACCCAATGACATCTCACTACCAACTGAGTGACCTAACCGGATGGTAACTTTTCATGCATGTCCAATAAGTTCTCCTTTGATTGGTTGCCAAGTTACATCAAAGCCGTTCAATTGGTTCCAGGGGTATTCAAAATGGCTGAATACTTTACGGGCAGTTTTGATATCTATAAAAATTACAGCAATGCAAAACAAGTGAATGAGTGATTATATGAAATGATCTGAGTTGTTTCAAATATTATCTATCATGACTTCAGGTAAAATATCAGGGCAGTATTTATTTAACTCCACAGGGATACGAAATTCGGTACCGGGCTTCTTTTAGTCGTGTGTAGACCTGCACACATTTTGGTGCAGGTAGAGACAAAAACTGTCCAGCTCTATCAGCATTATGAAGAATGTACAACCAATGCATTCCCCAATAGTCAGAAGTGAATACAACCAATGCGTTCTCCTGATAATCACTTCTGGAGTTGAAACATGGAACCTAACCAAGAGACAGACCCGCAAACTGAGAAGCATACAACGCGTGTCTGAAAAAATTATGCTCAACCTCACAAGGAGAGATCACAAGACAGCACAGCATATGAAGAAGAAAACGGGAGAAAGAGACATCAAAGAATATACTAAAAAAATTAAATGGCGGACAACTGATGGACATCCCGACTCACAACATGGATCCCCAGCGAGATCACATGCGAAAACGAGACCGACAGAATACAAGATAGAAGTTTGAACCAGACCAATTAAGAAAATTCTGGCTCCGTGACGCCCATGATAGAGTAGTTTGTTGAATCCTGGGGAAGGTCTATGTCCGATGACGGATGTTAAAAGACTGATAATGATGATGATAGGCATTATGCCACAGGCGTCAGGGCGTGCCCATTGACCCTGTCCTGTTAAATAACTGCAGGGTATGACTCATTAACACATATTTAGATCAAAGCAGAAAATGTGGTGACATTAACAACTGATGCTGCATGACCAAAACGAAAATGGTGACTACGATAATAGCAATAATGATGATAATGAATAATTACATCGGTAATTACGGAGGATGCGAAACTAATGGTGTTGATGGTGCTGGAGAATTTATAGATAATAATAATAATAATAATAATAATAATAATAATAATAATAATAATAATAATAATAATAATAATAATAAAGAAGGATTGAGACTGTACAGACCACAGCACTGCTAGGAACTGCACGGTTACTGAAGAAAGTGCTAGAAATATAAGGTCTACGACACTAAATGTCAGCAGTGGCCTAATGGGGGCGGGGAAGGAAAATGGTAGCGGAGATGTGAACTGGCGCGATAGGCGAGGAAGAGATGAGATGTGGGCTGAAGACCCAAAGAGACTTGCTGTCACTCAGCCGTCAGCAATGACCACCGGGCAACTTGTGTGGAAATGTTAAGCACAGTATTGCTGTGGTTTATGATAGTGTGGAGAGGAGGGCTGGAAACTTGGGGAAACTTACTGTAACTCAACCTCCAGCGGTAACCACCACGCAACTCGTGTGAAATTGCAAATAATAATAATAAAAAAAGAAGGAGGGTGAAAAAAAGGGAAAAATACCAGGACTTAGCAAGGGAGTTGAGGAAAATGTGGAACATGAAAACCAGGGTAGTACCGGTCATAGTGGGCGCACTAGGAACAGTCCCCAAAACGCTGAGGAGATCGGGATTAGGAGAAGGATAGAGACCGTACAGACCACAGCACTACTGGGAACTGCACGGATACTGAGGAAGGTACTAGAGATATAAGTACTGCAACGAATCGTAGCTCTGTCATGATATGCAAAAGAGAGAGGAGACGTTAGCTGAAGACCTGAGGAGACTTATTGTCACTCAGCCTTCAGCGATAACCACTGGGCAACCGGTGTGAAACTGTAAATCGTAGAATTACTGCGACCTATGAGTACTAGGAGAGGAGGGCTGGAGACTTGAGGAGACTTGCTGTCACTCAAACTCCAGCGGTTACCACCAGGCAACTGGTGTGAGATTCCAAATAATAATGATAATAATAATAATAATAATAATAATAATAATAATAATAATAATAATAATAATAATAATAATAATAATAATAATAATAATAATAATAATAATATTTTCATTGTTCAAAGGAAAGACGATGAAGACTAACTGGGACTGTGAAAATTCCTATGCATTTTGCAGTTATATTCAGGATAGCTCTATAGTCAGTAACGATTGCCTTAATACTGCGTCATTGATAAACACTTTCTTCTTGATCTTGAACGCATTTCCATTGCAAAATAATTCATAATGATATCTTGTCATATAATCATTAACGATACGTTTACAATGTATTTTAGTAATGGAAAATGCCTCAAGTAGCAGAAGCAAAATTTCTTCTAAAAAAGATGTTGTTAATCGTAATCGCGTTTTTCATAGACTCCGATGTAACCAAGCAACACTGACCAACCTCTGGCTGTGTTTACTAATGAAAAAATATACGAATCCCTAAAGAAAAGATTAAATCGTATTTTCTTTTTCGCACTGTCTGAAATCTCAATTCGTGATTGTTTTTTCGATAAATACTTTTTTATTTATAGATATAACTGTTTAAGTAAATCGTTTCTTCTTTTGTGATTAAATATGGTTGGGCCCAATTCAGGCATTTTACGGTGTATAGCTGAAAACCAGACCATTTTCCGTGCTTATGATAGCCTTCTTTATTCAGTGAGGCTTGCATTAATTCCTCACCACTGACAATCAATTTCTCCCTGATTCTCAATGCATTTCTATAGTAAAATCATTCACAATAAATTTCTACGGTGAAATCACTTACAATGCATATCTATAGTAAATCGCTATAGTAAATCATTATAAACAGAGTTACACTATGCATGTAATAGTCCCTTTTGATCGTAACTTTTATGTTAATTGTTGACTACTGACGATTCCATTTTTTGTCATTTTCTTTGCATAACACAGAGATTGAGAGTCAAAAATTCTGATAATCAAAACATTCCCATCTTTTTTTTTTCTTGTTGTAAATGTAATATTTTTTATTTTTCTTTCATTTTTTAATACTGAGATATACATACACATTTGTATGTGTGTGAGTATTTATATTCAAACATTTGTACGTACGCGTTTATTTCACCTATATTATGGCATATGTCGTCAGTATGTAAGTGTAAATAGAGCATGTTGATTAGCAAATTAAAACTAATTGGGTCGTGTCCATTACCTGTATTTCCGTTCAATGAGCTCACAGAAACATTCGTCCTAGACACTATGTTCCAAGAGTGAAACCAATCATCCTTACTGAATTACAATGAAAGAAATTCAATCGACGTCATCCGCGCTGAAACGTTAAACGAGGTACTCGTAGAATTAAAGCCTTGATTAATTGGGATGACACGACAGCTTAAAATTCTTTTGTACAAAACAACCAGAGGAAAAGGCGTGTCTTCTCACGAATGTAAACAGGCGTTTTTAAGCTCGTTAGAACAATCTGTGTATATAAAACTCAGTGTTTATTTCTTATATATGAGTGGTGCTTGACTGTCTGTCACGCTATAAAAAATAACAATGCATACTCAAGAGAGATGGAGGGGGGTAAGATAAAAGTTTTGTGGGAAGCCTAACTTAAGAGGGGGTTCTTATGTAACTATAATACCAAAGCGAAGCATTATTTTCAATCTCTCTCTCTCTCTCTCTCTCTCTCTCTCTATATATATATATATATATATATATATATATATATATATATATATATATATATATATATATATATTTTCCTATTCTACATGTTTCATGTACGGTCCAAAAGTGAAAGAGGATTTCTTCTTCTCCTTTCAGGGATGAAAAATGGAAGTAAACTTTATATTCTTCTCCGAGGGGTCAGGAATCGAGGAAAGCTTTTTTCTTCAATAAGAGTTCAATTTTTTTTACATACATAAAAGATTTAGTATTTTCTTTTTTTTTCTTTTTTCTACACTTGAAATATTTTACACAGCATACACAGATACTTCAGCTATTTGTAAATAAAAGAAAAGGGTTTTAAAAGGGGGTTCTATTTACAATGTAAATACTATGCCAAAGTGAAACCTCATTTCCCATTAATAGTCATACTTTCTTATCCCATGTATTTATACATAAATTCTAAAGGGGTATAAAGTGAAAGGGATGCCCCATTTCAGGGGTTATAATGTGAGCAGAGACTTTTTCACAACAGAAGACCTTTTTAACACACATCAAAAGTGTGGATGGGTGGGTGTTTTGAATTAAACAGACCCAGCACCACACACAGACACACACACGCACACACACACTATCAAGTGTCTGGTCTTTTCTCTACTTCGTTTACTGTCTCACAGATTAGCCATCGATTAGCCTTTTGACCCATCTGTTTTTACTTCTCACTACCTGCTCTGTCAATCTCCATTTTCCTTATCGAATTAATAATACGATATCCTTTACCCTGGTCCTCTCTCGGGTCCAAGTTGATATTTTCGGATCGCCAAGTGTTATTCCTAACATTGCTCTTTCCAAGGCCTTTGTGCTATTCTGAGTTTGCTCTCGAGTGGTTCTGTAAGTTTCCATGACTTGCACCCGTATGTCATAGCTGGTATTACGCATTGCTTGTATACTTTACGTTGTAAGCATATTGGCAGTTTCCTTTTTAGTATGTCTCTATTTATCTTAAATGCTTTCCAACTAATCGTTGCGTGCTGTCTTATTTCATTTCCGAGGTATTTCTCTAGCTTTATCACCTAAGCTTAAGTAAATGTATTCCTTAAATTTCCCTTTAGGTCCACCGTCTATACTCAAGGTCATTTTCAGGACTTTATCATTGAAGATTATTTTCGTTTTTCGTTTGGTTCACAGTTAACCTTACTTTTTTCTGCTTTCTCTATTTAGGTCACTTAACAAGTTTTGTAGATCTTCTGCAGTTTCTGATATAAATGCAATATCATCATAGTACCTTAAATTGTTCAAATATTCCCCGTCTGTGCTTACTCCCACGTTTTCCCGGTCTGTTTTCCGAAAGGTACTTTTTAAGCTAGGTGTAAAAAGTTTCTGTGATATTATATGTCCCAGTCTCACTCCTTTTCCAATACTATCTTTATCTTGTTAGTATCATTATAAGGTCTATTTAAAGTTGGCGTTGAGACACACACTCATCCATGATTCTGATTTACTCCGTGTTGCGTTACGGTTAATACAGCTTATGGTTAATCAATATGTGCCTCCGCATAAACCATTCAGAAATCTTTCTTTATTTTTTTATAGTCATTAAACGATCTATACATCAGTGTTCATTTTACAAGATTCACGTTATTTGGACGCTTGACCAACCAACCGTACGGTGGAGACTCAGCCCTGACGCCTTCCTCAGATAACGAACTGTCCATTCAACCCAAAAAAACACTTATCCACATACACCCCTCTCATCTTGCATATTCTTTTGATGACTCCACTTGAATATGTTTTTATCTGAGTTTATAAGTTTCCATCCTTTGTCATTGGTATGCCTATCGCCTGATCACAAACCTATCCCGCTAAGACGTGATACGTTATAGAGCAGTTTGCGATGTAACACAGCAGGGGGGGGCAGATGGTGTACCCCGAAATATTAATCTAGATTCAAAATATTTCTTAGAACAAATTCCTTAGACACACATATCCTATTTCTTTGGAAAATCGTGCAGCACCAATCCTCAAACCCTTATTTTCCCACACTTACCACTGCGCTTCTTTGAGAAAGCTATGCTTGATACACATCGAAAATAAGAACATAATTGTCAAAATCGAAGATGCAAAATTGGGGAGAATAGACCACTACATCTACCTAAGACAATGAATCTCATTGAAACCTATAAAAGAAGAAGAAATGAAGCGAAGAATCGCCCTACGATGGCAAGCCTTCGACAGAGCAAGTTCAACCTTCAAAAAAAAGACGATCCCAATAATCCTAAAAGGAAGAGTTTACAACCAATGCATCCGCCCGATAGTCACTTATGGAGCTGGAACATAGAACCTAGCCAAAAGACAGGCCTGCAAACTGAGAAGCTTGCAACGCACGTATGAGAAAATCATGTTCAACGTCACACCGAGAGATCACAAGACAGCAAAGTATATCAGGGAGAAAACGGGAGTCCGAGACATCATAGAATCTAGAAGAAAACTTGAATGGCAATGGGCAGGCAATATTGCAAGAATGACGGATAACTGATGAGCATCACAACTTACAACATGGATCCCCGGAGATCACATGAAAAACTGAGACCAACAGAATCCAAAATGGAGAGATGAACTTGACAAATCTAGAAAATACTGGCTCCTCAGTGCCCATGATGGAGGAATGTCGCGAAACCTAGGGAAGCTCCAAGTCTAATGACGGGCGTTAAAAGACTGTGGATGATGATGATGATGATGATGATGATGATGATGATGATGATGATGATGATGATGATGATGAAAAGTATGTCTCGCATCATAAGATAGTTTCATATATCCAACCAGCTCCAGAGAAAAAAAAATGCTCAACCTTACATGGACAGATCATAAGACAACACAGAATATCAGAGAAAAGACAGGAGTTCGATACATCATAGAAACTATCAAAAGATACGAATGGCAATGGGCTGGACATGTTGTAAGATTGTCAGACAACTGCTGGACATCACAAATAACAACGTGTATCCCCAGAGATCAGGTGCAGAGCTTTGGCCGATAGAAAGTAAGATGGCGTGACAAGCTAGATGAATTCAGAAAGCACTGGTTCTGCGAGGCCCATGATAGAGAAGTGTGGGGAATCCTAGAGAAGGTTCTAAGTCCAACGATGGACGCAAACAGATGGATGATGATGATGATCATGATCATGATCATGATGATGCCTATTTTCGAGACATGTGTTCAGTTTAAAATTTTGATGCAACAATATCTTTCTAATCTCCCTATCAGCCATCTTGCCTTTTGCCATACTAAGCAATGCTCAGTATATAGTAATAATGGCAAATTCCCAGCTACTATCAATTGGTTGACCTTCTTACAATGAGGAGGAGAACAAAAACATTTCACGTTATTATTTTGGAGCGACGTGCGATCAATTTGACTGTAAACCCGTCTGCATCAGAGCATTCTTACTTCGAAAGGTGAATCCCATCTACTATCGGTAAAGAAAAGAAATAAACTAATTTAAAACGAAGGAAAATGAATTGAAAACAAGATGGCGTAGGAGTTGTTTTTCGCTTGGTCTATCAAAATTTGCCCGTAGCAAAACTTCTGGTGAGTGGCGAGATTTGCTTTGTGTTTCTTCTTCTTTATATATATATATATATATATATATATATATATATATATGAATTTTCATGCTTTAATGGTTATTTCTTGTTTTTGAACCGGATGGTTGGTTATTTGAATTGACCGGTTGATGAGAAGGGAGCAATTTTATAGTTGAGTGATCAAAAAGAATTGAAATACGAAAAAAATTCCTGTGTACAAAACTTCCATTTCCTTCCAACCAACAAACCTATCTAATTAATCCCTACTACTCTCTTCACACACAGAGATAAACACACACACACACACACACACACACACACATATATATATATATATATATACACACACACATATATATATACACACACACACACACACACACATATATATATATATATATATATATATATATATATATATATATATACAACAGATCCATGATAAAACAGCTGTAAATCCTCAAAATGAACTGAGGCTTATAACATAAGATCCAAATTAAAATAATAGCTGAAAAATCAAATTCTGTAGGAAGCAGAAAACTCTGAACACAGTACATTAAGAGCGGTTGGAAAATAACTGACTTCCATAAGATAACATCGCAAGATGCTTGAGTTAACGTGCAAATTTTCAAAGACTATGTGCATCTGTGTGTATGTGTATCTGCATGTGTGGTCGTATGTATATGTGAGTGTGCATGTGTGTGCATTGAACTGTCTACTCTTGCAACGATGATTTTGCAACATATTTCACTTCAGATAAAGAAAACGTAAGATTATAGAATAAACTTGATAATTAACGTGTGTACTTGTCTATATCCTTTATTTTGACGAAATAATCTTTTGTCGTCATCATCAACTTAGTCATTGCCGTCAACTGTCATCGTGTTCCCGATAGACTGTTTTCACTGGGCTCTGATGACGGTCATATTTTTTATAATTGTTTACCAAGTACATAGGACCTTGTTTTCACATATCGGTGTTACGTTGCAACGACAACTGTACCAGACTCATCTGTTGGTTCTCATTTGGTAAGGTTTGAACGCTTTGAGCTCCAAGATGGAAAGCATTGTTAGCATTGAGGATAGTTTTGGTTAATATAGACTGACACATTTACACGTACGTATGTTACAACGAATCGGTGAAATTGTCCCTATTGGCGAAATTTTATCTTTTCTCACAAAAAAATATATAAATGTTTAGTTTTGATTTTGTTGAATCCTATTTGATGAAAACAAGAATATAAAACAACTATCTTTTACGAAAGCTTATGAAATCAAACTTTTTTACAAAAATATCAATAAGTACGTACTTATAAATACAAAAAATAATAAATACGTTGTTTTAATGTGTGCATACGTGTGTGTGTGTGTGTGTGTGTGTGTGTGAATATATGTGCCAATTTCGCAGCTCCTGATTCCCGAACTTTACGTATATAAGCAAGACGGGAATTTGGAGTTGAGACAATTATTTGGACCTTTGCATTACCAGCGGCTGTTTACCTCAATGGTAAGAGTTGGAACGATACGTATGAACAGCTACCCTTTCAGCAGCCTCATCTTCTTTAATTGTTTATTATATCTACGTTGTCTAGACCAAATTTTACATACACAGAGTAATGACAGGTGGTTATTTCAAATAAAAGTCTCAATTGAATCTAACACAATTTATATATATATATATATATATATATATATATATATATATATAATCAGCCGTTATACGTCGACCTCAGTAGAAAGCCTTCTCCCATTTCCTTCCATGACGAGCGTGATTGCACCAACCTCTGCCATGTCTTATCGGCAAACCTTTCTATCTCGTCTCTACATTTTGTGTCTGGTCTTTTCCTACTTTGTTTATTGTGTCATGGGCACCGATCATTCAACCTTTTGCTCCAACTCTTGTCCCTTATCCTCGCTATCATGAAAGAACTAGTCCGACTTGGATACGATGAATTCTTTCAGGAATTCCCTCATTTTAAACATCTTGAATGTGGATTCGCTGACCAAACAAAAAAAGATGCCTGGAGCAAAAGTAATTGTCCGATAATGACCGGTCTGGATAATATGCTGCGTGTGGAAGAACTTCCCAACCCAGCTCCCTGGTAGTTTGCTATATCGCATTTACAACAGGAGGACGTGGTGGTCAAACAGAAAACTTTTTGACTTCCTTGCCAGGAAGTTATTTCCTATTCCTATGCATCATTCAAATGCGATAATAGCTTACAGTAGAATTGAACGGTGACGGTTTGTCCATGTTCCAGCGATTCGTAATAAAGAAATGTCTTTTCAAATCATCGATACAGAGTGAAGATCTTTTCCCCCTGTAGATTCCGTTTAGGTAGGCTGTTGAAGGCAATACTGCATTTAGATACAATTTTTCTTCATTTTCGGACCTCATAAATTAATCTCTCATCGACAGGAGACTATCAGGTCAAGAAAAGGAAGACAAGTGTTCTAGCGCTGACTAATGTTCAATTCAGCAGGGTTCACGCAGAGGCCATTTCCCTAGCTTCAGAATTTTACCCAAAGCCGGTTGACGACATACTCTAGTTGACTGAGTGCTTTTTACTGAGCTGAATGGACTTTAAAACCTATTTATTCATTTCCCTCATCATCATCATCATCATCATCATCATCATCATTCTTTTAACGTCCGTCGTTGGACAAACACTTTCACCTGGATTCACCACAATTCTCTATCATGGGCGTCGCTGAGCCAGTATTTCCTGAATTTGTCTAGTTCATCTCTCCATCTTGTGTTCTGTGGGCTTCGATTTCCCATGTGATCTCTGGGGATCCATGTTCTGAGTCATGATGTCAATCGGTTGTCTCATTCTTGCAACATGGCCTGCCAATTGCCATTTTAGTTTGTTAATAGTTTCTATGATGTCTCGGATTCCCGTTTTCTTCCTGATGTGCTGTGCTGTCTTGTGGTCTCTCATGGACTGGGAAAACAGAGGAATCAAAATAGACAGCGAATATTTGAGCAACTTTAGATTCGCAGACGACATAGTCCTTTTCGCAGAGAACCTACACGACCTCCAACTAATGCTAGATGAACTAAACGAAGAAAGCAAACAAGTCGGCCTACACATGAACTTCAGTAAAACAAAAATCATGTGCAACAATCATGTTGAGAATAAAAAAACATAACCGTCAAGATAGAAGATGCAAAACTCGGCAAGGTAGACCACTACATCTACATCTACATAAGACAACGAATCTCCATGAAACCCTCATAAGAGGCGGAAACCAAGCAAAGAATCACTCTAGGATAGCAAGCTTTCGATAGAGCAAGCTCAACGTTCAAAAACAGGATGATACCAATAATCCTGAAAAGAAGAGTACACAACCAATGCATTCTCTTGGTAGTCACTCAGGGAGCTGAAACATGGAACCTAACCAAGAGACAAATTTTCCCCTATCAGTGTGCAAAAGGTTATGCTGGGTACTTTAGCATCAACCTAATACGAACATGCTTATATTTATATGTTCCACTTTGAAAGCCACGATTTCGCTGGTAGGAAAATGAAAGTGTTATATAACGTTACATCTTTTCACGGCGGAGAGCTTAGGATGTAGGCGTTTTGAAATGTTTTATTTGATAACCTAATTTTCAATGAAAGTATAAATTTGAACTGGGCTTCAAGTAATTCACTTTCGGCTGAAATTTAAGTGAAATCACTATAACACTGCCAGGTGGGGTTGAAGTAAAAAGGACACGCTCAAAATTTCTATCCACGCGGAAATCAGTAATAATTTTCATCCAGCCTAAGACAATGCTCACGTACTACTACTGCTACTGTATACGCTACAAGGATTTCGACATCGTTTCGTTTCTAATCATTCATCATCATCAGTCTTTTATTGAGAGTCGTTGGACATAGCCCTTCCCCAGGATTCGCCACACCTCTCTATCGCGGGCGTCGCGGAACCAATACTTTCTGAACCTGTCTTGATCGTCTCTCCATCTTGTCTTCTGTCGGCCTCGGTTACGCATGTGATCTCTGGGGATCCATGTTGTGAGTAGCGATGATTATTGGTTGTCTGCCGTTCTTGCAACTTGACCAGCCCATTGCTAAATGAGTTTCCTAATGGATTCTATGATGTCTGAGATTCCTGTTTTTTCTCTGATATACAGGGCTGTTTTGTGATCTTTCCATGTGAGGTTGAGCATGATACAATCATTTGTTAGCATTAAACAGGTAGGTTAAATTATAATATGATATCTGGAACCAGACAAATATTGTATGTAATTAATATAATCCAACTCGGATATTGCTAATTGGTTCTTATTCTTTAATCATATTATTTCTGCTTTTTAATGTTTTTTACTCAATTTCACATGTCATGTTTTAATTAGATATTTTTTCTTTAAAAATTGAATTTTTTTTCGCCGGTAAAAGATAAGGAATTCAGAATGATACCAATAAAAGCCATGTATCACCCCCCCTCCTCTCCGAAAAATTTTATCATTTTTCTTATTAGACGTTTGACAAAGAAAAACTTTCTCTCGAAACATGTAATGGAAATAATATCAATTTATTTTAGAAAATTTCGTGTTTCCATATTATCTATTAAATTAGACGTTATGTAAAATCAATCTCATCCACTTATCTATACATATATCTGTAGGTTTGAGAAAGCTAAAATTGACTTGATATTGAGCTGACCTTTGGAAATGACCAGAGGTCATCTCCACATATTCCATGTTAATCTTGCGGTAAAGTTAACCTTGCACAAAAAAATGGTGCTTTTTATAAACTGTCAAAATTGACCTCTAGTGTACACCAGAGGTTATTACCGTGTATGCTAGCCTAATTCTGGAATGAAGTTATCTTTATAAACATATATTTAGAGTGTAGGGTGCAACCATTTAGGAGTCTATAAAACACAAGTTGAAATAATCGAAGAAACATTCATCGTCTCTCTTTCTTTCTTTCTCTCTCTCTCTCTCTTTCTCTCTCTCTCTCTATATGCGTGTGCGTATATATATATATATATATATATATAATTACTTATAGACCACATTTATCAACGTTTTTATCATGTTTATTCCTCTGACTTGGTTGCTTTATCAACAATTCATGCAAATATATGTCGATTCGTCAGTGTTCCCATATCATATTTATCTCTGGCACTTGGTGTCTATGTCCCACGCTTGTCACAAAAGTACATATGACAGATATGATTATATATATATATATGTATATATATATATATATATATATATATATATATATATACATATATATATACATACATATATATATATATATATATATATATATATATATATATATATATATATATATATATGTATGTATGTATGTATGAAAATGCACGCTTACACGTATATATTTAGAGCGAGAAAGACAGAAAGAAAAGAGGTGGTAACTTTTTCCCAATTTAATATATATATATATATATATATATATATATATATATATATATATATATATATATATATAGGAAGAGAGAGAGAGATCGTTCAATCTCAAATTAAAAATCGATCGAAGCCCAACATAGTCACTCCCATCAAGAAACCGGAAACCTCACGTACTTTTAAAAGATGATAGAAACAAATTTTCTCCAAATAATTGATTTCCTGCTTTATTCTTTTCAAATAGAGTTTCTAAAATTGTTTTACATCGTTATTCCAATAAGACCAAATTTATCGTTGCTCTGTCTGTTCAACAGTCAACACCATTACTATAAACATAGACGCTAGGCTCCAAAGATGGTGGAGAGACTTCATAGAATTTCCAACACAAAATCTTCGTTGTGAAAATGGAATCACGGTATTTGCTAAGAATAGCGCCATAAAAAAGATTTTAGATAAATTTCAGTCTCGCTATTTCCAGTGGTTATTTCCTTCCAAACTGCAGACGATGGGATATAATTAGATGCTTAACTTCTTCCCTGGTTGGTCCAAAACAGTCACATGATGTATTTCATTGAATGTGTTTACCCAATTTGAATTTCAAGTAATTATGTTGTGTTTTTTTTTCATTTTGACACCCTAATTGGAATGTTCTAGTGGTTATAGAACTTTATGAAAATTTTGTTTTTATACAACACTCCATCTTATAAACGACTAGATGTCTATCTATCTGTGACAGCGTATCTCAGGAACTGCTCTACACTTCCCCACGGAATTGTTTAGGTGCACTATTGAGGCCCCAGGTACGTTTTGCAATTTTTTTTTTAAATCCAAAAAATAAATATTAGTTCGCGCTCACTTTGATATAATTCCCTGATTTCCATTTATCCATCTGTATAATACTAAAAGGCTGATTCCTATCTATGCATATCTTGCCCCCTTTTGGTTTATTTGCGACTGAATAATAATAGTCTGGGATCTGCGTTCGTACTCACCCAGATAATGATGAACTGATTTTCATCCATTCCCCCCTCTCTCTCTACTAAAAGTCTGATCCCGTTTATCTGAGTGTGACCTCACCTCCAAGTAGCCGAAACGATGCACTGAGGTTTCAAGTGCCGATTTCAGGTATCCCTTAAAAAATAGTATTGAACTCTTATTGGGATTAAAGGCGCCATTAGGGCCTTCTGCGTGAATCAGTTGGAGACCCCGCCCACAGGGCAAATTTTCAGGTAGTCCACATGATACTAGGAGCTCTGAAAATCATGGATAGTCTCGAAATTTTATGCTGTTTTCACTAACCAAATACTTTATTGCTAGAAACGAGGTCTATTAAGCTTATAAGCTTAGTGCAGTACGATTCCAAATGAAAATGAAAACTAAATGAGTGTTGAGCAAATCTTTTTTTTTTCATCTGAGCTCGAAAACCAGCTTCTGCAAAGGTGACAAATACACGATGACCTCATCAATCAAACAGTCTTAATATTAACTGATGCTAGCTCAGTACGATATAAGGTCATAAGGCACCATATTGAGGATAAAACTACAGTAGTCAAGAACTTTGGGACATGCTTGCTAACAACTACGCTTAGGTAAGGTGCCTACGCACAGTGGAGACTTATCCCGAATAAGTAGATTTCATTTAGAAATAAAATTGTTAACATCTAGAATTATTAGTCGATTTTTAAAACCATTTTTTTTCAATCTTGTAACATACGAGGTGCCACCCAATAGTTAAGGGAATTTAACAATGAAAAACAATTAATTACCGTAACATCTAGTTTCTGCCGTCTTCAAATTCAATATCCTTGCTCGTAAAGAGTCCTAATCACAAAGCGTAACGGCAAAGGTCTGCACTACATGTGGTTTGCGGACGCTGTTTACAATTAATTTTTGGCGTTTTCGTTGCTTGCGATCATGCCTTTGTTTCTTAATACGACAACAATCCAATTCAAGTGTTATCACAAGCACAGACAATTCAAACATTGAGATTGGGAACATCGCAGATAAGTCCTGGTATTTTTGTATTATTTACATTTCGGTACTTTGCTTTGGAGCATTGATTAGTTAACAAGCTAGTGTTGCAGACCATTACTACTAAAACGAGTCCGATCTTCGCTGTTTGACCCACAACTGAGCCCTTGTACCAGACAAAGCTAGGTTTGATACCCTCTATAACCAATGCATCCTCCCAATCGTCACTTATGGAGCTGAAACATGGAACCGAACCAAGAGACAGATCAACAGATTGAGAACCATGCAACGTGCACATCAAAGAATTATGCTGGGCCTCACATGGAGAGACCACATGACAGCACAATACGTCTGGGAAAAGACAAGTATCAGAGACATCATAAAATCCAGTAAAAAAAAACTGAAATGGCAATGGCCTGACCAGGTTGCAAGAATGGCAGACAATCGATAGACATCGCGACTCACGACATAGGTCCCCCGAGATCACGTGCGCAACAGAATATTAGATGGATAGACGAGCTAGACAAATTCAGAAGGTACTGGCTCCGCAACGCCCATGATGGAGAAGTTTGTTGAATTCTGGGGAAGGTCTGTGTCCAACGACAGACGTTGAAATACTAATGATGATGACTATCATATTTTATTCGATTTTCCCTGGTTGTTTTGTGGTCTTCTACCAGACCAATCTAAGCTGCAACATTACCATCCCAAGTATCCCGGGAAATGATAATTGGTTTGTACTGAGCTTGACCGGTCAGCTTAGTCGGGGATTATCCTGAATGTCTACAGCCAAATATTCAACACCTAACGCTACTGCCTTGGTTATATCTGGTCATGTCTGGAAACTGATATAATCGCTGCCTTGAGATAACGATATCGAGGATTGGTGAAAGAACCGCGTGAAAAGGCACGGAATACGTACCATAAAATTTTAATGTCTTGTCCCATCATGATGGAAACGTTCGATGCAAACCACGAGGAGAAGCACCTACACTATAAAATCTTCTGCTCTTCAATTCAAGTCGCTTGCCTTTAAAAATACGCTATGAATATGCTTTGAATCAAGGAATCCTATATTAACAAATACTAAAATGTGGGATACTAAGCCTGCAGTTGCAGATTAAGTGGCGTACGGAGGGTTTTCAGTGCACGAGAGTACAGATAGCATCCAGGAGCAGTTACGCCATATCCTACAGTAGACCATTATTAAAAGGTATTATAAGCCAGGGGACATTTTGCAACCCCCACATCAGCTTCTGGGGTGACAGCTCCCTCTCGTCCCTTCTTTCTATGCCTCTGCACAGATGCACGTTTACACATACAGCCAAAAACTGCTGCGAATATACACCCATATGAACATACTCGGGAAGAATCGTGGTACGAAGTTAATGGTGAGAAAACTCAGTTATTACTGATTTCTGTCAAGTAAATCATGACTCATAAATCGATAGAGTGAGAATATATATAAAGTGGTAATTATGCAAACGGCTACGGTTCGACTATCTAAATTAACTCGCTTAGATACTGCCTTCGCTGGCCATTAAGCTCCATGTAAAACATTCCCTTTGTATTGTCACAATATTATAATTATTTGCAAGTAAATTTATTAGGGGAACCTCCCTCAGACAGAAAAATTTCCTCTCATTTCTGACCTCTGAAAAAGCAAATAACGTTTCCCCTCAATTTTGACCTTCTATAAAAAGAGCTATTTGGATATGAGCTCAGGTAAAAACCCAACAGCAAAAAAAGTGTCATCAGAATATGAGCTTAGGTAAAATGCCAACTTTAAAAAGTGTGTTGTCAAAATAGTGAATCAGGTGAAAAATATAAAAATATAATTATCAGAATATGAGGTTAGGTGAAAATCCTATTCCCCAAAAAGTATCACCTAAACATGAGCTCAGCAGAAAAAAGGGCAGTGCTATTAGTATATGAGGCCAGGTTGAAAAATCAACGTAAAATGTGTTATCGGAATATGAGGCTAGCTTATAATGACCTTCCATGATAAGTGCTATCAGAATATGAGCTCAAGTAAAAAAAAAAATAGCTTTCAAAAAAAGGTTATCAAAATGAATATGTGCTCAGGTAAAAATTCAACGTAAAAAATCTTATCAGAATATGAGGTTAAAAGTAAATCTTTTTAGTGGGTTACGGTAACATTCATACGTATATAAATACATGCTCTCATAGCAGCAGAAAAACTGCCATTATCATTGGGATGATTTTAGCAAACAAATGGTATCAGTACAAATCAGGATCTGTTCAAGAAAATAAAGAGTAAATTACTTAGCGACCATCTCAGTTCAAGACTTCATCTATTTTTTGGCGCAAGAAAAAGAAACTCTGCCAAATCGTTGGCGTGGTCCAGCCAGCAGACCATGGAGAAAAAAAAAAAGACAAACAATCAGAAAATACCAGGAACTTGCCCAGGAACAGAAAACCTTCACGAGATTTTCTGACCACTATTATCTGATGGTTTCCAGTGGAGATCAAATGACAGCAAGTCTCCTCATTGCTCTAATCGTCTCTTCGGCATTGTATCTGATTTTAATAATGCTACCGTCTGGAGTGTTCAAATTCTTCTTTGTTTTTCCCATTGCAATCTTAAAAAAAAAAAAATTCATCTTGTTTTCCCCAATAGTTCACATTTGTATAGCTTCCAACACCTGCACTCTGAAAAATTATTTCGAACTGTTATCAGACGGTCTTTAATTAACTCTGATCATTAGAGGTCAGCGGAAAACTGTCTAAGCTACAAAAATATCAATTCCTATATTTGTCGATATGGCTCGGAAGCGAATACAACAAATTATTTCATCTTATTCGTTCTTTCTTTTTTGTTTCTTTTCTTATTTATTTTCACGGCAAAATTGGAAAACAGCCTCGTAGTTTTACGTAACTTACAAATAGAATGAATATAACCAATCTGTATACAGGTCTGGTGTTAGTCACTCAATAGAAACCGTGACGAGACCAAAACTTTTGGCAGCATACCGTGTTTGAGGTGATCAATTAAAAAAACTAGAAAAAAGGGGTGACAAATGATTAGGTTACTTCTCTCGCCTTAATAAAATTCTTTATTTCCAAAAAATAAACGTGAACACGTCTGAGGGACCAGTTTAGTATGAACTTTCATTGTAATTTGTGGGACCGGTTCAGTAAGAACTTACATTGTAAATTGATCCCCCACTAAAAATCCATTATTTCTTTCGGTGGGAGGATTTGCAAAAAAAAAAAAGGGGGGGGTTTCTTGACATGGGAGTAAATGTTCAAATTTAAGCCCTCTGTCTCCATTGGTGTGATCTTCACGCATGATACATATGTACGAAGATAGACAGCAAGTCAGACTCACTCAAAAACTGAAGAAACCTATATTGACAGTTTAGGTGGCAGTTTTAGCTGACAATTTCCAATATATATATATATATTTATATATATATATATATATATATATATATATATATATATATATATATAAGTGTATGTGTGTGTGTGTGTAAGCTTATGCATATATGCATATGTATTGTGTTACCTACACACACATACACATACACCAAAAATACTGCATTTGTTTATTCCGCGAAAATGATTTCGTAATCCGTTTTTTTGTTTTAAGTGGTGGCTAATTGTTCTTTTATCCAATAATTTGATATTCTTTGTAGTCTTATTTTAATTGCAGATGTACGTTTTCGTATTGGCAGAAAACAAATGTCTGCCAATGAAAGTGGCTGAGACGGTTGGAAAATTGCCTCCCATTGTTTTTATCGGACACCAAGACCAAGTAAAACCCAACATCTTGGATGCTGATTTTTCAAGATAGGCAGGATCTTCTCCAATCAGAAATTTGTTGCAACACGATCTTACTGTTCCCAAGTATGTTGGTGTAAAATGTGTCTGGTCTCTTTCTCACGCCTTGATTGTTTCTGCAAGAGACATTTGCCAGGCTTTGAAAAATAACTAGATGCAATTTATGGATATATTTTCTTGTGATAAATCCGTTTTTTTGCGCTGGATATTCAATTTCTTCCCTCGTTTATATTATCAATCTATTTGATGATATCGCTTCCTGCCTGAATGTGTCAGAAACAAGCGATTATCCTGTTTATTAATCTGCTGTGTAAGGAGCGTTGTTAGCAATCACAAATATTTATCGATCCATTAAGTTATTTTGAACATTTACAATCCAATTCATTGATCCGAAGAATAAAAGAAATCTCTACATTATTCTTTTTTTTTTTTTTTTGAAATTTTATTCATTTTACCCAATTCGATTTTTCTAATTCTATAATCAGCGAAATATTTTGCGATCTATGCAGAGTGAACAATTCGTATCTGAGACTTGCTCTATTAAAAACACTCTCCTCCGATAATGTTATCGATTTCAGTATTGATTAACAGCTTCAGATACAATAGAATTACCAATCAGGGGAGACGGGATGTTTAGTTCTATGTGCAGAGTATTTTCAAGACCTGTGACCTTCAAAATATCGCTTGTTCCTCGCGAAGCAACACCCGTTATCTAGTCAATGGTTCAAAAGATTTCAAGATATTTGACAAGTTCTACAAAGAGATCATTAAATCAAAACCGTCATCTTTCTTTTCTGATAGAATAGGCAGTTTACCTGAAAGGTAGTATAAGACTATGAAAAGCCAAGGGAAATACTTTGATGGAATAATGATGATACGAATTAATATGAATAAATGATTTTGTCAAATATATATATATATATATGTATACATATATATATATATATGTGTGTGTGTGTGTATGTGTGTGTGCATGCGTGCGTGTGTGTGTATACGTGTGTGTGTGTGTGTACGTGTGTGTGTGTGTGTTTGGTGGGAGAGAGAAAAATTTGAGAAATACATTTAACTAGACCAGGAAATAAGCTTACAGGAGCACAAAACATGAAAGCAAAATGAAATGATGTATAAATAACTATTGACTGAATGATGATGCTATGATTTTATATGAATAAACGATTTTGTCAAATATATATGTGTGTGTGTGTGTGTGTGTGTGGACGTGTGTGGACGTGTGTATGTGCACGTGTCTGTGTTCGTGGAGGGGGGAGATAAAAAGTTGAGAAATACATTTAACTAGACCAGGAAATAAGATTACAGGAACACATAACATGAAAGCGAAATGAAATGATGTATAACCATTGACTGAAAAGCATTTAGTAAAAATAGATATATGTTATGTAAGATGAAACACATAGATCAACTGGAGTCTGTTCAAAGGAGGTCTGCTAAGTAACTACCAAACATGAAGAATCTAACAAAAACTGAAAAGGCTAAGAGCATGGAGGTTACCAACATCAAATCGTATCAGCGGCGACGCGATAGAGATGTTCAAGATAGTGTCAGGGTTATATGACAGATCGGCGGTGGACTTCATTCGTATTGTTGAAGGAATGGACGCCTCGCTCAAGTTCCAAGACACATAATATGAAAATCTTACCAATACTCACGCAACTACGATAAGATGAAACGCTTTTTTTTTTTTTTTGACTGATCAGCAAATATGTGGAATTCTATGTCGGCACATGATGTTACAGCAAAGGCAATGAATACATTGAAAAGCTGCTTCAAGGTAGCGATGTTCTCTCTTACCATTTAGCTAAACAGCTCACCGGTGATGCCAAGGCCAAATAACTACTTTCAACGCTGTCGGTGGTAGGTTCAATTCCTGCAGTAGCCGTATTTTCTTCAATTGTTTATTCTATTTACGTTTTCTAAATTGAGTGATATATTAACCGTGTAACGACGGGAGATCATTTCAAATAAGTTTCTTTATTGTATACCGCAATTTATGACTCATTCTGTCGAACCAAATATGTCCATTCGTTAATGTATGAATGTACATATATATGTATATATATATATATGTATGTGTGTAAGAGAGTGAGCATATATATGCCTCTTGTTGACCTTTACATTTTGTATGACCCACACTTGCGTCCTTGAACTAAACTAAACTCTTCTTCACAAATATCTATATATGATGTGCGTGTGCATACTTACGTGTGTGTGTGTGTACGTCACAATGACTCACCAAATGCCTGTCAGTCATCGTATAATTCAAGAAAGACTAGAACTATTCCTACCAATTTTTCTCTTATAACTACTGACCCGGACCATGTTTTAGCTAATAAATCATCGCCCCCTCCATTCTTTTGATTTTATTGTAAATATCGTCTATCTCAAAATTCCTCTCACGAATATCAGATTATTATTTCAGGGAATGATTTCACAGAAGATCGCAAAGTACACACTTTCGAAGTTTTCATATTTTAACAAAATATCCAGTGAGAAAATTAGATTTTAAAAAAGAATATCAGTATTTGGAATCTTTTGCAAATACCCCCAGACATTTAGATTAGACATGATCCAAGAGTTTGTGGTTATAATCAAAGAAGGTTCAATAAATACATAGTTCAAATCCATGATCTTTTATTAGAGGCCAAAGGAACTAGATAAAGATTGTGTTGGGGTCAGCTAGTACTTCATAATTCATACTCACAAGCACCCCCCCTCTAGAAGAATGCAGATGGGAAAAACAGGTATCAAATTGTCTAGGTAGGTTTTATTAAATTGGGGAAAATTAATAAAATACTGAAGCGAGTAAACGTCTTGCTTAGATATTCAACTATCAGATTTAGCAACTAAGTTAGTTGAATCGTACTGTGATGATGTAACATACTCGTTTAAAACTACAAACATTTCCCTAGAATGTGTTGTTATCAGTTGGACGTGTCAGAATAGCAAAACTATCATCCAATCGATGACAGAGTTCGGACGATTCTCGTAGGATGACATGATAATTTCAACATCCATCCCTTCAAATTCACCAAAGGGCATTCCTTTTTATTGATTGGATATATACGCATACATAGCATGTTTCTCTCAAAATGCCTCAAGACTCGAAACTATAAACTTTGCAACCGATAAGTCGTGAAGAACCACACATCTTATCTTATATATGAGGATTGATCAGTAAGTCCAAAGCATGTAGTTTTCAGCTCAATTTTAACCTGAAATTTTCACTATACAACATTCTATCTATGTGAATAATGTTCACCACTGAATTAAGTCGATAGACAAAAAAGAAAACTTTGTTGCAAATAAATATTGGTTGTGTAAAAGGAAATGCTATTTCTTTTCTATCATTAGGCAACAGGCTTATCGATTTATCTACGTACGCACAAAAGATATTCGTCTATTTTCAATAAATCAATAAATTTGATGCTTCTGTGCACCCATATCCTCATTGTTCTTCCTCGTTCTTCTTTTCACGAGTTTATGCGCACATAGGTTTGGGTGGAGTTAAAAAATCGCGATGTGTTAAATGCGTTTTCTGTTACAAAAATGGAAGCAATTTGTTTTTTTTTTTTTTATATAATGGAGGCGTTTTGGTGACCGGAAGTCTGTGCTGGAAACCTAGTAACGTAATCCGATCTTTGTTCCGCAATTATTTTGATGCAAGTCTCGAGACGAAGCTGTCTGAAACGTTATTCTTTCATCATTTTAACTTACATTCAATACAGAACAATATATTGTAAGATAAAAAATGATTAGAGATATAGGCTTAGCCTATGGAGCCGAGCCATATACATTTATATATATTCGTCCATAAATAAGGAAAATCGACATAAAAGTTGATTAGACAAAGTTTCTCTGTCTATCTTATCAGCATGAATGAAAGACTGCTGCCCAGATATCGTGTAAAAATGATGCGTATGTTAACAAATATCATTAGGATAAATAATGTTTCTTAGCACAAGAAGGTTAAATATAATTTTGACATCATAAAATATATATATATTACAAAGACATGGATATATCATCATCATCATCATCAGTCTTTTAGCGTCCGTCGTTGGACATAGACCTTCCCCAGGATTTGCCATACTTCTCTATCATGGGCGTCACGGACTTGTCCAGCTCGTCTCTCCATCTAACATTTTGCCGGCCTCGGTTGCGCATGTGGTCTCGGGGAATCCATGTTGTGAGTCGTGATGTCCATCGATTGTCAGCCATTCTTGCAACATGGCCAACCCACCGCCATTTGAGATTTTTAATGGATTCTATGATGTCTCTAACTCTTGTCTTTTCCCGGATGTACTGTGCTGTTTTGTGGTCTCTCCATGTGAGGCCCAGCATTATTCTTTCACGTGCACGTTGCATGGTTCTCAGCTTACATGTCTGTCTCTTGGTTAAGTTCTATGTTTCAGCTCCATAAGTGACTATTGGGAGGATGCATTAGTTATACACCCTTCTCTTTAGGATTAATGGGATCTTCTTATTTTTGAAGGTTGGGCTAGCTCTGCCAAAGGCTTGCCATCCTAGAGTGATTCTTCGCTTGATTTCTTCTTCTTTTGAGGGTCTCATGGAGATTCGTTGCCCTAGGTAGATGTTGTGGTCTACTTTCTCGAGTTCTGTGTCCTCGATTTCGATCTTAGTGTTCTTATCTCCAACGTGGTTGTTGCACATGATCTTCGTCTGGCTGAAGTTCATAATTCGACAAAAATAATTATAAATGCGTCATATTACTTTCAAACACTATTTAGAATGATCTCCCGTTATTACACGGTGAATATATCATTTGACCAAGATAGTGTAAATAGAATGAATTATTAAAGAAAACGAGGCTGCTGCAGGAATTGAACCATTGACCAATTAGGTAGCCGCTTCAGCGTAACTTTGCCCTCGCCATTGGGCTAAAGAGTCGCCAGTAATGCCAAGGTCCAAATAACTACTTTAACTCAAATTTTTCATTTTGTCCATTCACTATCTAAGTCTGCTCTATTGCTTTCTCAACGCTGACAATCATATTGTTAAAAAATAAATACGAAATCGAACATAAATAATTATAATTATGTTATACTACTTTGAAAACCGTTATTACACAGTGAATGTATCACTCGGGTCAGCCAACGTAGATAAATTGAACGATTTAAAAAAATTATGTCTTGGCCAAATGATACATTCACAATGTAATAAAATGAGATCATTTCAAATGGGGTTTCAAGGTAATATAACGCTTTTATAAGCATATATATATATATATATATATATATATATATATATATATATATATATATATATATTGTCGCATTATTTTCTTTTCTTGCATGAGAAGTAAAATTTAATAACCAGTCTGATAATAACAAGATAATAACAATAATAACAATATTTCTGTTCTTTGCAGAGCTGTGTTTATCAATTGAGCAAAGCTCCAGAAACTTTCTATTGGTCGAGAATCACGTCATTTCTCGTAACAGGCGCGATCTCTTTGGTAAGTATAGTAAGAAACCATACTCCTAATCATAAAGAGCCAACGATACGGCTCGGCTCTAATAACATATTGATAATGTTCTGCCAGCTCTATAGATATTTGTTTGGCAAAGCAAACTTTATTTGTTGTTCCTTGCTGGATATTCCATTTATGTAGCTCAGTGTGTCCACTGGTGTGATATATTCCGCGTGATTATTTTTATACCGTCGGTGTAAATTATAATTGAACAGATTAAGCTAGAAAGCTGATGAACAAAGCAATATTTTTCTTTTTACGGCAGTTTAAAATTTGCCAATACAGAGCATTTTGTTTGCATAAACAACTAAACCGATTTTAATCCTTCAGGGAATTATCTTTTGAAACCTGTAAATTTCATCCGAAATGAAGCGACATTTTATTGAATTTTTTAAGTGGTGCAGGCTTATTTACATTGAAGATGAATATTTCCGGCTAATCTTTTCATGTGAAATCAGTTATCGATTCAATAAGTACTGATAATCTTATCTAAATCTAAAATTTAGAGGATTAGCTGCGTTTCTGTTGATTGTTGAAGAACAGGTCCTAGACGTTCAATCTATCGTTTTATCACGGTTAAATTGTTTAATAATTGAAAAACATTTTCAGGTACAAAGATCTCTGCTTCTATATTTTGGGAGAAAGTTTTCTTTTTTTTTTTTTATCGTAGAGAAACAAAGATCTACTCACGGAACCCATTCGGCAAGGGGTTACGTACCATCCGCAGTTTCTCAACGTACTTGCCTTCTAGATCGTTAGATTGAACTGAAATTTGGTACTGGTGACCAAAGGACCGAGGTGCAAGTATTGTATACATCGAACTATAATAAGTGCCCCTATGCCGGCTACGGCTTCAGTCGTTTCTGCTAAGAAAACCGATCCTTCATCATTCCAAGTGCAAAGACTCTAAAACAGTCTAAACAGGCCTTATTACGCTACAGTATCTCAATGTATAAAGAGATTTTTTAAATACCCTTTGAAATTTGTTGTAGGTGGAGGAAATCAAATCTATGCAAATCAGTTGACTCTGACACTTTAATATAATTGGAATCGTTACTACATAATGAAGCGTTTGGTTAACTTTGTTGTGGATAATATCTGATAGCCATTGAAGGTTATGCCCTGCTAATAGATTACGCAGGCTGCGATACTACCACAATAAGGTGGAGCTGTGTGGGTGTCTATTTAGTACAACACATGTATAACAGTTTATTCTATTTACGTTGTCTAAATTGAATGATATATTATCTGTGTAACGACGAGAAATCATTTCAAATTAGTTTCTATGTTATATAAGGCAATTCATAATTAATTATATTGGATAAAATATGTCCATTCCTTTAACACATACAGTCGCGTTGAAAGAGACCAAAAAGACCAAGAATGAACGAGATGAGAATTTGGATTTCTGCTGTAGCCTCATTTTCTTTACTTATTCATTCTATTTACGTTGTCTAAATTGAGTGATATATCAACTATGTAATGACGCGAGATAATTTTCAAATAAGTTTCTATATAACACAACGTAATTTATAATTCAATCTGTCGGATCACATATATCCATTTCTTAGAACATAACTGTCGTCTTGAAATTATTTATCATTTTGATATAGGTTTCCCTCAATAGAGAGCGGTTTGTGTCTCCTGATATAGTGCAGTTTGCATCATAAACGAGGTGGAAGTTTGGGTTGAATGCAGTTATTTGGGCCTTTGCATATCTATACATATATATAATTATAATTGTGTTATCCACAGACAGCTGTTTCATCGTATTTCAACTCCTCGGTGTGGCTATTGACTATCAATTATTCCATCCAGTACCACGAGGTAGGATCAAAACCTTCGCTTTAGAGGCTGGCATCTTACCTTTGCCCAACAGAGAACTGAACAGTTATACATATATATATATACATATATATATATATATATATATATATATATATATATATATATATATATATATATATATATATATATATATATATATATATATATATATATATAGCATGCTTCGATTGGCGACTGTAGACTGATTGTATGATCTTGTTTTATCTTGCTTGGCCGATTCAAGTCCTAATACGCAGATTTGAATCTTTCACATTCTCTACAGACCATACTTTGTGTAAGTGACAAAGTCATCGTTCACAATTTCTGTAAGCTGTAGATACTGATATCTTGAATGTAATAGCGATGACTTTTCGCCCTGTCCAGTGTGGAATATCAAATTTCACGCAGGAGTGAACAGCATAAGATTATTTTTCGATCCTGCGAAGCCGAAACAAAGACCTGAAGTGGATTTAACTGAACGGAAACGACTATTTCAACAAATATAAGATAATCAAGAAAACGAAATAAATCAAGGAATGTCCTTATCTTGGTCTCGTGTCGAAAAAAACAGCGATGAAGTGTCGGCGAGGCGGGAAAAGAGTTACAGGAGAAAGGATTTTTTTTTTGCAGATAACAATGAGAGAAAACTTGAAATCTCTAAAAGCTGTCTTAAAAATGAAAGTTGCAATTAGTGACTTTAACGGAAGGGGGAAAAAGAGGGGAATGAAATTTTTTTTTTTCAAGGAGAAGACTTGTGAAGGGAAGTTGGAGAAGAAACGAAACAAAAGGGACCAACTTTAACAATGAGAGTTGTGATAATAGACAATCCTGGTGATGAAGAGAGGCGTGATAACAGCCAATTAAATTTTCATCATAACCGACAAAGTAAGGGTGGCACTCACTTAAATAAACAATGATGTGTGGGGCGAACTTGCCGAAGCTCACATATATTCTGCCCACAGATAGATAGATAGATAGATAGATAGATAGATAGATAGAAAAGAACAGACTGAGATAGATATGAACAGACAGTGATAGATTGATCGATACATACATACATACATACATACATATGGACGGACTGATATAAATTAATATATACTTATATTAGTCCAACCAAACCAGCTTTCGAAATGCTGGCTCTTACCTCGGATCGAACATTGACCACTTTTGCCGGTGGGAAATGCCCAGTAGTTGTAATGATGAAGACGACCTCGGTAATAAAGAGAGGTGTACAAGAAACGATCAATAAAAATATCATCATTTAATGAGATTGTATATGATTGAATAACAATCTACCTTGGCCAATCAATTGTTTCTCCATTCATATGTTCCTAAGTTATGCTTTCATTGTATCTTCCAATATCTAATCTACCAAGTAGAAGAAAAATACTGTCATATTTAGAACATATCATATACTCGATTAAAGGCCCTATTCATCGGCCACTAAGCTCGATCTCCAGCCATTTCTTTTGTACATATTTAATTATAATAGAATTTTTATAACAGCTCTATGTCGGGGGGGACGCAATCTGTACGATATCGGGGGATGCAAACTGCACTATATCAGGAGACACAAACCGCTCTCTATTGAGGGAAACCTATATCAAAATGATAAATATGTCTGATTTTTACATTATATGTGTTGCATAATGTGTTTTCTATTCATTTCTCCTAGTATTCTTACGAACAAAAAATGTTATGAAGAATATATATATATATATATATATATATATATATATATATATATATATATATATACATATACATATATATATATATATATATATATATATATATACACATACATATATATATATATATATATATATATATATATACTCGACCATCCTGTGACACATTTGGTCATTGAAAGGTATGAGAGCGAATGCACATCCTACAATATTATTTTCAGTTGCTAATCTATGCATTCGTATGACGGACGGTAAGGGAGCAGTTCAGCTTTATAGCTACATCATATATTAAACCACCGAACCCTAATTTAGAGGTTTGGAAGGATGATTCCTCAGTGAAGTGATCATAATGCTTCAAAGCTATAGTTTTGTGCGATGAATAGAAAAAGGGGGTCCAGTTGAGCAGTATAGATACAGCATAATCACATATACCTTCTCCAAAATAAAATTTAAAAATTTTTTTCCAATAAAATGAACGTTATTAACCAAATTACTTCAACAGGAAGGAGAGTGAAAAGCTGGGGAAATATTAGGACCTGGCATTGAAACTGAAGAAGGTGTGGAACATGAAAGTCAGGGTAGTACCAGTAATAAAAGGTGCTCTCGGAACCGTACCTAAGACTCTGAAAACGAGATTTGAGGAATTAGAGGAAAGATTGAGACAATGCAGACCACAGCACTGTTGGGGTCTGCACGGATACTGAGGAGAGTACTGGAAATATGGGATCTACGACTCCCAGTTGTTAGCAATTGCCTAACAACCAGAAAAAAGCAAGGTGGCTACAGTACAAACCACTGCGCAGCTGTTACAGGTGAGGAAGATATGAGAGGAGGGCTGGAGACCTGAGGTAACTTACTTTCACAGCCTTCAGCGATAATCACCAGACAACTGGTATGAAACTGTAATCCACAGCACTCCTGTGAACTGTATGAGTGTGAAGAGGATTGCCCGAGACTTGAGGAGACTTGCTGTCACTCAGTCTCCAGCAGTGACCACCAGGCAACTTGTGTAAGATTGCAAATGATGATAATAATGGTCATGGTGAATCCAGCAAGCTAGCTCAAAAAGATTACAAGTATAAAAACAAGAACAACTGAATAGGCAAAGTCATACAAAGGAAATTGTGCAGATGTTTTGGCTTCGACCATGTAAATTAATGCCATCAGGACAAAGCAGTCTATAAGGGAAAATGACCTCTTCGGTAACCGGAGACAAGTTGAAACCTATCAGCCTTGAACACACGGAGCGAATCCCTAAGAGCTGACTGCAACCCGTTGAGATTTGCAAATCGACTTTCCTCTGCGGGGTCAAAGCAGCAAGTGAAAATAAATGCGCATTTCGAACATTTCCACGTCAGCCCGAATTCTTTCAATATTCGTCATTGTAAAGGCGCAAACGTCTGCATCTGTCCTTTGGCAAATAATGGTTTTCTGACATGTCTTGCTTTCCTTCTTCCCTTCTGCTTTCCATTGCACTCGTCACCTCATTGTCATTGGATTGCCAACAGATACTCTTTTATTTTTATTTTTCTCTTTAACTAGCGTAGTACCTGTATCATCATCATCTTCATTATCATTACTATTACTACTTCTACTAGTTTTATCATCACCATCAGCATCATTACCATTATGATTGATGATGATATTGGGTACAGCTAACTTTATTCATGATCAGTGGGTCTTTTCTTAGCTTGAAACTCCACGAATGTAGCTCAGGGTGTTTACGTATGGATCAACTATACAAATATATGTTTTAGTTTACTAGGGAAACATTCATCCAAAACCGTCCATATATGTCGTTGTTTCTTTTTTCAGTTTTAAGCGTTTCTGGCTGGCTGGCTGGCTGGCTGGCTGGATGGATGGATAGAAGGCTGGATGGCTGGATGGATGGTTATCTATCTATCGATCTATCTATCGATCTATCTATCTACGTGTCACACGGACAGACAGCATTGATGGAACTAGTAGAATGAAATTTACAACATATATTCCCCATCGTGCCTACAGCAGCGGGGTGGTTTGAATTTACAACGTAAGTTTATGCTAAACTGGTCCCTTAGTTTGTGTGCAACAATATTCCCTCTTATATTTTGAAAATTCAGATTTTTTATTGAAAATGCGAGACAAGTGACTTATTCACAGGTCACCCAACCCATTTAAAATTTTTTTTAATTGATCACCTCCAACACTGCATGCTGCCAAAAGACAGTGGTCGCATGACGGTTTATATTGAGTAACTAACACTAACACAAGTTCAACGACGTGCCCACAATCCGTAGTAGTAGCAGTAACAGGAGGAGGAGAGGGCGGAATAAGAAAAGCAAATAATCTTTCTTTGAGTCAACTGATTCTCATACTTGAAAATATCATGACATAGAAATATTCTCTAAGTGTTATTTCCAATAAAAATCGCAAATAGCCATTTTTGACTTTTTGTTTCACCTCTATGACGTCATTAGCAGATGGCAAAAAATGATCGGAATAGATGTTACACCTTTCAATGATATCACACCTTTAATGACATCACATCTCTTCCTTCCTTCCTTTTTCCGTTGTTCAACATAACTTGGTCCGACCGACCGAAAAGCGTCTTATAGAGATGTATGGACACATATAGAAGAATTGATTCACCGTTTAGAAGCTATTGCAGTCATTTAAGAAATGAAAGTTTATTAGCAACTGAAAAAGGTGATAAGTAAAGGTATCTCCAACTTTACGAAAGTTTGTTTTTCGTCACTTCGCTTTTACAGAAGACCCCAATCCAACATACTTTTGAATCGTGTCAGTGGGCTTCCGTATTTTAACCCGATTCATTTTGTGCATCTGTGAACGAGATGTGTCCTTAGATATCGAAAAAGCCCAAGAGAGCTCTTAAGGGTTGAACTCTTAGCGTAAAACTTACAGACAGATGGTGGCGGGGCTGGGACGATCAAAAATTAAATCTAACTTGATTGTATTTGCTTCATTGCTTTATGTCATTTGGGCTCACATAGAGTTTCATGAAAATACTTTACTCTCGAATCTCAGGCTGGGGGAACCCGTAAGTTTAAAAAGAAATGCTATCATGTCAATGGATTCGTTATTGCATCTAAGAACATCATAGATAAGAAGGTCTTTTTTTCACATTCAATCTGGTCCCAGTTGACTGTTACTATAATTACACCAAGCGGATTTCCGTAGTCTCGCATTTACAGAATGCAGTGCCTATCTGCTTGCAAGAGCTTTAACTTGCTTTGTGCTAAACTATTCACTTCCATGATCTGTAGATGAGATGCCGAGTTTCTTGTTAGAAATAGTCAACCAAAATAGTCATCAAAACGGCCAATATATCATTATTCAGTTTCCAAGCTGGGCATGCTGGTTATGTATGTATGGTTCGTAACAATGGAGCTATGGGGCTGAATATTTCAACATCTACTTCTTTTGTCTAGACTTTTTCTTGTTTTTTTTCTTTCAAAATTCCTTTCTAAATAGGATTTTGAGGGAGTTTCAATTTAAAATGTTATTTTATGCTAAATTAGTCCCTTAGAAAATGTACGGTAATGATCATGTTTGCTTTGGGAAAATTCAAATTTTTTTCTGATCACTGCCCAACAAAATGCAAGAGATGTAACTTGGTCCTTGGTCATACGATTCCCATTTTTAACTGATCATTCCCAACCCAGCGTGCTCCCAAAAGACGATGGTCACGAGACGGTTTCTGTTGAGTGGCTAACCAGACTTGCTTTATTCGTATTTTGAACGTCTCGAATCTTCATTCAGAGTCTATTCTCAGGCCTTAGCTCTCACATTCGTTCAAGACGATGGTTGAGCGACGCGTCAGAGAGTAATGTTTTGCAAGCTGATGTACAACACCATACTGTCGTGCTTTCGGTCATCATAAGGCTCATCTTACTTGTAGACTCGTGTCAAACTAAGCTAGACTTGGTGAATACCCTATTAAATTGATATTTTTTGTGTCTCAAGTAATAGAGAGAGCCAGGTAGCGTAGCAGACCATTACAACTGTATTGAGTTTGATCCTCATAGGGTACACACATTTGTGGTGGGTTTGGGGCTACGCTGAGAAGTGATGAATAACCAGCTAGCGTAGCATACAATTAATATTGCAATGAGATTTTATATATAGGTTTGTATTGTGGATGATAAGTGATCCAAAAGAATGTTGTTGTTTAGAAGAGGTGGAGTGAGGTGTGTGTATCTCTGTAAACGAATCAAACCCCACAAAAACATTTCAATTCTCTCTTCGGCATCAAATATGTAAACAGCATTTTTATTCTGTGAACCGCTAAAAATATTTTTCTCTGAAAAAAAGATGGCTGTCTCTCGGCGAAATGCGTCGAAATACGCCCATGGGATAATAGAAAAAATTGAGATGTAACACCTATCTCTTCACCTTCCAGTTGTCATTTTCATCAACATATATATACGAGGTGCCAACCAAAAATTCAGTGAATCTGAACAGACTGATCAATATCTCCGTCTGTCAAGTCAAGTAGCGTTTTCTGAGTGTTGCAGAACATTTATTTCACACATTTCTCAAAATCATTCTATCAGAAAATGAGGAACATTGTATTCTATCAAATTTCTTTGAAGAAGCTATTTTGCGCCTCAGCTTAGTTGAAATTTAAATATAAACTCGTATATTCACTCATTTTCATGCACCGTACTCAGTCAAACCCAACAGTGTCAAGTGAAAGAACATACACACACACGCACACACATATATATATATATATATATATATATATATATATATATATATATATATATATATATATATATATATATATATCAGTTGATTCACTTGGTATTCTTCTAAGATCAACATATGTATCATTGTTGACTGTTTCATTAATATGTACAACTGACATTCAGTTTAAAAGGACATACAGGTACTTGAACTTGAAAATACAGAAAGAAGATATGGCGAGCAACCATTGCCTTTCCAATGTAGATGCTTCAGAAAGTTTACGTTACTATAGCACATGATCAAACGCAGTTAGTGGGGGCTGTGTTATGCTGATCCTCCAAGTAGGAAGAGCCTATCTACCACGAAAATAAGAGTTAGAATTACGCCAACTATAAATATATATATATATACATATATATATATATATATATATATATATATGTGTGTGTGTGTGTGTGTATCCATGAGTCTGTCTGTCTGTCTGTCTGTCTGTCTCTCTCTCTTTCTCTTTCTTAACATCCCCATATATATCTATTTATCTCATATATATATACTGGTATTTTGGGGATTTGTAAACAATATAATGCTCTATTTCGTTAGAATGTAGCGAAATACAGTATACACATATATATATGTATATATATATATATATATATATATATATATATATATATATATATATATACATATATATAAGATTATGTAAAATCCCAAAGAAATTTATGAAATTCCTGAAAATGTCAATAACTTCATGAAATCTCAGTTTCACAATCAATGCACTAATGGTTAACAAGCTTGCGATACTGACCATTACTACGATGATGACTTCGATCCTCACTGGATGTCCAACTGCGATGGCCTTGTGTCAAAATAAGCTAAGCTTGGTAAATGTATACAGAAGCAGAATATACTTAACATCAACGAATTTAGCTTGGTTTGACACAAGGCCACAACCTGTGGGCCCCCAATGAAGATCTAACTTATTTCTGCGGTAATGGTCAGCATCACAATCTTTTTAACTATTACTGTTGCTGATTATGAAACTCGGGATTTCATGACGGTACCTGTATAACATATATATTGTGTTTCCCAAACGTTCGGGAAATCACACAATATAAAAAGATTCTGACATCAAGTTTTTATAGTCTCGTTCGAAGTGCCTTGTCCGTTGCTAGTACATTGAAGGATTGCTCTCGAAAGGTAACAAGAAAAATGTTTTATATTTGGTTTGCGAGCGCTGTCTAAATTCGCTGAGCTTATGAATACACCCCCATGTACACGAGAGAGTATCAATATATTTTGACTCGTAATTAACTGAATTTTGATTCGAAATATTCACGTTACAATGTTCGATCCAAGTGACTATTATCCTACAACGAAGGGGGTTTCGCTGGACAATCAGTACTTGTTGTGTATAATAAATGCCGTTTTTTCATAATTATGCTGCGTATGTATTGATGTATTAATATGCACACACACACACACACACACACACATATATGTATACATATATATGTGTGTGTGTGTGTGTGTGTTTGTGTATAACAGATACAAACAACTCAATTTTCACTCCTTCTAAACAACCAAACAGTGCAGAAATATCCTCATTTCTCTCCTTTACCTCAAACATGTAAACAGCAAAGTTTTGTTTGTACTGCTGCAAGTGTTTCTCTGAAAAAGATGGCTGGCACCCGTCGAAATGCATCGAAACATGCTCATGAGATAATAAAGAAAAATGATACGTAACATCTGCTTTCTCTTGTGTTTTTATCTTCACCTTCTAATCGTCATTTTCATCAACATTCTGTCCGATCACTCCACGTCCACAATACAAACATATATAGAGAGCTTTTATTTGGTGGGGGGAGTTATGGAGATAAATGTACAAAGAAAATTCAGGGATTCGTGGTGACCCCCAGTTCCATGCCAGTGTGCGCAATCGTTGACGAATAAATTAAGTTTTTGAAACACCCTCAGTATTTCTCTCTCTCTCTCTCTCCCTCTTGCTCTCTCTCTCTATCTATCTATATATATATATATATGTGTGTGTGTGCTTGTGTGTGCATGTGTGTGTGGCCAATTAACTAATTGAATGATTAATTAATTAACTAATATATAATTAATTAATTAATATGATTAACTAATTAATATCATTTTTACTCTTGCCTTTGTCTCTTTCCAAATCATATACACACACACACACACACACACACATATATATATATATATATATATATATATTTATATATATACTCACATGCACAAATATCCACATATATATATATATATATATATATATATATATATATATATATATATATATATATATATATATATATATATATATATATATATATATATATATATATACATATACTCACATGTACAAATATCCACATAAACTAAATTAAATCGTCGATGTATGAAAAATATTTTGGAGCTTTCGCAGCATTAAGCATTATTGGCAATCACTGCTGTAAACAGTGAATAAAAATAGGCTACTCTGAGTGGACGACAAGCGGATGACTCGCCTGTAAACTGCACAGCAATGCACACAAGCTAAACATGCTATTTTCTCGCTAGAAATAGATTATGTCAGATACTATTTTTGAAATTGACGAAACTCGCCTCGCTCCATCTAAACTTGCTAACCCTCTGAAAAAGCCATGAATCATATTTAAATCTTGAAAATTCTACACCTTTGTCAATAACACAGTCTCCGATGCGAGCATATAAATATAGTGTAGATGTAAAGTGGAAGCGAAGAGAGAGGAATTCTGCGAGTCAGAGACAGACAGAGAACGAGGCGGAAGAGAGATATATTGAGTAAGTTCAACGTTTGTAGAGTATGAGAGATCTCGAGAGACAGAGGCAGCGGAAAAATTAGAAAAAAAAGGGAGCCAGGCATGAATGTCTATTAGTGTGTGTTTAGGGAAGGTGTCTAATGGGGTACTTGCACCTCTAGATCGAGCCTTCTCAATCAGGGCGAGGAGGGTCAAAAGTTGGAACCTTACTGTCAATGAAGAATAATTGGGATGTAAGATGGTTTTATGTAGCCCCAACTTGATGTACTCATTTAAAAATACTTTTATTATTCACTGATAACTGGTTTGACGCTGAAATACATTCAGAATATATCCTTTTGCACCCCGGAAATAAATTCTCTTGTTCAATCCCCCATCGTGAAAAGTGGCAGCGGACTCCCATGGATCCACTCGATACCTTCTTCTCGAGTGTGATTTAAAATTAACAGGTTTCTCAGTCTGTAAATATCTGCCTTTTGGAAATTTGATAAATCTTAAACCACGTTTCTCTTTCCCATAATTCATTAAAAGAGTATAGACAGAAAGGGTCGCTTACCATAGTGCGAAAGTTAACAAGCACGTTGCGCAAATCAATTCGCTAGTTTAGTGAAATCGATCCTCACTGGATGCCCCGTAACTGCGACATTGTGCTTGATTAAGATAGCTTGATAAAAGGGCGTCTACCCTGGTGTGATGGTTTGTAAACTCGTCACGCAGTGTATTGAGACACTGGGTGTCTCGCTACATTGGAGTTGTATTAGACTGAGCTAAATTTAGTAAATACCAATTTTAATATTCTGCTCTGTTGCTGAGAGAATTGCGTATTTACCATAGGCGTCAGTGGCCGTTGTTCGAATGCAGATGAAAGTCTGGGTTTCTAATGCTGTTTTTCAAGGCCCGTAGGTTTTGGTATTGGAACAACACAATCTTCCTATTCCTTTTATCCTCCGTACTAAGCTAAGCTCGGTAAATATCAAGAGCGTCAACTGAAAGAGGAAGATGGTGAGAAAAAGAAAGACAGCTCTGAAGACTAGTAAGAGGGAAAGAGAAAAGAAAATGGATAAAGAGAGAGAGAATGAGAAAGAGAGAGAAAGAAAACGTTAAAATAAGAAACAGTTTGAAAGAGTAGAGAAAAAGAAAGAGAAAAAGAGAAGGAAATCGAAAGAGAGACGAAAGGAATTAGTGGAGGGGAGAAGAAATTAAGATATTGACAAAAAAAATAGCCTGCCGAAGGCTAAAATTCATACAATTGCTGAAATTTGCGACTGAAACCATTTCGTTGGCTCCGTTAACCAATATTGCTAGCACAAACCTAGTCATTCAATTAGTTTACCTAGAATTAATAAATTATTATTTGTGGTTCGAAAATCAAACCTTTCTATTGTTTTGATTTTAACGTCCTATCATATCTTAATGCTAGTTTGTAAATTTATGTTTTAGAATTTATAGAAAATATTATGAGATGCAAGCATAAAAGAAAGTTATGCCTTTAAACATTTGTTTGGCATTTGTACTAGAGAAATGAAATAAAATTGATCTGAAGTACAAAAAAAAATTTTTTTTTCATTTTCTTAAAGGGTGGCTTTTTTTTCTACTTAATCATTTTTTATAATATTTTCATTGTTGATTAATTCTTTTAAGAAAGACTTTTTTTTTTTGCAATGTTTAGGCACTGGAAAGAGATCTTAACATTTTTAATCAGCAACCTGAGCTAGCCCGGCGAACGTATCTTCAAAAGTCTTTATTCTATCGAATAAAATCTTATAGCCTCGCCCCGTTCAGTAATCAACTATTTCTAAAAGATAAATAAATGAAAAGAAAACGAAAAACTGCTAGTTGATCGGTGGATCTTTTGTAAATGCAACCAAGGAAAGAGTTTGGTTAAGGGATGAACAGACTTAGGTTGTATCGCTCCTTTCGATCCAGTGAATCATTACGATTCAACAGTTTGAAATATCAATAAACTATTGGAGAGAAGATCATTCATCGAAGCAGAAGGCTTCAGGGGTGTACTTTATACAATGTTCAGCAGATTCTTTGATTTTTTTTTTTGTAGGAAAAGAACATCATTCAATCTCAGCATTCCTTACTGATTAAACGAAGAAAAGGATTTTGAAGTTTTGTTCATACTTTGTGAAACTGCATCTCTGTATGCATTGATCCGATTGATGGAAGTGGGACTTCGATGTGGCCATGAAAAAGTATATATTTTGTCCACTCCCAGGGATCCTTACCCGGCGGTGGCACCTTCTTATCGCACTTGAGAGGGAGAGAAGGAAGGACATTTCTGACGGCTGTGTGACACTGATCGTAGAGGCTTTACAATATTTTTCCTTGCCTGCACGTACGTATGTGGGCCCCTACTTTAAACATGACCTTGTGTCATATTCCGCCTTCATGGGGATGTGAATAAATATCTACACATATATGAAGTTTATTTATGTATACAAAGAGGGAATATATACATATATGTACATATCATCATCATCATCGTCATCATCATCGTCAGTCTTTCAACGTCCGTCGTTGGACAAAGACCTTCCTTAGGTTTCGCCACACTTCTCTATCATGGACGTCACAGAGCCAGTATTTCATGAATTTGTTTAGTTCATCTCACCATCTTGTGTTCTGTCAGCCTCAGTTTCGCATGTGATCTCTGGGGATCAATGTTGTGAGTTGTGATGTCCATCGGTTGACTTTCATTCTTGCAACATGGCCTGCCCATTTCCATTTTAGTTATACATTTACATTTACACACACGTATATATATACATATGTATATATATATACATATGCTTATATATGTACATATATATACATATGCATATATATACACATATGCATATATATATATATATATATATATATATATATATATATATATATATATATATACACACACAAATATATATATATATATATATGTATCTATTTAATCACTGTCCCACCACAGCAATATCTGACACAAGGTCGGGCTTAACGTGGGAAGATATAGTACCTTAACGCCAAAAAATGGCTCCAGCCGACGCAGTCACCTACGAAAGCCGGGCCGAGTAATAATGGGAGAGCCTAAGGACGAATCCAAAGGCCTCCCAATGCGCTTAGCAAACGCAGCCTCAGTATAACTTCATTGGCCAACGTTTGCACCGGCGCACTCGGTCTTTGATACCTTCCACACAATCTCCGGCCCATTCAACGGGCAAGTGTCAGTACTGACTCCTCGGTCTATGCCGTGGAACAGATACTACACTTTCATCCCCAAGATAGGGCCAGAAAAAGGTGCCAGGTAAGTATGTATTTAATCACTGTCCCACCGCAGCAATATCTGACACAAGGTCGGGCTTAACGTGGGAAGAAACAGTAACTTACCGCCAAAAAATGGCTCCAGCCGACGCAGTTACCTGCGAAAGCTGGGCCGAGTAATGATGGGAGAACCTAAGGACGAATCCAAAGGCCTCCCGTTGCGCTTAGCAAACGCAGCCTCGGTATAACTTCATTGGCCAACGTTTGCACCGGCGCACTCGGTCTTTGATACCCTGCACACAAACTCCGGCCCACTCAACGGACAAGCGTCAGTACCGACTCCTCGGTCTATGCCGTGGAGCAGATACTACACTTTGATTCCGAAGATTGGGCCAGAAACCTGTGCCAGGTAAGTATATATATATATATATATATATATATATATATATATATATATATATATATATATATATATATGTATATATATACGGCACTCTGAACGTATCATCTATAGCTCTATATAGTGGGTCCATTTGCTTCGAGGTTTGAAATAAAGATATTTTTTAATTAAAAACGGTAAAAGCAACCTACTGGGAGGGAAAATGGAATACTTTCATTTTCCTCTGGAAAATCTGTTGTGTCATTAGTCATCAATGATGTCACAAGACCATAATTACGTCACGTCCATTTACGGTTTTTCTCTTTCCGGAACTCATTTAAATTCTGAAAAACGGACTGCACGGATCGTGTATTGCAGCGCAGCGTTTCATAACGGCAATTTTTTGAGAAACAAAATCTCTTTCAAAAAGCCCAAAATCTTTGGTGTGATCAGCAGAATCTTGAAAATAAGAAGTAAAAATGGCCAGACGAAGGGAAAGAAGATACGTCCATAATAACAATAAATTTAACGAGAGGCGCGGCAGCGGTGCACCGTCGGCCAAGAAGAGGACCGTAATGAGGAGGAGAGCCGTGATGAAACGTGTTGTACATGGTGGAATGAGAAGGAGGCTCGTAATGAGACGGGGTGTACAAGGCGGGATGAGAAGGAGAGTCGGAGTGAAGCACAGTGCATACGGTGGAATGAGAAGGAGAGTCGGGATGAAACGTGGTATCCATGGTGGAATGAGAAGGAGAGTCATTATGAAACGGGGTGTACACGGCGTGAAAAGAACTACTTTGGGATACGGAAAGTCTCTGATGAAAAAGAAGACGAGGCGCGGAGTGATCGGCGGGAAGAGGAGTACTTTGTCCTACTGTGTCCGTTGCCGCAGGAAGACTGCTTCGATCGATCTACAGAAAGTGACGATGCGCAATAATACAAATGCTGTGAAGGGAAACTGCGGTCTGTGCCAATGTCCAAAATACAGGATTATCAGCAAGGCGGAAATGGCCTCGAGTCGAATCTGGTCACACGCCGAGAGACGCCAACAGCGAATGGTGAAATAAGAGATTTTCACCAATTTCAAAGAAAATTGGGGTATCTCATATTTTGCCTCTAATTTTGTTTTTGTTTTTTTATTTTCAATATAAAACTGTTTCAAATTTCACCTGAACGTTTTCATTTGAAAAATCAAATAAAATGATCTCATGAAAATATTGCAAGTTGTTTCTTGTTTTTGTAATGACACTTATGAATTGAAATAACCATTGTAACCCTCTTGAAACACTCTTGAAGAAAGCGTTATAAATAACCAACTCTCTGTGGGTCACAGTCGAAATGGGCTGAATTTGATGGAAAAAAAATTTGATTTTAAATTCCTTCAGAAACTTCGGGACATGCAAAGTTTTTTATTATTATTTATTTGTTTTTGGTTTGTCTTTTTTCTAAATGAAATTTCCAGAACGAGGCCACAAGTATGAAGCACCCAGAGAGAATCGGGCTCATTTGAATAGTAAGCAGGACTACCTTGCCAAACATTGCTGAATGATAAAAGCATCTTATTTAAGTGTGTATACAAGACGGTAACTTACGGTAAAAATCATTACACTAGTAATGATATTAGTAATTTTGGCTCTTCAAAGACCCTTATATATATATATATATATATATATATATATATATATATATATATGTGTGTGTGTGTGTGTGTGTGTGTGTGTGTGTGTGTGTATAATAGAATGTGAATTCGCTACACAAACTAGTTCATGTTTGTGTGTGTGTGTGTGTGTGTGTGTGTGTGCGTGTGTGTACGTATGTGTGAAGATCTTACATAATGGCCCATTTATCTCTGACATTTTTCAATTAATTATAATTTCGATAATATTTGATTGGATTTGATAAAATTGCGTTATACACGTGTATCAGAATTGTTTCCCCTTGGATTTTCCTTAAACTCTAGATTGAAGATGTTCTGAAGAAATAAAGGTGGAAATATGACAAAAAGTTCGTCAAGGATATGAAGAGAGACTGAATCTAGATATTGAATATTCTTGTGATTACTTTGAAATGGAGCTGATAAATTTCAGTATGGGCCGTCCAACACACACACACACAAACACACACACATAAAAACAGGCACACGCACACACACACACACACACACATATATTTATATATGTCGTGACATGGATTATCATTTTTTTTTTATTATCATCATCATAAATTATAGATAAGCAAAAATATTTCAAAAAGAAAATCTACTTTTTTAACGTATATGTTTTGAATCAATCTAACAGCTATTAATAATGTTTGATTTTTAATTTTTATACGCTGTTATGCCGGAAGTCATCGCAGGACTGAAGTAACGTATTTTCTGTAGAAATCGTTTTTTTTTTTTCGGAACTCTTACACGTGAATTTTTTCTTCCCTAAACGCTGATTATTCGTTAGAGCCTTATTACTGTTTATAATATTTGAAAATAAATTATGTGTATATAACTGTAAATCTTGGCAATTTTTCTGTCGTCATATTTTATTTGTGATTTTATTTATTAGTTTTTTTTTGTTTTCGCACACAAGTTGGCAAATATAATCTTCTTGAAGATATTTGAATTCATTATACTGTTTTATTGCTGGAATCGCTTGATTTAAGTTGGCTCCAAGGCCTTGTACAGCGGCTGTTATTATTCATATCTTGATTTGAAAACGTCGAACGTTTCCTAATAGAATTATGTGATGCGATTATATAAAATAGTTCTCCATTTTCATTTAAATGTATTCTCCTAATGATTTATCTTCTTTTCAGTATCATCATCATTATCATCGTCGTCAGTCATTCATCGTCCGTCGTTGGACATTGACCTTTCCCACGGTTTGCCACACCTCTCTATCGTAAGCATTGCGGAGTCAATATTTCCTAAGCCTGTCCAGATCGTCTCGCCACCTCATATTCTGCCTACCTCAGTTCCGAATTTGATCTCTGAGGATCTATGTTGTGATTCATGATGTCCAGCGGTTATCTGCCATTCTTGCAACATGGCCAGCCCATTGCCATTTGAGTTTCTTAAGGGATCCAATATCTCAAACTCTTATCTTTTTTATTATTTACTGTGTTGTCTTATGATCTCTCAATGTGAGGTTGAGTACGATTCCGTCTAATGATCTCGGACTCTTGCGGTCTCCCCATGTGATGTTGAGTACGATTCTCTCTTGTGTACATTGCATGGTTCTCAGTTTGAGGGGCAGTCTCTCGGTTAAGTTCCGTGTTTCAGCTCTATAGGTTACTATTGGGAGGATGCATTGGTTGTATACCCTTCTTTTTAGGACTGACGAGATTTTCTTGTTCTTGAAGGTTGAGCTTGCTCTACCGAAGACTTCCCATCCTAGAGTGATTCTTCGCTTGGTTTCTTCTTCTGCTGGGGATTTCATGGAGATTCGTCGTCCTAAGAGGATGTAGTGGTGGTCTACTTTATCCAGCTTTGCGTTTTCGATTTTAATCAAAAATGTGCGTTCATTTCCGGTATGCTTTACAAGTAGGAAATGAATCGTTTAAGATGAGATCTGTATTTTTCTTTTCATTTTTCTTTTCTATCTTTCTGCTTCTTCATCTTAATTTTTTTTTCACCTTGCTATTCAATAATAATTCATTGTAAAAAAATAGTATGGCCATTTTGGGAAGGTTTTCTTTTCTTTTCTTATTTTCTTAGACGAAGCGTATACGTCAAAAGCTACCAGATTTAGCTATATAAGATGGATATTATACAAAAAGAAAAGAGAAAAAAATTGATTTATGGGTGGGGAAACCAAGTGAAAGTGACGGGAAAATAATTTCTACAAAGGAACTCATCAATAATTCAGACTGATGATTATTCGGTGTTGAGCTGATAAAAAAAGATCTTCAAGTATTGAAAAGGGAACCGACAGAGAGACAGACTGTCGTTCATCATCATCATCATCATCATCATCATCATCATCATCAGTCATTTAACGTCCGTCGTAGGACTCCCTGCACTTCTCTATCATGGGCGTCGCTGGAGCCAGTACTTCCTGAATTTGTCTAGCTCGCCTCTCCATCTAATATTCTGCCGGTCTCAGTTCTGCATGTGATCCTAGGGGATCCATGTCGTGAGTTGTGATGTCCATCAGTTGTCTGCCATTCGTGCCACATGGCCAGCCCACTGCCGTTTGAGTTTTTCTAATGGATTCTATGATGTCCCTGACTCTTGTCTTTTCCTGAATGTACTGTGCTGTCTTGTGGTATCTCCATGTGAGGCCTAGAATAATGTTCTCATGAGCACGTTGCATAGTTCTCAATTTGCGGATCTGTCTCTTGGTTAGATTCCATGTTTTAGCTCCATAAGTGACAATTGGGAGGATTAATGGGATCTTCTTATTTTTGAAGGTTGAGCTTGCTCTGCCAAAGGCTTGCCATCCCAGAGTGATTCTTTGTTTGATTTCTTCTTCTTTTGAGGGTCTCATGGAGATTCGTTGCCCTAGGAGGATGTAGTTGTCTACATTCTTCAGTTCCGTGTCTTCGATTCTGATTTTAATGCTGTCATTAATCGACATCAATAGATTGGGATGGATAGATAAATAGTGGCGAAACAGTGTCAAAGTATGAAACTAGTTGATAAAAAATGACTGACTGCGAATAGGAACTATTTGTTATCCTGTGAATAAATATTTACTGTAAGAGCCTCACCAATTCAGCATTTGAGGCTGTATGTGTATGTGTGCATGCACGGATGTGTGTTTATTTGGGGGGGGGGACAAGCGAATGTGAAAAAATTGGTATATGCTTACACAGCACAATTTCAAGTTGCAGCCTTCTGCCATATTGAGCAGTATTGAGTTTCAGCGATGAAACATTGTTTCAATCCCCAGGGTATCCGATTAGCAAGTCCCCGGCTGAAACAAAAGTAAAATACACGATTTTCTCGACTTCTAAATTCCTCCCCTCCTCTTTTTTTTCTTTAGTCAAAACTTCGGATAGAGATCGTCTTTCCGAACCGAACTTTTCTTTGTAGGAAGATTGGGAAAGACGAATCGATTCTATAGGCAGGTTATTTCGATAGAGAAAGACACAACCGCGAACAAGACCGGAAAACTAAATATTCTCTTGATATGGATGTCTTATGGAGTTTCTAAAGTATTGCTATGTTTAGAAAACACATCTTGAAGACCATGTCGTTAGTTTAATGTTCGATCCCCTATTAGGTACTCTATAAATGTTGATCTGTACCTGGCTGACCCAAGTTGAGGAGCAACCATAGCAACGATTAACAAGCTCTTCTTGCAGACCATATCTTCGTCTAGCGAGTTTGAACCTCACAGATGTGACCCTATGCCAGACGAAGCTATTTTGATAAATAACCAGGACACCTTCCGTAGCAATGGCTAACAAATTTGTCTCGGGGGCCCTATCGTTCGTATAGCGAGCTCAATTTTCACTGAGTACCCTGTCAACGTGGCCTTGTGCCACACTTAGCTATTTTTGATAAATAAACAGCAATCTGCAATAGGTGCATTAGTTAGCCGACTCGCATGGCATCCACACATGGGGATTGAAGTTAGCCAGTGTTGAATCAGATCGGTATTTAGATAGGTAAATGCTTAGAGGCGCCAGGTACTGTAATAAGCTTGTGGCTTTGTACCTGATTAAGCAAAGATTAGTCGTTAAGAAGTACCTCATACTTGTGGTCTTATGTTATACTAAGCTAAGCTTGATAAATACCGACTGGCTTAAAGTCAAGTCACGTTAAAATGACTGCTCTTTTTGGAATAGAAGGGTTGAATAATTATGATGGGCATCAGTAATTAGCAAGGATCGAACTCGCTAAACTAAAATATAGTCCGTAAGAAAATAAGTGTTTTCCACGAAAACATTCTTGCATAAAATAGTTGAAGATCAAGTATAAGTGTATACATTTTCATAAATGGGAAGTGCCTCCTGTAGCACCATAATTAGCAAGCTTGTCTCAGAGACCTGTTTGCTAGAATACCTTCAATCCTGTCTGGGTGCCTCGCTACTGTGCCTGAATGAGCAAAGCTTAGTCAATAACTTTAGATCCACAAATGGATAAGCCACCACAGTGAAAACATTCTTAAAAATGTTCTCTTTATTATCTATAATTCCTTAAATTGTCTTTAGTCCAATACCGGTTGTGACAAGTACAGGTATATACTATGTTTATACTTGAATAAAAGAGAGCTTGAAATTTTCTGTGGATAAATACTGACCGTAACAAATATAGCTGTATACTAAGTTAAAACATAAGGAAAGGCAGCACCAAACTGTCTTCGGCTAAATACCAATTATACCCATTGAAGATAATTACTAAAGATAAACATTTTGAGATTCTATCCCGAACCAAATTCCACAATTATTACCTTTGCTTTGGAAATAAACTTAACGCTCGTTTTGTTGAATTTTGTTGAATACCCGATGAGAAACGAACAGGTGTTATCTTGTTAGACTAGAGTGTTTACGTCTGCTTTACTGAATTGGTATTGCAATCTGTATTCAGACTGGACGTCAAACAGAAAGCAGTCCATGGCGACTGCGTGAAATTAAATTCGAATCATGTGACCTCATTAGGTAGTTGACTGAAAAAAATATTTAGATGAAACCAAAATCGAAAACTGATCTTTTATGAACTTTTATACAAGTGAATGTGAGTACGTGAGAAAATAGATAGATGTGCCCAAAAGTACACATTCGCGCACAAACACATAATACGCTGCCTAGGTCAAATGATATTTTTTTCATCGTATGATAATGGAAGGCCATTTCAAATAGCGTTTCAAAATAATAGAAAACATTTATAATTATTTCTGCTGGATTATATATCCATTCATACCATTTCACACATATATATATATATATATATATATATATATATATATATATATATATATATATATATATATATATATATATATCCGTGTGGGTGTGTGCACTCTGGGGTTTGACGAGCCCACGTTTTTGTTGGCTATAAAATGGCTATTTCTGGTTAGCTTTGGTTTTATTTTTTCCAGGTATAGATGGATTAATTTGCAGAAGAATCTTACATGAATCATTTAGTTTGAAAGTTTTAAAATTGTCATTCTTATAATGATTTCATTTTTTAGGGTTAGGGTTAGGTTTGATGATTTCAGAGAAAGTAAACACAAGATCTTAAAATTTGAATTATTTAAGTTTTTTTAGACTTAAGGTTTACATTGAGTCTAATGTTAAAACTGCAAATAGCCATATTTACAGCAAAAGTTAATCAGGGGTTGCCATTTTATAGTCAACCGTAATTAAATAAATAAGGATTACCATCCATTTATCTATATGTATAAATAGAAAGGCACTGGTATCCCAAGATAAGTCGAATAAGTATTGAAAAACAATACGGGTTTGAGATCATTTTATATCAATTAACTTGGATATTTAGTAAAAAAGTTTTTGTGTTCATAGTTGTATTTTTCAGCTCGCAGAAAAGATAGCTCTTTCTTTTGAAAATCACATTGAAGTCGGCCAAAAGAAATCTTTTCTATGAGCTGAAAAATATTGCAATGAACTCTGAACCTTCTTAGTAAATATCGAAGTTATCAAATACAAAATAATCTTCAACCAGTGTGGCTTTTCCTTATATTATCTCTTACATTTCCACGAAGAAAGAAAAAAATTACTTTTTTATTTTGGGCGAGATGATTTTAAGATGTGCTTGAGATGACCAGGAACTTGAAATGTGAGTATAATTTGTATTGTTTATATCAGTTCAGAAGTACATGTAGAAATATATTTACATCACAATTTTGGAATATAAAGTCCCATTGAGACTCCGGAACAGGAAAAATGGTTACTATAATCCTGAAATGTATCCATTCTTATTAAGAAAATAAACAATGTATATATATATATATATATATATATATATATATATATATATATATATATATATATGTGTGTGTGTGTGTGTGTGTATGTATACATATATGCATACATACACACACACACACACACTATATATATATATATATGTGTATATATATATATATATGTGTGTGTGTATGTATACATACATACATATATACACACACACACACACACACATATATATATATATATATATATATATATATATATATATATATATAAAGCAATGCAAAATGTTAAGAGATGACATAGGGATAAAATATCTTAATGAATTTGTCCAGTTCTGTAATCTTATCCTCCGAAAATACTTGGCTGCTTTTTGACTACATATAAGCAAAAGCAGAAACTATGTCAGTTTTAAATTATGTTGTTTTCCTTTTTCTAACGGATAACCCAGTGGAATGATAACATGATTTATGATTGAATTATTTGTGTGCATTGGCATGTTGAAAACAACAGACAGTCAATCAGTGATAGGAGAGTTTTTTGATTGCTATTTACTAAGCTTATCTTATCTGGTACAAAGCTGGATAAGAGACAGAGACAGAAGCTAAGGTAGCATATTTCAATACTGACTTCTAAGCCAACTCTTGATCACAGTCGCTGTATTTTTTTTTTTAAATATTTTGTCCTGTGTTTGGGAAGAGAAAAGTATAAAAAGAAAAAGAATGGGAATCATAATTTAATAAATTCATACAACTACTCTCGTAAAAACAGATGCAATGCAATTCACGGAGCCTTCATAAGATGATGGCCCTGTGGTTAGATATGGTTTTGAGATCAAAATATCATTACCATGACATTAAAATGACATTCGAAAGACCATCTTTGCGGGCTATGTGTAACAAGTGCCTTCCCAGCCAATATCGGCTATTTCCGTCAATGTGGGCTAAATCGAAAACTACATCGAATACAGCAGATCCAATGGTGCTCTGTCTGTACCTCACGATGTCACCTGACAGAAGTTTATTACAAAGGTATCCTAAGAAGAAAGAAATAGTCTATGATGATATTGATATGTTTCAAAAAGATATTTTGTTATTTTAAAACTGCATTTTATCACAATGTCTTTCAGTGTGAGAGGAAACCTCAACAAATTAATAGCCACTTAGCTATGATATCTATAACTTAACTCACATTGATACTGATGACACCTAAGGCTACAATATTCGTCTTGATGTTTTTATAAGAAGCTGGTTCATGGTTACAGAACCGCTGACCTTTGGGTCAACTCATAACTGGTGCTCTGACCGAAATAATTGTCTCGTTTGCAATTAATTTCGGAATTACAGCGAACAAATGCTAAATTATTCAGTTTCAATTACTTGGGCAATTAACTCTAATAAAGCTTTGATGAAATTCCAACAGAGTATTTTAATAGGTACAGATATAATTTTCATATGACTGCTTTTTATTAAGAAGTTGAAGTGTTTGTCTACAAATAAGATGCTTAATAAATAAGATTGGACATAATGAACATATAATGGCTGTAGTCTATCAATAACGTTTGCATTAACGCCTGATAATTGATGACTTTTTTTTTCGCGCTCTTCATTATATACCAACATACCCTATTCTGTCAGTGATGATTGTCGTTGATTCCAGATTACTGGTTTTCAATCCATTACAATAGTAAAACCATTCAGTGCGTTACATAATTCACAAAATAGACCCATTCCGTCTGTAATGCTTGAATTAATATTTGGCCACTAACAATAATCCCCTTCCTTGTTTTCATTGCTTTTCTATAGTAGAGTCATTTATAATGCATTCTTATATTAAAATTACGAAAAGGATCACCTGGCGTTTCCGAAGGGGAGATAACTCCGAATATATCAAAATGGGAGAAAAATGTGTTTGTTCTTTAATATATTTCTTTGTTTAAAAAAAATACTAATGAAAAAAAAGTAACTGCTACAAAAACCAATTATCCAATTCAAAACAATTCAAAATCGCCGTCACAGCCAATAATTGATCAGCAGTTGTGTCAAAATTTGAATTCATGTAAAAAAGATTCCCGGAATTAATACAAGCATTGTGGGACCCAGCATTCAACCTAAAATTGTTTCATATTTGCCCTCGTGGGTGATCAAGTAAATACCGTCGTTATCTTACAATGAATACATTTTTTTAGACACAAGAATGAGTGTGGACGATAAGACTATTAATCTCCCTTTAGATTTTTTTTTCGCAGCCGTATAAAATAGTAATAAAATCTTACATCGCAGGCAAAAAAATTCCATATCCGTCTTTCAAAGTCGGGTCGGTACATGTCATTGCCAATTCAGAACCGAACTCTTTAGTCTTGAAGGTACATTTCTGAATGATAAATGCAGTGTTACCAGAGATTTTTCTCTAGTTGTTGATCAAAGACGTATGAGTCTCTCCATAGTGCAATGGTTAACAAGCGAGTGCATCGAAGATTACAACTGTAGTGAATTCGATCCTCCCATGATGCTCTAGGTTTGTGGGCTCGCGACAGATTAGGCTATTTAGTGAATACCTTCACCCTTTCTTCTGGGCAACTAGCCATGAAGTAGTGGTTAGCAACTTTGTCTCGTAAATTAATGCCCCTTTCGAGTTCCCTGGAAACAGTTCCATTTTCTTTAATAGTTTATACAATTTACCTCGTCTAGGCCAAATGATACATTCACTATGTTATAGCAGGGGGTCATTTCAAATAAGAGTTTCAATATAATATAATGCAATTTATAATAATTCTGTCGGTTCATATATCCATTCCTCAATAATATATATATATATATATATATATATATATATATATATATATATATATATATATATATATATCCGGAGTTTTCCATGACTGCTGGGATTTGTCCAATTGATCTCTTTTAGAAGTCTGATGGGAGTCCCAGACGTATGTGTCATGGAAATTAAAATAAATGAGATTTCCCCGACCTTTAAAACCGCAGACAATGACGTCATCATAGTAAAAAACCCAAGCAGAAATTAGTTCACATTACATGACTGAACTGGATAGATGTGTAGGCGAAGTGATCAGCTAATTCTGGGTGTTTTATCTGTCCCGGAAAATAATGTCCGATGGGACGAATGTATCTCATCATGATTTTGGCTCCTCAAAAAATTCAAATTTGATATAAGAATAGTTTTCTGTAACCATTGAATAAAAATTTACACGTCTTTAGCTTTTTATACTCTCCAAACATTTAGGCATTAAGCATCTTGATAGGTTAGTCTCCAAAGGGTTGATACTTTAGTGGGTTTTATGCTTAACGCTTGCCCACACTTGTGGCATCTTGCAAGTCTGAGAGGGGAAATACTTGAAGGTGCCTCCAAGAGAGTTCTGGTTTGTCTCGCTAGTTCATTAACTAGTTAAGTGAGTTCGATCCCCATTGATCACCTAAGACCCGTGACTTTATGTGTCATTAGGTTAAGCTTAATCAATACTAATGGCTACAGCAGACCAATTAGCCCCTTGTATTGAGTTTGATTCTCATTGTGATCATGTGCCAGATCAAATGAGGTTTAGCAAGTAAGTAATCAATTAGAGGTGTCGAGACATATTCTTGCACTGGATTAATTGCATAGGCAGGTAAATAAAGAGATAGGTCAATAGGAATGTGGCGTAACTCAAGCAAGGTAGGAAGTAAATAAGTTGGGGACAGGGAGAGGAGTAATTAATGCCATTGTCGTCAGCAGAAAGGAGTGGCTTCCAGAGGATATTCAATGTACACATTTTTTTGTAAATTGTCACGTGGATACATTGTTATGTAAATAAGCCTTGGCGAATATTCATGCATGTACGTACTTATTTTATATATAAATGACTGATTCTTCCCTCTCTTTCTTTCTCTCTCTGTGTCTTTCTCTCTCTCTCTCTCTCTATATATATATATATAAATATATATATATATATATACACACGCACACATATATATATACATATATATATATATATACACACACACACACACACACATATATATATATATATATATATATATATATATATATATATATATTATTTCTACTATGACAAAAGCAGCAGTGCCTCCAGCATTGGTTTTGACATATGATGACCCCAAGTTCAGGCAGAGTTTAAGGCTCAAGTATCATCAACCCAGGGCGTTCTAACAATACCTCATGATATCACCAGGCTTTACTGGTTTTCCGTCACGATATAGAAATGTCAGATCCATGCAGATGGAGCCTCTATCTGATGCTGGAGCTTCTTAATGTACATATATATATATATATATATATATATATATATATATATATATATATATATATATATATATATATATGTATATATATATAAATAGAGATAGATAGATAGATAGATAGAGTGAGTGAATGAGTCTAGAAAGTTCAACAACACTAGACACATTCAAAAAAACTTTTTCAATTTTCTTTCTTGTGTGTGTCGCTTTAGTCAATTATTTCACCATTATCTGTTTATATAATTTATGTAATTTCCTTCAGTTCTTTTTATGTTTTACATGCTATAATGGTGCTATGTATAAATTTTCTTTTGTCGTAATCATCAGCTGTTTACCATGTAATTGTTCTGGGAACATATACATTTACTACTGTAATACTTATCAAAAATGGCAGGACTATTTGTATTCGGATAAATTATGCAAACATATATTTTCGTATATATGTGCCGACTGAGTGTATGCGTCAGACAATTATGAGGTTCAACCCGATGTGGCTTCCGCTACTCAACAGTGACGAAGTATTTCTGACTTAACAAGAAAAAGAAAGAGAAAACACCCGAACCCTTCGTTGTAAGCGTTGATACAATTGAAGAGAAACAGTTCTGTTTATCACCATCACATTTGGGTAGAACATCTGAAGAAGACCATTGAATGTATTGGTCGAAACTTCTTGTTCGCAATACAAACAAGAAGAAGGAATCTAATCGTTTGGAAAACTCTTTGAATAAATATATTCATTACAATGATTCTTTGGGGATAATATTCCATCAGTTAACTCTTACCTTCGTAATCCTTTAATGATACTTTGGTGTTAGTTCGAATCCTTGTACTACGCACAGTTGGTTATGGCTGTAGACAGGAACAAAACTACGATATCAAGAGATGGGATATTTTTGAGATTTGTTTATCTTTATTGATAGTACCTGGCTAAATGCAAAATTGTTGCCTCTTGAATAGGAAAAATAACGTTGAGTCGCTTGGAGTATGATCGATTATTAGTTGAATAAATAACCGAAACGG
>OY735208.1:34353659-34368659 GCA_963457665.1 Thysanoteuthis rhombus | reverse complement strand
ACTTCGAAAATTGGTGGTATGAAACTTTCCAAACCAGTGGTCGTCAGTACGTTCATGTACTATATCTACACGTTACAATAATATCTGAGGAATTAGAGCACGAAAAAAAATATTTCAAAGGAGGCCTGGGAGACAAAAACAGGATACCAAATTGCGAAGGGAAGTGGCCCACTTGTAGAGCATGTTTCCCACCATGAACACGCCCACTACACTCAGCTTAGCTGTTTTCGGTTTGCATACTTGCTCACAAAAGATACCGGCAAAAGTCCATGCTACATTCAGTTTGGGGGAAATACATCACGTATATAAAAAGCATATACCATGAAACTCAATTTTGGAGCCAAACCATATATATATATATATATATATATATGTAATTTATAATTGTGTCATCCACAGACAACTGTTTCGTTGTATTACAACTCTTCAAAGTGGCAATAGACTATCCAATAATCCATCCAGTACCACGAGGAAGGATCAGAACCTTCGCTTCTGACCCAGAGACTGACATTTTACCCCTGCCCTACGCAGAACTGGACGGTCAGTAGAACCGAATTTAAGCGGTATATTTACTTACGCACAATTCCCCATCCACCAGAGTGCTCCATTCCCGAGTTGAAATTCATATACATATATATATATATATATATATATATATATATATATACATATATATATATATATATATATATATATATATATATATATATATATATATATATATATATATATCGGTGACAGGATAAATGAAAAAAATAGTTACGATAGTATCGAACTGCATCTGATTTTGAGCCCAGTATACATGGACAAGGTTTCAGTTTTTCTCTTCACCACCCACTGACTTTAAGGCTACTTCACGTATACACTCGATATCTTCAGTCATTTACTATTCTTACAAAATGAATACTTCTGGCGGTAGGGGAAAATTGTTGATTAAGCACAGAATTTTGAATTTTTTTTTTTCACCTGAAATGGATAAGTCGGTTTCAGAAGGTAGTATGTGTGATTTGCATCGAAAACTAGGGAAAGGGATTGGAAGCGGACAAGAAAAACTGACAAAGTTACTGACAGAATAGGGCTATTATACGTACAATATATCGATTTGTTAAGTTCATAGATAGATATGAACAGGATAGATCGATCGATAGATAGATAGATAGATAGATAGATAGATAGATAGATAGATAGATAGATATGAACAGAATGTGATAGATAGATAGATAGATAGATAGATAGATAGATGGATAGATGGATAGATAGATATGAACAGAATGTGATTGATCGATAGATAGATAGATAGATAGATATGATCAGAATAGGATAGGTAGATAGATATGAACAGAATGTGATAAATAGATAGAGAGATAGATAGATAGATAGATAGATAGATAGATAGATATGATTACATTGAGATGTTATATTCAACTAATAACGATTTGAGAATGTTATAAATGTGTGAATGTATGATTAGGGTATCCAGAGGGACCCAGCATGATACCCTTTCGATCTACTCGATCAAGGGATATATGTGTGTGCGTGTGTGAGTGTGTGAATATGTGTGTGCGTGAGTGTACATTTTCAATTTTATGTATTCATGCTCATATGAGTGAGTGGGTGAGTGACTGAATGAATGGGTTTGTTGATATAATCAGTGTATTTGAATTGATATTTCCTTTCACTGTCATGACATCATCCACGCGGCAAAACAAATAGGATGGGTAATTTTTTCTTTCATGATATACACACCTTATACGTTCACGCATCAAAGACTAGCCATTTTCAACACACCCTTTTCTACACACCCATGACGACCTTATCGCGTTTAAGCATAGTGGTTTTATCTTATTTTTCCCCTTTCATTTATTTGCTCATTTTTTGTCGTTGTCAGGATCGGTTCTTGGAAAATTTGTGTCAAAAATAGTTAAGCTCGCAATTTTCGGCTACAGGATGGATCCCCAAATCCCCCCGAGTTTATATCTATTTTCTTTTTCATTTGTGGGTCTTCCTGAAGGTCTACATAAGTATGTCAATTAGTCTGCACCGTAAGGATGAAAAAAAAACATTTATTTTACACGATGAATATATATTTTTTCAGCATAGCCTCCTTCCTTACCAATGCTCTTGATCCAGTCGTGATTAATAACCACACTGATCGAACATTATACAGTTGAAATATCAGATCCAAATTCAACTTATTATTACACGTCAGTCTACGGACTTATTGCTTCACTTCTTACATACTGGAGTGTCCTGCTTTTCTTGTGAATCGTAATAAATTTTTCGTATTAAAATGAAAGTGATGTTTCCTGTGAGTTCTTTCCCGTTAAAACTCACATCGATATCTTGAACTGGACATGGAATTCTTGTCTTTTGATTAAAATATTGAAATACAATGAATAACACATTTATGTACGTTAATCCTAAAAAGAAGAGTATACAACCAATGCATCCACCCGCTAGTCATCTATGGAGCTGTAACATGGAACCTAACCAAGGGATAGACCTACAACCTGAGAAGCATGCAACGTGCGCATGAGAGAATCATACTCAACCTTACATGGAGAGATCATAAGACAGCACTGTATATCAGGAAGAAAACGGGAGTACGAGACATCATAGAAACTATTTAAAAACTCAAATGGCAATGGGCAGGCCATGTTGCAGGAATGGTTGACAACCGATGGACATCAAGACTCACAACATGGATTCCCAGAGATCACACGAGAAACCGAGGACGACAGAATCCAAGATGGAGAGATGAACTAGACATATTCAGAAAATACCGGCTCCGCGACGCCCATGAGAGAGAATTGTTGCGAATCCTAGGGAAGGTCTATGTCCAATGACAGACGTTAAAAGAATGATGGTGATGATGATGATGATGAGGATGATGATGATTTGTGTGAGCGGCAGCTTGAAGGAACGGTTAGCCGCCTATTATGTTTTAAGTTTGGGACATATAGATAATACTGATAAAGCAAAGAAAGAAAACGAGGAACAAAAAGAAAGATGAAAAAAGAATGTAATAGCAGTGAAGAGAAGGAAAGGAAGAGGAAAAGGATCAAATATGATATAATGAAACAGAAAGAAGGAAAGAAAGATAGAAAGAAAGAACAATGGAGCAATTATCGTTGTTTGAAAAATGAAGTCAAGAGAGGGGAAGAAAGGGATAACACGTACACGACAGGAAGGAAGAAAGAAAGAAGGAAGGAGATCGAAATGAAAGAGAGTAGGGAAAGAGGAAGAAATCATGAAAGCAAAATATCAACAAAAAATGTTTATATTGTAACTGCAAAAATAACACTTTACATTGTTAGTAATACTATTGACCTCTCCTTCTCGCAGTCAAGCAATTTGAATCCACCGGAACAAGTTTTGTATAAAAGCCATACATGCCGAATTATCTTATTTGTTGTAATCGGTGGAAGGATATCTTATTATATAAAAAAACATTTTTGGGCTCGTTTGTTTGCTGGTTTTTATCACGTGAAAACAGACCTACATAAAATTAACGGAACTCTGCTGTGATACAAAACTGGAGGTCGGCGGGCAAGTATCTCATCCAATAGGCCAACTATCCGCAGCGTGAATACCGAGTAAAATTAAATTAGAAGTTAGCAACCGACCAAGCAAGCAGCAGGCACAGGTCGAACTTCTACGGTTACTTACAGCTTACTTCTACGGTTACATACGACTCACTTGCCTGTCTTCGCATTTGCTTGCATCCAATACGTAGTACAGCACAGAGTCAAATGGATGTCAGCAGAGCAGGTCGTACTAACCCATGATTTATGCATATTACATAAATAATCCAGTCATTTTTTACGGGTACTATGTTATTCGCTGTTTGGTCACCTCTGTTAGCAGAGGAGTTGACAAGTAACGTTTTAAGCAGCACAGCCTTACTGTCGAACAAAAAGTACTGAAGGCTCACCTGAACTTTTCATTCTATATGATCGAATTAATGACCTTTATACAAGATTCATTCGACACTTTCGATGTCGGGAATCAATTCGAGATCGAACCTTGGATCCAGTAATTCCTTCACTCTAACTTAGGCTCTCTTTCCAAACAATAAATTCAGATAATTCCGTGTGTTATGGGGTTTTGTTTTTTTTTATTTGTTTGTTTTTTGTGTTTTGTTTTGTTTTTCTTGATATTGAAATGAAATGCATGCTTGGCTTGGTCTCGCACAAGGTCAAATAAAGGTTGAAAGAGTGTTTTGGGTCATTCTACCAAGTTGAAATCAACATTGGAAATCTTGGTTTCTTACTTTGGGTCGAAAACTAATCACTAACAGTAGTGAGAAATAGGTAACTAATTCAGTTGTATTTACCAAACTTATTGTAGTCCAGTACATAGTCACAATTGTGGGGCACATAGTGAGGAGCGAACTCACCACAGTAATAATGATGAAACAGATTAGTTTGTTAAACGCTGTTTTCTATGGTGAACTTCCCGTGTTCAAATAGATAGATAGATAGATAGATAGAGAGATAGAGAAATAAACAGCTGGCTGATGATTCCCACAATAAAATTTAGCGAATAACATTGGGATCCAAATTCAAATTCAAATAATAGTAAAATGGAATCAAAACATTTCTAAAGTAAAAGTTCTTTTTCGGCGGAAACGTGCAAAGTTCATAAAACCATACATTCAACTCCATTATTTTCTTGCTGATTCTTTCATCTCACACTGATAATGGCGTATTGCCGAAACATGTCTATCAACTCAGCTTGGTGATGAAAGGGTAAGTTCTTTCACTTATCTATACTCCTGCTTTGTCTTCATTACACTGGTGCACGCACACACATTTTATTCCTTATTATGGAATTCGTCGCATGTTCAACCATCTCTGAGTGTGTTTCTTTGTGCGTGAGAGTGTGTGTTTGTGTGCCAGTAAGACATTCAAAATAACTTGTAAAATGAAATCATTGAATAAAGAGTTCAATACGACATTGTCGTAGATTACCTAATACGATAAATACCCGAGGAAGGATGGAGGATACAACAGCTGAAACTCTGCCATAAAGACAACCTTGGACGTCGTGAGTTCCATCCCTGGGTCTGTTAGTGACTTGATATATACAGTGGAGGAAGTAAATAGGCATTAGAAAGAGGAAAGGATGATTACGCGTTCTAAATGTTTCCCCAGGAAGAACAGTTATTACCTAAATTTTCATCTGAAACTTTCAAAGCAATGTTCGTTCAATGTGATTAATGGAGAAGCTTTGGGCATTGACAAAGAAGGAGGTTATGTTGGAAATAGACATTTGTTGTGTAAAATGAATACTTTTTCCATCATTAGGCTATGGACTTATTGACTTACTTTACGTATATGTGGGATGGATGCAAAAGTTCATTCTTACCATATTTTGCACGACAAAGGGGAAATCTTAGAAGAGTCATTGTAGTTTGCACAGCTTTCTATTGCTTGGGCATTCGGTCAACTGTAGTAGTTAATTAACTACTCCCTCCTCCAAATGGGGAGGATTTGGCATGAGGTCGGTTTTAATTTGGGAATGGGGTACAGGCGTACATGCTTACAGTTCACGCAGTTCCAAAGAGGTCACCCATCTAAGTATTGATCGGGCTCGACGCTGCGTCACTTCGGTGGTTGAACAAGAACCGGTGCTTTTTGCATGATTTGGCCGTAATATGTCGTTTACGAGCTCCAAGAAGAGAAAAATCAAAAACCAAGAAAATTGGTTTCACGTGAACTTGCACAAAACAAACATTGTCCAGTGTTTGAATGCTTCCCTTCTCTTTCTGTCCATTTTAGTTGCTACCGATGGAAAATATATCTACCACGAGGATGCAACAGAAAGAGAAAGAGCACTTAGCTAGATCCCAGCCTTAAACATGCAAACCAAAACAGAATCTACTGAGCAGAAAGTTCTGATTTTTTTCAAGTGTTTTTCAATTGCCTGTCGACTCCTTGTAGAGCAGAAGGCCCACAACGTGGTTTCAGTAGCAAGTAGGTTTTTACGGGATGAGGTTGCTAGCCCCTCACTCAAAATGGACTGCCTTACAAGACGACGACGACGACGGGTGCTAAGTGAACGTGAGCAGCTCTAGACGAAACTCGATCTCGGTTCGCCGAATTTGTTTTTTTTTTTTTTTGTTTGTTTTTTTTTAGCTCGCAACTGCTGCGTTTGGAGTGATTACCTCATCCAACGAAGTTAGAGAGGAAAATGTATTAGGTCACGTCTCTCTGTCTGTCTGTCTGTCTGTCCACAAGATATCTCCGAAAGTACTCAATCGATTTTGATAGAATTTTGTGGAAAAGTGGGCAATCGAGTAAGAAAGAAGTGGCTTTGGGATCGACCCAGGGTTTATTTTTGGATAGAGAAATATTTCCTTTTTATGTTTTTTTTATTTATTTATTCATTTATTTTTTTTTTTCATGCATGTATAGGCTTATGTCTACCCACACAATATCTCACAAGTCCCCAATGGATTTCGATGACATTTTGTGGAAGTGTAAACAATAGGTCATGGGAGACTCAGGGCCGGATCCATGCACAATTACTTCCCTTACTTTGCTCGTATTCGTCCACACGATATATCACCAAAAGCTCGTGTCTATTCTCACAATATTCCCCAAAGTTATCTTTGAATTTAAATGAAATTATATGGAAGATCGGATAATGCGCTATTGAAGGAGTGATCGATTTGGGTTTTATGAGAATTTTTCGGGAGAATCCTTTATTGTAAAATGCTGGAAGTTAGAAAAACTGTTTCTAAGCAATGCTACGATGAGTAATTGGTTTGTTTGAATGACGCATAAAAAGGAATAAGACCTTTCCCTGGAAAGACTATACTAAACTAAGGCGAAGCTTCCACTTTTAGCTACCGACATGACAAATATAAAAGAAAAAGGAAGACACGGACACTCCTGACTAGTCACACTATACTCTTAAAAATATTTCAAGTGACAAAAACAATTCATAAGACAAGCTGTGTGAATATAGAAAAAGAATAAAAGAGTGTTTAATGCTCAGGTGACTAGAAATTGACGCTTCAGTAACACACATTACCTTTCTTGTTGGCTCAGAACAATATTTCATTTTTTTAAAATGCATTCGCATTGAAGATCCCAACGCATTATTGATGGAAATCTTCTTTTCATGTAATATTCTTAAATCGATTCTTCTTTATTTTTTAAATTCAAAACAAAAAGAAGTCAAATCCATGTGTACAAACCTGAGCGAGCATTCTCTTTTTTTATGCATGCGTGTGCGCGTGAGGGAGAGGTCAGTCAGTCCGAGACGACAATGAAGATTGGATAAATAAGATATGTTCTTTTTACCTTTAGTGATCCACCCAATTTTCAGGCGAGTGGAAGCAGAAGAAATTAACATGTTATGGTTAGTATTGATTACTTCTGTTATCTGTCTTTATTCCTAAGGTCTTCTATTACTATTTCCTAATTCTTCAGACTTGTGAGAGAAAGATAACATAATAAATGACAGTTAGTGTTAACGTTGAATACTTTTTGCTCCCTTTCAAGTATAAGCACCGTCTTCCATTCTCACCCTTGTTTATTACATCGTGTGGTTGGGCGGGGCATCAGAAGAGAAGGGATAAAAAGATAAGAGGAGAATATAAATCTTACTGCAGCAAGATTCTGCGCTTCAGTTCCTATGGACAGCAATTGACTCACCACCTTCTTTACCCGCTTTGTAAACGATGAAACATCGAAAAGGGAAAGAAGTAATAAAACAGAAGAACATGCTAAAACAAATAAATCTACAGGTTTTATTAGTCTAAGAGGACACCAGTAAAGAAATGAATGATAACCAGAAAGCGTAACGGCTATACATATGAACAAGCGGATTATTATTATTATTATTATTATTATTATTATTATTATTATTATTATTATTATTATTATTATTATTATTATTATTATTATTATTATTTGCAATCTCACACCAGTTGCCTGGTGGTATTTGCAGGAGTTTGAGTGACAGCAAGTCTCCTCAAGTCTCCAGCCCTTCTCTCCTAGTACTCACAGGTCGCAGTAATACTGCAGTTTACAATTTCGCACCGGTTGCCCGGTGGTCATCGCTGAATGCTGAGTGACAATAAGTCTCCTCAGGTCTTCAGCCAACATCTCCTCCCTTCCCTGCCCATCATGTTAGTGCTGCGGCTCACATTTCCGCTTTCATTTCCCTTCCTCTGTTGGGTTACTATTAATATTTAACATTGCAGTCTTAATATTTCCAACACTTTCCTCAGTATCTGAGCAGTTCCGAGCAGTGCTGTGGTCTGTACAGTCTCAATCCTTCCCCTTATCCCGATCTCCTCCAGTCTCACCCTTATTGCTGCCTTGCATATAGATTGAGATCTGGTTTTGTTTGGATTCCCACACGAATCGCTGGAGCAGCTATGCTCACAAAATTACGACGAGGACACTCCCTAACTGTCGTTATTGTTATCGTGGCCTATCAAGACCACCTACATACTTCCATAGAAGAGAAAGAAATGGTGAGAAAAATTTATTGATATAAAAGATAGTAAACGTCTTTCCTTTTCTTTTATTTTTCTTTATTTCCTTCCATGACGAGCAAACACTCACACACAAACATACATTTGTTCAAATTACGTAATTTACCTCAGGTGACTCTGCAGAAATTTTTCACGCATTCTTGTTTTGACTTCTTGTTCATGGGATCGGTCGACTTTGACCTCTATTTTTTTTTTTTTCTCATTTTGTCTGATTCTGATTTTTACTTTAACGTATAACTATTAGATTGTTATACTCGGGATGTCGTTTTTTTAGGGGGGGGGCATTACATCATCGATAGATAGATAGATAGATAGAGATAGAGAGATATATAGATAAACAATAATAATGATGGAAGATTTGCGAATATAATTGTATTTTTGTATGTTCAATATAAATAGAGAGATAATTCCTTATTGTTAATGTCTTTTTGCCCTTACAGCAATGTTTCTCAAGCAGAAACTGCAGATAATTCCATTATACGAGCAGAGTATTTGGAGTTAACAATACTACAGTCCGAACAGTTAAGCGAATGGTGTTAATTTTGTCCATGTTCAAATGGTTATTCACACCATAAATCGATGGTAATAAATCAACTTCTTTATCTACTATGCAAATCGTGACCTCTTTCAGACATGTTTATCGGAGTTACTTTTAGTTTTATCCTCTATGTTCTATAACTGTTCACTGCTACGATTATTGTGGCTGTTGTTGCTGTTGTTTTATTACAGTGGAAAATGGGTTTAAATGTCAGTTCCAAACTTATGGTAAATAATTTGGCGCCGCTCGTTCGGTACTTAAAATGAAGACTGTTTAAAGGCCGGCTGAGATCATGAGCCTTTTATGTTCCATACTCAATCCAGAAATGCTATAGTTTCTAAGGACTGCTTTTTTCTTTTTCCTTCTTTTTTTTTTTTTTTTTTTTGCTTGCAGCTAGTCGTTTGCATACATAATAATCTATCATGTCAAATACTTACAAAAAGCTTCAACAAACGAATGAATTCTCATACAAAACTCGTTCTTGTTTCAATTGCATCCAATATAAATGCTTGAACGATTTTCTTTTTTTGTATTTACATGAAATATATATGAGAGAGAGAGACAGAGAGAGAGAGAGAGAGAGGAGGAGAGAGAAAGAAATGATATCTTTTCATAAGGTCTATTACGTAATCAAAAATAGACCTTTTTCCTACACACCATTTTCCAAGAAAGCCAAAAAAAAAAGAAAAAGATACACATGGGGCTAGTAACGGACGTTTGTCACGTGATCAGGTTTTATTCTAGAAAATGCGTACGCAGCAATCAGGGAAAATGATATGCTTCCACAACTTTAAAAGAAATAAATCGGAACACTCTTTGCGATAACAACGTAATGTGTCCCAATCTACATTGAAATTAATGTATATCAGAACATTTCATCTCGTTGCTTTTACAATTCATATTTCTCAAACATTAACCAGCATTGTCCAAAATCTCTTCTAAAAAAAAGAGGGGGTCTCTTTTTGCATCACCATCAATGCTACGTTTCTATTTTTGATATATAAGCTGTATTAGGTTGATACAGAAGTTTCCAACATTTCTTTTTCACGAAATCATTTCTCAATAAAAAAATTAATGGCACCATTATCGAGTTATCAATGTATTTTCCCTCGTTTTCTCTGATATTGTACCAAATTTCAACCAAGTTGTAAATACCAACAGAAAAAAAGGGATATCAGATTTGAGAAACATTTCAAGATCTTGAAATTGTAGGAACCGCTGACCATCAGATAAGGAACGTACGTAATTTCTTTTTGATCATACCAAACACGGGGAAGAATTTTCTCTCGCGGTAATTTCTGTGTAGGCAGATATATTAAAAGTTGACCTGAATCTACACATAATCTTTTTTCTTTTTTTAATTCTTGTAATGAATTCATTTTTCATTCGCCTTTGGCTATACTGTCTAAAAATGTTTGTTTTCCGTGTTGAGCAAGAAGAGAAAGACAAGAGTTTAAAAGCCATTTTTTCTCGGCTTCTGAATCTTTCCTACATCGAGTCAATGACGTACAGTAACTGGCTGATTACACAACCAATAAAGAGTTAAATCAACTTCAAAGAAACCGCTACTGAATCCACCGAGGAAAAAATATTCTCTGTGTTGTTATAACTTACTGTCTAATAATCTGCTCTGAGCAATAATAAATGCAATGTAGTCTTTGCGAAATTATCGCCGTGAACAAATAGCATTGTTCAAAGAGTAACGAATCATTAGAAGAATATTTGGGAAAACAATGTTTTTTATTTCATGGTAAAATATCATTAGGTGCTGGTGATCATGTTTTACCAAAATCTCCTGTCAAACGAATGAGTTTATCTTTCAAACAATATATGCTTTTCTTTTTCTGGTAGATATCAGTTCATCTCGTAAGTAATCTCCTAAATCTGATAGCAATAGATTGAATGATATTTTCGCTATTCCAATATGCCCAGATGATAATAACAATACATTCCCACTGAGGATCGAACTCACTGCATCGTGCTATGGCAAGCGCACGCCCATAGATATCACATCACTAATGGCAACAACCTTAAACACCACTTCAGAAAAAAAGATTTTAAAATGCATTAGATTAATTAGACAGTCGAGAAACTTTTCTTTTTTTTTTTTCAATTCAAAAAGATGAATTGAAACGTACGCTCCGAAATACTGAATGAAAATTCCAAAAATAGATTTATATTGATTATTCTTCATTGAATATCTTGCAATGATTTTTTTTTTCTTTCGTATTTCGATTTGCAAAGTCTTTCTTCGTTTATTGATCCCCTGACCGTACAGGAAGTTCTATCTGAGTTTTTTTTTTTGGGGGGGGGGGTCTTTTTTTAATTTATGTTTTTCACTAATTCTTCTTGTCGATAACTGGGTTTATTTTTGTCATTGTTAATTAGCAGACCCGTCACGAAACTTTGAAAATTATCACGAAAAAAAAATAGATTCGTGAATAAACAAACAAGCTCACTCAAACAAACAAAGCGAGTGTGTGTAATTGGAAATAAAGAATGTTTGTCAAAAAGACTGATCTTTTGAAGCATTAGTATTTCTTCTACTCTTGAAGCACAACGCAATTTTCCCCATGAATTTAAAACTCCGCCGATTTTCAGACACACATGGCTCCAAATATTTATCTGATTAACCAAAGTAATCATGGTCAAATCAACACTAATTCATGAGCACTAAGAGAGAACTCAGAAATTACTTCTTTCCTTCAAGAATCTTAATCCTTGCTTGCTTTTTGATTTTTATTGAGTTCGGCTTCGTACAGGTCACGGCCATACGAGAGAAAATGTAGACCCGGAGACTGCACCAATCTTCCAAATAAAAGCTGTCTACAGAGAACTTACGCGACCTCCAACTAATGATAGATGAACTAAATGGAGAGAGCAAGAAAGTTGGCCTAGACATGAACTTCAGCAAGACGAAGATCATATGCAACAACCACATCGGAGATAAAAACACTAAGATCAAAATCGAGGACACAGAACTGGAAAAAGTACATCACTACATCTACCTAGGACAACGAATATCCATGAGACCCTCAAAAGAAGAAGAAATCAAGCGAAGAATCACATTAGGATGGCAAGCCTTTGGCAGAGCAAGCTCAACCTTCAAAAATAATAAGATCCCATTAATCCTAAAGAGAAGGGTGTATAACCAATGCATCCTCACAATAGTCACGTATGGAGCTGAAACATGTAACCTAAACAAGAGATAGATCCGCAAATTGAGAACCATCCAACTTGCACATGAAAGAATAATGCTGGGCCTCACATGGAGAGACCACAAGACAGCACAGTACATCCGGGAAAAGGCAAAAGTCAGGGACATCAGAGAATCCATTGAAAATCTCAAATGGCAGTGGGCTAGCCATGTTGTAAGAATGGCGGACAACCGATGGACATCGTGACTCACAACATGGATCCCCCGAGATCACATGCGAAACTGGGGCCAGCAGAATATTAGATGGAGAGACAAGCTAGACAAATTCAGAAAGTACTGGCTCTGTGACGCCTATGATAGAGAATTGTGGCGAATCATGGGGAAGGTCTATGTCGAACGACAGACGTTAAAAGATTGATGATGATGATGACTGACCTAGAAAATGGCTTTCTACCTAGGTATCTACTTTGATCTCTACCATCGTTGGGAAATTCGCAGTTATCTCGGCTGAGATGCAGACCCGAACAAATTTGCTCCTTAAAATCATCATCTGCATAAAATTCTAAGGTTTTAGCTCGGTATTTCTTCACACGATGAAGTTATTTGGTGGACTATGCCATTAGGGCACACGGCTCAATTTCTTGAACGAAAACCGAACACACTAGTAATGGTTTGCGAGATTAGCTCGGTAACCAATGTGCCACGGATCTTGCCTAGGTCGCACAGCTTACGCTAGTTGACTTTATGAAATATTTCAACAGTTCAACTTTCTCTTGAGTTGGTATTGATTTGTTATTACAGTGCTTTGCATAACTACTAATGTAAACCGCTAACAAATTACTTTTGAACTATTTCGGGATCATGTGTAAGTAAGAGGGAAAGAAAGAAAGAGAGCTCTTCCGTAACTGATGTAGCATGAAGGTTATCGACAAACCGGGTTTGAATTTAGGCTAAGGCTGCTTATGTTCATTTAGCATCAATTCACTTTGGAATGGCGTGAATCCACATCCCTGCGTATAGTCCCATCACCAGATATCTTTACGAGAAATGGTCTATCTCTGACATGTCACGACAGAAAAGACTGGATGAACGAACGGGCTTTCGGGTAAACCTTTCTATCATATCTACCGCTTGGGCAGTAAAAACTGTAAAAAGTAGTTACAATCGTTGTCAACCTTGACAGGAGCAAGCATCCAGTATATATCTATATCCTTTGCGTTAACTAATTTGGCACTTTCAGAATCTCAAATGCCCTTTCGTCATTTTGCTCGGACTAAGAAACGTTGAAATCTATTTTTTCTTGTTCCCTTTCCAACGTGGCAGTCAAGAACACTCCAAAGAAAGGTGTACAGTATCAAAAAACGAACAGGAAAAGGATTAAACGAAAGGTTGGTTATCTTTGCAACAAAGATATATATAAATATATATTTATATATATATATGTGTGTGTGTGTGTATACTCGATATGCAGCAAAATTATTTACATAAGAACAAAAGGTTATTCTATGATGTTTCGCCGTTGTCGTTTTCACGACGATAAAGAATGTAAAACGATTTTTCAACATACGTGCTTACAATTTAGATATTTTAGCAATTAAGAGCAGAAACATTCATTATGCGGAGGAAGAGACGCAGAAAGAAATGGGTTAATAATTCTTGCATAAAATCATGATACCCGTAAAATGATCATATCTTATTTCTATGTATAAAATACGTAAGAAAACTTTTTTTTTCTCAGCAAAATAAAGGTATCATGATTTTGTCAAGCAATTAGTGATCTTTTCATTTTTTTTCCTTCCTCTTTCAATGCTTATATGATATTCTTTTCAAACACAGAAGTAGACGTATAAATATCGTATCATCATTATGGAGGAAAGTGCGAACGTAGAACCCACTCTATAATTATTAAGTTGCAAATTGGACTGGAAATTGCTTTATTCCTCAAGTTAGGACATTTTAACGGTATTGCATGAAAAAAAATATCGCTACGATATGCCGTTTTTAGCTGTGTTATGGTGACAAACCAACAAACAAATAGAAATCGCATCATCATGATAGAGATAAGAGCGCATCGGATAACACATTCACCCGGGGTAAACTCAAGAACCGACCAACCAAAACCTTGGGTAGGGGCAATATCCTACAAGTCATGAGGACTATATTCCAAAACACACCGAATTTAGAATTTTTTTCTCTTTCGTTCTCGGCACAAATAAGACACCATAGTCGTCAGCCTGAAACCGTATATCGTAAACTGCTGAGTTACACCCACTAGTGAATATTTGATTTGTTGATGATATTTTCTAAGCTTTGCCTAAAACGGCATAAGAAGAAACGGCTTGGAAGGAGATGGGGTTTAGGAAGATTGTATTACACCAAACTCTGGCAACGATGGGAAATATGCAACTATACAAGTCATGAGACAGGCCCACGATTGAATTGTTCATTTAAATGAAAACCGAAAAATTCATTCCACTGATCGCAATATGTCCCTTTCAATACCACATAATTTTATATTTGTTTATATATATATATATATATATATATATATATATATATATATATATATATATATATATATATATATGTGTGTGTGTGTGTGTGTGTGTGTGTGGTACAAATCAGGCTAACAGAATAACATAATATAATAATATATCAATAATATAAAGCCACTTCTGATATGTTATGGATTTATTTCATAGAGTGCTCGATACATAGAACTTTTTACTTTTGAAGTTAAATTGTTTTGAAGTAGAGCTGGAAATAAATTGTAGAATGTGGATTCGCTAC
>OY735208.1:34236159-34346159 GCA_963457665.1 Thysanoteuthis rhombus | reverse complement strand
ACAGAGGCTGCGGGGATTTGTTTGCTACTACCATTGAGTATTGGTGCGGAGCCTCACATCAAACCCGACCCTGTGTCATAGTTTGGGCGTAAATATATGAGAATCTTTCATTACATGACACATTTCCAACAAGAGTTAGCCGAACAATATTTTGACATAATAGTTTATTTTTTTTACTATTCCATAAATGATAATAACTTGCGTTGTATCATACTGAAACTCTTATTTGAGATGATCTCCCGTTATTATACGGTGAATGTAGACAACGTAAATAGGATAAACAATAAAAGAAAATGGGGCTGCTGCAGGAATCGAACCTGAGACCGATAGGGTAGCCGCTTCAACGTAGCGTTGCTCTCACCATTGAGCGAAACAGCCACCGGGAACGCAATTCCTGCAGCAGCCCCAGTTTCTTCAATTGCTTATTCTATTTACGTTGTCTACGCCAAATGATACATTCACCGAGTAATAACGGGAAATCATTTCAAATAAGATGTATGTATGATATAATATAACGTATTTTATCATCATTCCGTTGGATCATGTATCCATTTCTTATTCACGTATATTTCATGTATGTTGTTATTACTTTTCGGCCAGAAACGATAATTGATTTGTGTTGAAATACTGTTTTCTGCTAAGTAATGCAACTAATTCAACCCCATGTATTTGCATTGATAAGGTAATCCCCACTTTACGAAATTCCGCTTTGCACCTCGTCTTTTTCACGAGCTGCCATAGCTCTGGGTGGTGTCTGTAAGCATCGATGCTTTATCACCATTCATGCTGTGTATCTGCTGACAAGATGTGCCCTAAGGTACCAGAAAAGCCCTAAAGGGTTCGTAAAGGCGTAAATCTGGCAGACACGGAAGAAGGTCATTCTAGGTGGGGAAGCTCAAAAATGTTTCCCATATAAATTGATAGTAATTGCTTCTTCACTCTACGATATCCCGGCTTACGAAATGTTTAATTGGAACACTGTACCTTCGGATAGCAGAGAAATCTATATTCATCATATTTATTGGGTTGATGCGAAAGTTCCCAGTATCATCTTTTGCACATTGATGAGGAAATCTTGGAAGTATTTTCGAAACTTGCTCATCTCTTTGATACCTATGACAATGATGTTGGGATATTCACTCATGTTTATCTGTCTGTCTATCTGTCTGCCTGTTTACATACCTCTCAATGAATTGCAATTATATTTGGTAGAAGGGTGGACTATGGGCTAAAGGGGAATTGATCAGATTTTGAGGTTTATCTATTTTTTGATGAAAACAATTTTTTTTATATTAAGAAAGTGATCCAAAATATGGGAGTCGAAACTTACAGCTACCTCCGCTGAATCATAGGTATATTTGAACTGATTACTATTCTGATTCGATAGTGTATGGCGTTGATCGGGGTAAGCGCTCTCTGGGTGCTTTCTGATCGATTGTGCAATCAGTGTACTGTAGTACATACGTGATGATACAGTAAGCAATTGGCTCGTTTGAACGACGTATTAGAAGAGAAATGAACTCTGTCAGGGCAAGGAAGTGGATCCGTAATTTTTGACCACGCCCTTCCTCCTGTTTGCAACGGACCTGGGCTAGAATGAGAAGTTCCTCCTCATGAGACGTATTCTTCAAAGCTGTCACCTTCAGACTATCATTTGTTTTTTGTTCCACGCAACACTCCTTAGCTGGTCAATGTTTTCTCACAAGTTCAAAATATGGAAACATTCACCAAAGAATTCTTCAGATCAAAACCTATATCGTCCTGTATATGACGAATTAAACGATCTATCTGGAAGTTTGCGTGTTAGGTCATCGAAAATCGTTGAAAACGTTTTGTTGACTGAATAGTGATGTTATGAATTTGCACGAATAAATGATTTCGTCGGGAAAAAAAGTGATGCAAAAGTTTTGCATCTTCGTAATAATGAACATATGTAGAGAAATGAAGCTCGAACTGTTGACGATAATGGAGTACGAACGACCGAATGACTGTTCCCTAGGTCTTAACGGGATCAGCTATGTAAAAATGACGACGCATTCAGTCCAATCATTAGACCCATTATACGTCAGTTTAGTGGCGCCCAGCGTAAAGCGATAGTTGGTTAGCTCTACTCTTATAGAGAGGACAGTAGTTAATGCATGCAGGTCGATCCTTACCGGGCGTTCATCTATCGTCACCCTGTGTTATTATCAACAATATACGATAAGCATTTGCTATACAGTTTCATCACTGTACGGCAGATGCCAATTGATATCGTAAATATCAAAGGTGTCTGCTGTACAGTGATGATCAACTGGCTTATCTCGCAGGCCATTGCTCATGTAGTATTTTCTATCCTCATCTGACGTGGCCCTGCACCAGACTGGGCCAAGCTTCTACACATCTGCTTAGAATGTTTGCATTTATTTCTTGGTTTTTGTTTTGTTTATTTGTTGTTGTTTTTTTTGATTTTCTAAATAAAGATCTAAATTGTTTCAAATACTCTCTATGTATGTATGTAATTGAAATCGTTAAATTTGAATTTTTCAAAATCTTGCATGCAAATGATAAAAGTTCGTGAATCTGTTTTCCACTCTTAAATCAATAGTTTTGTTTGATGTTTTTCTTTTTGTTTTGTTTTTTTTTTCAACTGGCTAACATAACAGCTCAGCTGATTTCAACTCCAACTTACATGTATAACAAGGCTACTGCTACTGGGGTGTTGCTAGGGCTAATATTGAAATTAATTATCACGAACACCTCTTCAAACTCAGCCTAAAGTTTGAACTCTGCTCTCTTTGAAAAACAATAGAAAATAAAAATTACTGGCGCTCTCTGTTAGTTAAACAAAAAAAATACGACGAAACAGTAAGATTTGTGTCTTCCAATCGGGTACCGTAACGAATGACTTGCTCAACAAGTAGAACTCTCCAACGCGGAGAGGAAGTGGACGCGGTTGTCCATTAACCAAGATGGACGTTGCTTGGTGAGTACTCGTAGGACCCAACGTTTTTTAAGCTATTTTCGATCCTTACGAAAAAACCAAATGGGACATTTTGTTGCGTATGTGAACAGTAACACTAAATAGGGTCGTCGGTGCTTTGTTGTGAGCCAGACCCCAAAATACAGGCCTTTTTCATTTGCCGCAAACCCTATTTTTTTATATTAATTAGCAGCAGCACGCACCTTTACTCACGCACTGATATATGAACTGTGTAATTTATTTCATCCGTCCCTTCTACTACTGCTGCCGTCTCTCTTTCCTTTCTTCGTCAACTTGTGTACTGTTGTTGTTATATACTGCTAGACTCCTACTACTTGCCTGGAAACTGCTACCACGGTTTATAATTGCCTCCTCCTCTCTTTTGTAACTCACGAACTACTGCCTTTCTTTGACAGAAGTAGGCCTGACAGGCCGAGTGGTACTCTCTTCATTTTAGGGAGTGCGTGGCATTAGGGCGGCTACAATTTTTACTAGAATATATCATTATGCTGAAAACAAAAAGCCGAGCCAAGTTTTTTTCTCCTCTAAAATGATAATTTTTCCTTTTTTTTTCTTTTTTTTTAAATAGCTTGTTCCTGAAAAAAAAAAAAGGAGTGAGTGTGTGTAAATACATCTCTCTGTTGGCTACAGCCTGCAGAGATCTGTACAAACAAGAAATTTGGAAACGAAATTATTTTTTTTTTCTCCCAATCATTATTACTTAGTTCGTGTGTTTGTGTGTGAAATGTGTATATATCGACCACCACAACCATCGGATTAATTTTAATTTTTTTTTTTTTTGTTCATATCGTTCTTCCGGACCAGGATCTGTTTAAATTTCTGCTGTTTGTTGAAAAAGCAAGAGGATACTTTTACCAAATCATTTATTCTCTCCTAAGTCAGGAGTATATTTTACCCTCAAGAAAAAAAACGAAGGAGAGTAAAAAAAAAAAAAACATCGATCGTTACCACAGCTATCATCATCCCGTACGATACTTCGATTTTAAAAGGATTTATTTACTGCACATACCTAAGGAGTCGAGGACCTAGAGAAAGTCTTCTAATATCCACTGTATACGACGACGACTACTACTTCTCATACAACTGTTATTCTTCATCTTTCCCATCATGAGGGAATACAAAGTAGTTGTCCTGGGCAGCGGTGGTGTTGGCAAAAGTGCCCTTACCGTCCGTTTCGTGTCAGGGAACTTCATGGAGAAATACGACCCGACCATTGAAGACTTCTATCGAAAAGAGATCGAAGTTGAATCTGCCCCCTGCGTACTCGAAATTCTGGACACAGCCGGCACAGAGCAGTTTGCCTCCATGAGGGACTTGTACATAAAGAATGGCCAAGGTTTTGTCATTGTCTACAGTATCACTAGTCTACAGACTTTTCAAGATATCAAGACTATGAGGGAACAAATTATGCGGGTGAAGGGTGTAGACCGGATCCCCATGTTGTTGGTTGGTAACAAGGTGGACTTGGCCCAAACACAACGTGAGGTAAATTCCTTGGACGGTGAGATCCTCTCTAATAACTGGGGCTGCCCTTTCTTTGAAACATCCGCTAAAACCACCCTTAATATTGACAATGTCTTTATTGAGATTGTCAGAGAAATGAATGCCACACCTATTCGTGAACGAAGAGAATGTTGTAGTATTCTTTGAGCAGGTGAGTAACTTATGGATTTAAAAGGAAAAAAATACACACTACTGGAAAAATTCACGTTCTTTTCTTTATTTTGTTATTGTTCAATATTCATTGTTTCTGTTTTTATTGAAGGAAAAAGTTGTCAAGGTACTCATTTAAAACTAATTTTCTCGCTTCTATCAAGTAGTTTATTTTTCTTTGGTTGGGGTAGGGAGACGCCTTATGTGTCATATCTTGGGGTGGGGGCTTTTGAAAGTTCAAAACAAAACGGAAGATAAGAATATTTCTAACCCAGCTTTGAATATTCGTTAAAAAAAAAGTACTTGCTCATCAGTTTCTGTGGACTGCTCTGAAAAGGGTAATTTGTGGATTATAAATAAATATCCTTCCGAATCTGTGTGAGGTTATATACCCCGGCTCCCCGACTGCTAAGTGTACGCGTTATCATAACCAGCATTTCTTCCTTGCCTTGAAAAAAAAAAAAGTCGTATCCCACAGTTTTGTTAACCCGATTAAGCGACTCTCCTTATTTTCCATAACTCGCTCACGTTTCGTATTACAACCTACGGCGTTCTCGACCTGACGATATATGCATTTGTCATGAAATAAATTGAGTTGCTACTGTTGGGTAATGAAGTAAGTGAAGACTACTGGCTTTTTCTATACCCAAGGGTGTAGATCTTGTTGAAGAATTAAAAAAAAAAAGAAAAAAAGCTCTTTTCTGAGCAGCTTGACGGTGATTTTCAAATGTCCGATTCCCCCAGACGTTTTTACGTCACTTTATTTTAAACCTGAAAATACGTTCCGATCCACTCGATTCAAGTAGATGTATGTTTTCCCAACATATTGAGCCCGCATTTGAAAATCTCAATATGAATGAGGTAAATCTTGAATAATTTATGTTCTGAGTTTATAGTTAGAACGCACTCAAGTATAGATGAGATTCAAGGAATTTGGATCAACTTTTTGAAGAATATATTTGGATTCGAAGAAAAAAAAATCTGAACTGGGCCATTATATTGTCTTTCTACTACTTTCGAGGTTTCTCCATAATTTTTGCATCTCCCTGCTTTGTCAATATTGAATCATTTTTAGAAACTCTCTGCGTTTACCGTTTTTCGACAGAGATCCACATGGTGCTCCATGCACGCTGCCATATTTACAGTTCCCACAATGCTTTGTGCAGAACGAAGATTACTGCGAGTACTGTTAGACAAGTGTTGCCTACTAATTTTCTTCCCAATGTTGTGTGTCGAAAATGCATTGAATTACGTGTAGCTCTTTCTGATAGGAAACCAGCATTTCTTGGGAATTGGAATCTTTTTTTTCAATTCTGATTTTTAGTAGGAACTTGAGTTAGAGTTTAAAAAGTAACCACTTTTCTATTCGTGAAAAAAAAAAACTATGGGTTGGGTCACATTAACTGAAATTTTAGATTTCACTCTAGTCTGACTTGGGAGTATCTTTTTTTTTCTTCAATTTACTGTTTCGTTTAAACATTTTTTTCGTCTTAGGCATACATTTACTGTGCAATGATAATTAAAAATATGTTCTTAAAGATTATCATTTGCAAAACTCGAACAGAAATAAGTTTAGTTTGATTAGTTATGTTTTTTTGTTTTGTTTTAAATCAACTTACTGAGTTGAATTTTTCTTACCGGTGATTCAAATCTGTGTTCAAGCACAGATAACCGAATGCCGATATTCTAGGCAAGCATGCAACTAATCTCCATTTAAGAGATTAGCGTTAAACATCACTTTCGCCACGTTGAGCTCTGTACTGTACACAAATCTCTTTTGCCTTTGAGTAAGTGATTACCTCACTAATCCAGCAGACTGCTACTGTTCGCGTGTTCGGTCCTCACTTGGGACCACGATTCTTGTCTTGTGCCATACCACGAGTCAATTGAGCCTAGGTTTATTTCTCATTTAGAATATTGAGTCACCAGATAATGAAGACTCTGGACTAAACTGTACACGAACAAAGATTCTCTTTCTGCAGATTCGAACCTGCTAACTCGTTCCTTGCATTATGTGAGAAGTTGTGCAACAGTCTCGTAGATCTGTTGCATTCGTTAATAGTACACTGCCACCTTAATTTATTTCAATTTGCCTCTGTCGTCGTCGTCGTCCTCCTCCTCCTCCTTCTTACCATCTTACTTGTAGGAATGGTAATACTCCTCCCTACTTCTTCTTCTTCTTCTTCCACCCACCACACCCTTCATTACAGACGTGGCTGTGTCCTGAGTGCGTGCAAAAATTTGGAATAAATGTCAGATTTTTTTTTGGGGGGGGGGATAGTGTGAAATTTCAAATTCTCACTTCTAGATTCTTATTTGGTTTATTAGTTTGAAATGTTTTCTATTATTTTTTTGTTTTGTTTTTGTTTTTCCTATAAGAAATTTTCTTAAAGTCGTTAATCGACGTAATTCGATATAAATAACAAACATCTGTTAGTAAACGTCAACTGAACTCTCATGGGTGATATGTTCAATTGTTGTTTTTTTTTTGGGGGGGGGTTATGGTTGGGGTTGTCACTATGTTGCTTCCAAGGTAGTCTATGTAAATTACTTAATACAATAATCACTGAAATCTCCCCCTTTTTTTTCTGAACGTTTTTTAATTCAAACCTTGATTGAAAATTTACTCTGAGAAACATTCTAGTTTATGTTATCATAGCCAGATTTAGAAATGGAATTTCCACCAACATATTTTTTCTTTTCTCAAAATTCAGAAATTTTCTACATTGCTTCTGAGTGATTTTGTGATATTAGCTAAGAATAGCTCACATTCTTAAAAATGAAATAACTATCAGAACATGCGCATCATATGAAATATTAGTCATAAACTCTTTTTGTGGAATGAGACTGTTTATGTAAGTGAATGTGTAATTAATTTGTATATCTCAGTCTAAGGAATTGAAGCTTATGTCATTATTCGGGCTTAGCTTTTCCTTTTTAACATAAATGATGTGTGGCGCTGGTTTGAAGACTACAACCCAGAAGTCCTTTTCGGATAAGTCATTTATCGACGAACATTCAAGTCTTGACGATTTTCTTTGCAGCTTGCTCTAAAATGTTCCTTAAGTGCAATAAAATTACTGCGTATATTTCAATATTTCTGAGGGAATATACTCCAATAATTTAATTATCAGTCGTCTTGGTCACTTTTATACGAGGAGTTGTAAAATGTGCCCTTTTTTCCCCTCTTCACTTGGGGTTTTCCACCGACAATTAATCATCCTCCTTTAGAGATGATCTCTTATTTAAATTTTCCCCAAGTTTACTGTGAAGATCCATCAAGTTATGACTTTCGAAATTTCATGATGGATCCTAAAATTTATGTGGTGAAATCTATAACGGTAATTAGAAGAGGAAAGGCCTGGTTACTGCCCTTGTACATTGGACAACATTATGTCCTGTTCGGTTGTCCGTATTAGAGAAAATTGAAATATTTAGACGTAATGTCATTGTGCTTTGTCCATGTGGAATTAAGTGTCAATTTTTTTCAAGTAATGGAGTTGATGTTATTCACTCTGTTCAATTTAGTTGTATGGGATTTTTGTCGAGTCCAATTTCTTTAGAGTTCCATTATTTTAAAACAAACTGATTGAGAATAAGGTACAATTATTATTTACTTCTCAATCTGAACATAATGAATGGCAGTGTTTTGTTATCAATGTTGTTTTCGGGGGCTTATTTAACCAGTTATTGCAATATTGTAAATCTAGGCTTGAAAGTAATTTTGCTGAAGGCACTTCTTGCAATATTTTTCAAATAAAGGAATTATTTACCCGATTAAAGGGCGCATAATTACTAAGAAGAAAAAGATTGTGGTTGGTCTGCTAAAGGGCCTTGATATCGAAAATCTTCATCTCTACTGTCTCAGCATCCTTTGCTGGATTTTCTTCATCTTTACTCATCAACATCCCGACCCTTTTTCTCTCCTCATCAATTACACCCCATCCACCCCGTGATGTCTCTCTCTCTCTTTATTTCATCCCCATTATTTCTTCTTCCGTCTGTCCATCAATTTCTCTGATTTCTCTTTCGGTCTTTGTGTGCGTGCGTGCCATGGGGGTGGGGGGCTAAATACACATGCGCGTGTCTGTCTCTACCTCTCTCTGTCTCTACCTCTCTCTGTCTCTACCTCTCTCTGTCTCTACCTCTCTCTGTACTAAAAGTAGCATAAAGCACGCGAGTACCGACCGAAACGGAAGAAGAGAATAACGTAGTCTCTCTTTTGAAAGAGAGACTCTTTATTTAGTATTTCAGATTTTTGTGGGTCTTATTTATTTACGGCTCTTCATATTGCTGACGCCCTTATTTAAATCTGGAACGTTTTTTTTTTAATTCTTTTTTTTTTTTCCCCACCTTGAAGATCGTTTTCATCGCAAGAAAACCAAGATGTAACCCAGGATGTGGGTGGGTGCATAAAAACAGTGTATCTCTACCTTTTCTTTTCTTTTCTTTTTTTTTCTCTCTAAAGCTGAGGTTCTAGTTTTACCACGTGCTTTGGAACTCACTCGTGTTTCTGCTCCATCCTTCCTTCGATGTGTTGTGATGAAATTGAAAAAAAAAAAATATGAATCATCACCTCGCTGCGATGTTAATGGTTTTGTTGGAGAAATAGTCTGGCAGACCGTTTTGTGAAGTAAGCAGTGAGTTCGATCCTATTCCTTTACTGGGTGCTCCATTTTTGACCTCGTGCCAGACTTCACTAGAATTATTTGAAGATCGCTAACAATCACTGTATTTTTTTTTTTTTCCATAAAATTAAAATCGTACCGGCTTTTCAATTTTTTTTTTTTTCTTTTAAATTCAAGATAAAGATCGGTTGTTGCCAAGTACAAAGGAAACTGCTTCTAATAATCACGGGTGTTTATAGAACGGTTATGAAAATCAATCGGCCCAAAACAATTTAGATGAAATGAAAATGATATGAAAATATTTGCCACATTTGATTCATTTTTTTTTTTTTTTTTTAAATAACGAAGTTTTCATTGCAATAAATTTGATATCATACAATGAATTTGAATGAATGTAGTTTATCTACAACAGATAAACTGCTGCGATTTTTATATCTTGGTTAAGATGTTATCAGCTGGTTATTGTTATCTGAAAGACCCCGTCCCATAGTGTTCACCACAATCGACGGCTTCCTCGTATTTAAATCTTTAATTACTCCCAGTTCAGTTTCTCGATGAGACCAAATGTCAAGTCATCTCCCAAATTATTTATTTACCCTAAACACGTAACTTCCATGATCCATACCATCTTGACAACGAGTGGCATTTATTTTATTATTTATTGAAAGCAGTGTCTCTTGATCCTTGCCTACCATATTTTCTCTGTGTAATGGCAAGCATCAACAATACGGCTCCATAAAGGGGATAAATCTAGTAGTTTTATTACTAGTTTTTTTTTTTTTTTTTTGCCATATTCTCACCAGAAGCTAAATACTCTCATTATTCGCTATAAGTAGATTAGTGTTAGACAGTGAAGTACACACACAAAGAGAACCTTTTAATGTCTATCATTCAATTTAAAATCTGCTTTCTCCTTTTCAAATCGTTGCAGCCTGGAGCTAATTTGGACTGTTGAGAAAAAAAAAAGATTCCATCTGAGGTGCTGGGTCGAATAGGCCTGTTATCAAAAAGCCTTGGGAAAGGATAAGTGATTTCAGATTTAGGACGAAAGTATCGTTTCCTTACTTCACCACTAACTTTGGCACTTCTGAAATAGTAGGCTAAGGCTGTGAATGTCAGTCTCCACTATTACTCCTGTAAGTGCTAATTTCAGTCAACCAACCCCATTTTTTTTTATCCCCGAAGATAGAAGGTCGACTGGCTACATGTTAAACTTGTTAATGGTATTATAGCTAGAATGTATGTTCTCTAGACATCCAGACCCTCAGAACGAGCTTTTCAAAATTATTTGTTCATGGGTAGTGCGAATCGGTTATTCGCCAAAAAATAATAATGTTATGGTATATTGCTCGACAAAAAACAAACAAACTTGTCTACTAACAGAGCTTTACTGGTAAGTTGAAAGTAATTATATCAATAGTACGTTATTAGAATCATCATCAGTGTTTCAAAAACCTGCACTGTTCTTTCGTACTGATGAAATGGAACATATTTTCTCTGGTCAGAGGAGTATGGCACCTATTCCGATCGTTTTTATCAAGCCTCATATTGTGAGTGGATACCAAGATTTTTGGTCCGCCAACTTTTTCTCCTTAGATTTTAGTCACGTGATCAAGCACCCTCTCTCATTCAAGTGAAAGTGAGCTATTTTTCTCCTATAGTTGATAACTTGCTTTGTTTCTCTTAGTTGAATCGCGTAGGAAAATATGTTTCAACTATGGTACAAGTCGAGTAGTGTGGTCCCTCTTACATAGCTACTGACAGAGTAGTGTGGTTTTGTATTCGCATTTCATACTCCAGTGTCTGTGGTCCCGGATTATTCATCCCTAATATGCGGACAAGGTCGGAGTATGAGATACGAAGATAAGGCAGTATTGACAGTCAACTTGCATCGATATCTATAGTGAGAAAGGATGACTTTGTAGAGAAATGAGAATTTTTCAAGTGACAACAATAGCCTATATCAACCGTTTCCAACACCACGACATCCAATACCCTCCCTGCTTTCACTTCCCAGTCTTTTTTTCTATGTATTATATTCTATCGAAATAGCATCGTGAATTCTAGACTGACCGCTTGTGAAAAGGGCCACTATGGTCGTTAGTCTGTAGTGTAAATAGAAAGATTTTAATCAGTCCAGCTTCCTTGGGTGAATAGATTTGCCTATATTATTAGATTTTCCACTGAAGCAAGCCTCTCTTGACTTGGAGACTTTTCCTTTCATTCTCCTGTTATTCGTGTTCCAAACCTATTGGCCTCCAGTTACCAGTAACTTGGAAAGAAAACCCCCGAACTTTGTAACTTTCTTTTGAATCGAAGGGTTAATATTAAGAAAGTAATCGAAGATAGCTAGTGCCCGGACGTTTCTGTCCAGTTTGTCCATATCTCTGTTCTCGAGATGTGTGAAATAGAGGCGACAAGCACCCCGAGCAGCGCCTGGCCTGGTATTTCAACCCAAGCGGTCACCCATCGTAGTAGTGACCAGGCTCGACTTATGTGAACTGCGGTGATCGCGACTGTAAGACGTATTCGGAGATTATTCAAAGGCTTTGATTAATCTAACACCACCAAGGCTGATTGAGTTGCTTGTATGCCTAAATTGAAATGCCCCAGTTGACATACAAAGACTAACAGATGTAATGGGACTTATTGTATTGCGGCAGTAATCATGGAAATCTCCGGATATAGAATGCCACAGAAGTCTCGAAAGGGTTAATGTGCATGCTACGCATTTTTTTAACGTGTATCTAGAGCAATAATTGACCAATAATGTCAAAAGGGAAAATTCTTTTGTCTTGGCCGAAACACTTATCTTTGCTTGAAATGGTCTTCGCTAATTAATTGACATGTGCATTTTGTTCAATTATTTACTTCGGTTATAGAATGTCGTAACCTCCACTGCGAATGTCTTTTTCTTTCTATCTATTTCCCCCCCCCTCCTTTGTGAGGATGAGTGCCTTGTTGGTTTTTTTGTATGCAATGCACATCTCGAACGAACAAGAGAGGCCAGGTGCCCGTCTCCTGGTCTCGTTCCATGGTACTTTTCACACGCGCGAGCGCGCACTTTCTTTCTTTTTGCTTGTGACTAAGATATCAGATCGTGTGAAAAAAAAAAAAAACTTAATAAAATGTCCCCCTCCCGCCACATTCATTTTATCCTTATTTCCTACTTTTACATTGTTGATTTTTACATCCCCACCCCGCACCCGCCTCCTGAATCGGTTCTTTCTATTGTCTGCGGTTGTTTCCGTCCGATTCAAACAAAAGCATTTCGCGTACTTTACACACACCCGCTCTTCGTCAAAATTTGCGCTACAACTTTTCTCTTATTTTATTTATTGTTCATCTGAATTTCCCTGCCTGTCTCACAAATATTTCTCTGAAGTAATCATACAACACACATGAATATACTACTTACTCGTAATTCATTGGGTTTTTTTTGTGTTTTTTTGGAGGTGGGGATGGAGCTATTTGTTGTTTTGTTTTTTTGTTTGTTCGGTTTTTTGTTTTTTTTCACTCTTTAGTCAATATTGGTGAACAAAAGTATGTTTTGGAAAAAATATTCGAATAGTAAAACAAAAAAAGTGTGAAATAATCGTAAATTTGTTTTTTTTTATGCCCGAATTGAAATGTCTCCGTGTAGAATTAATTCTAAAATAGATCCACGAGACATTTATAGCTGAGCATACTTAAAAATATCGGGATAAATATGCCCAAAACGTTTAGAAAAAAGACTAAAAAAAACACATTAGTTGGGATAAGAAATTGTAAATTGTTTGATACCGAAATCAAGAAATTAATCTAATGATGAGGACAGTGATAACTTAATTTCATCATTAAAAAGTGATACTATTGTTAATTTCAAAAGTAAAGGTTATTATTTCAATGATATGAAATAAATAAACTAACGTATCAATTTCCGCTGGTTATGAAATTTTTTGTAAAGTACAGAAAAAGAAAATTTACACTCTCCCACTGATATCAATAACAGGCCAGTGGTGGAGTCACGGCGTATACCTACTTCTCAGTTTCCAGGTTTTTTCGTATGTCCTATGTCTAGGACATTAGTTACTTAGAATAAGTTGAGTAATCAGCCCTTCGTGGTTGATGCTTCTTTTCTGTGTCTGGTAGCCGAGTAATTTTGACTTGGTTAACTATGCAAATCTGACACAAAGAAGAGATAGTGGGTAGATTTTGGAAGAAATTTTGTCCGGGGTTTCTATTCAGTTTTAAGGCTGTTCTAGGGGAGATATTTATAGAATTTATGGTTTCTTCTGTAAGGCTGTTCAATAATGTTGCAACTCCAGCGGAGGTTAAGAAATGTATTCTAATACTGTTGGCTTCCTAATGTCCACTAATGGAGACAATATCATATACCTAGTTTTCCAAACCCAGCTTTACGTTATACCCTGTTCACTAAGCCCATTACCATCACCCCTGATAGTTAATTTGTCTCAATTAACAATGTTTTTTTGTTCGTTTGTTTTGATTATTTTAATTTTTTTTTTAAATCTATGCAGCCTTTTCCGGTTCAAATATATTTTTCTAATTTATTCCTTCATTAATTACCGACCCCTGTTTTTGTTGACCTCATGGAAACTTCGCCCTCAACCACTTTTTACTTTCTGTCTGCTTTCACTAAGTTAGATCGGACTGATTTCAACCACAGCCATTCTGGACGTTCTGGTAGTTCAGACGCAACTCAACCTGGCCGTTAGTCAACCATTACAGGGTGAAGTGAAACATACACACTCCACAACGTAAGATACTATAAAGCATGCATATTTACCTAAACTCCTATATGGTACATACATCTCCCTTGCCTTACCGGGGATATAGGGACAAGTGTCATCCATTACGTTTCTTTCATTAAGTCATTGGCTTGACCCAGCAAGGTGTCTGCTCTTTTACCTCCACCTTCTCGTGTTCCCTGTCTGGAGAACCTGAAACAAACGTGACGCATGTGCAGCGTTCTCTTTGGCGAACTCGCACAAGCACGATGTGAATTTTTTTTCGTTGGGCCATGAAACTGTAATGACTGAAATTACCGTCGTCCACAGTTGATGGGTTTTTGAACTCTTGTAGGAATGTATCTGCGATCGGGCGTTAGTCAATGTGTGGCTGATTACTTGCTTCTCGTTTTAATTTTTTTTTTTTTTTCAATTCCCTTTTTTTTTCTTGACGTTTTTTTCTTGTATCAAATCTATTTCGAGCTAGTTATAAACTTGGTACATTTGACACAAGTTACGGTAGGAAGATATTTAATGTTCCATAGAGCATTAAGGTGGCCTATTATCAAATTTTACCAGGTAGATCTAACTTCAAGCCCGAACATTGTTCCTGGCTGCCTATTGTTGCAGTGGTTTATTTATTTATTTATATATATATATAAACGCTCCCTTATTCAGGGTTGAGCACCCTTTAAGTGAGGTCGCTCGTTCATTGTAAGCTTATGCAATGCTCCTCCAACTTGGAATGGAGCACACTGGTGGATGGGGAACTTATGCATGAATAATTATATCGCTCAAATTCAACCTTGCTGACCGTCCAGTTCTGTGGAGCAGAGGGAGGATACCAGCCTCTGGATCTGGAGCTAAGGTTTTGATCCTACTTCATGATACTGGATGGGATAATGTATAGTCTATAGCCACACTGAAGAGTTGTAATACAATGAAACAGCAGTCTGTGGATGACTCAATATATGTATGTATGTGTGTGTGTGTGTGTGTATATATATATATATATATATATATATATATATATATATATATAATGTATATACTCCATCTCAACCCCAGACCCTCACTACCTCCGTCACCTTTTTGCTATTTGGGTATTGATCCCATGTTAACTCCTTAATTATGCACAAATACTCTGTTGTAGGATTTGCAGTGCAATATGTTGCAACAGTGGCTGTCATCAGGAATATTGAGACCATTCCAAACTCAATGAATGGTATCAAGGCTGAAAAGAGAATGCTGAGGAAGTGTTGAGTTAGTGTCACTTAGCTACAAACATTTCTTTGAAAGAAAGTAATTTAGCATTGGGTACCCAAACTCCTCCTCCTTGGCATTTTTTTCCTTTCATTATACTTTCACGGAAGAAAGTGATATTCTAAAAGAGGAGTTGAGAGGGTGAGGTAAAGATGAGTGTATGTATATATATATATATATATATATATATATATATATATATATATATATATATATATATATATATATATAGTAAAACTCTGTACATACCTGGAATTCTCTTCATTTAGTGTAAAATGATAAACTGTGAGAATAACAAACAGAATAATCTATGCAGACCTTTCTATGATTCATATGTTGAATATGACCTCACTTTCAGAAACACACACACAATGGTACCTAATGAAACTAATCAATACTTCAAATACCAAGAAACATATGTGCAAGGATTTGTTATTTGTTAATTAGGAAAGAAAGGATATTAAGCTTCAGACCCCGAAACTCCACTTCCTGATTACATTATGGGTAGTGTGAAAAAGTCGTACTCTGGTTCAGTGGAAGAGGCGGGCAAGTGATATTGCAAGGATATATCAACTTGAAAGAATCAACTCATACAAGATTATCCTCTAGCATGGATAGCAGGATAATCCCATGGATTGAATAAAATGTTTGGTTTGAAATTCCTTGAAGGTCACAAATTACAATGCCCCTGAAGAAGACCCAGCGGGTACAATAGCCGAAACATTATAGCCATAGCAACCCAAGATGAAGATATTTATCAGTGTAAATCAGGTTATAATGAATAATGGCTCATCTCAAATTCGGAGAAAACTTACGAACTGCAAATCTTGAGCCTGCTCCATGTAACTGCATCACTATGGGTGGGAAATAGTTGAATATCTGTTGCTTTAACACCTATGGGCTTTGGGAACTGGTTTGTTGTTAAAATTAGATTTTACTCCGTGGATTCATCTCCTCTCCTACATCTTTCCACCACATTGAAAAACAAGGGGGTCAAGGGATTTCCTCCTGTTATCAGTATGATACAAAGTGTTTTATTTGGGGGAATCTTGTGTTGCGACCTTGGGCTAAATTTGGATCTATCTCGATGTATGTTGCCGTTTAAGAAAACAAGTGATGCATTAATCATTGCTTTCAAAGAAACACTGACTTATCTTAATTTCTCATTTGAAGACCTTCTCTGTGTTGCGGTAAAAATGTTTTTGTTTTTTTTGTAGTATAAAATAATATATACTTTTTTTTGTGATAAATTTTTTTTTTATTTCTCAAGTTTTACGTAAATTTACAGTATATCTAACATTATCAGGCTTTTATTTTTATCAGTTCATGACCTGTTACTTCGCTGACTGTTACAACAACAGGCTTGGCTGATGGCTTCTACTAATACTATAACTGTGACAGACACAATAGGAAGGGAGAGGGAAGAAGAGAAATTTAGTGAGTTCAATAGGAGGGTTGTCTGGTAGTGATACTATAAGTCTGATTGAGACAGCTTGTATGATTTTTATATTTTGTAAGTCCCTGTTAAGTTTAGCATATCTCCTTGCAAATTTTACATATCAACTTGATCATCAGACATTTAAAGCCTGTTCTCTCGACAAAAACCTTCCGAAGGTTTGCCCAGATCATCATGTCATCTTATTTTTTGATGGCTATAATTTCACCCATGATCTCTTGGTATCCATGTGGTGAGTTGGCGTGTCAAAGTGGTCGTCTGATGATATCCTTACATGGCCTGCCTATCGCCATGAACAGTATGCTATAAAAGAGAAAAATGAACAACTTTCAAGTTAAATTTCATTGTCTTATTTTGCCCTAAAGTAATCGAATCTTTTCTCCTTTTCTGAATTCATTTGATCTGAATCAAAATTCCAAACATGCTACTTGATTCCAAAACTTGTGGTCGAGTTTTGGTTGTTCTCTTAGTCAGACCCCGATGTCAATTTGAAGATGTTTCATGGAACTTTTTATTTGGATTCCAAAACATACATTCATTAACCTATAAAAACAACTTGAAAATTATAAATAGCTGTTGAATGGAAACCAGTGCAAAATTGTTCTAGTAATGTTCCTATAAGTGCCTTTCATTAACCGAAATGTCACAAAGCCAAGAAACAATTACTATAAACTTATACAGGAAAAATCTTTGAGTATTCCCAGACCTCAAAAATGATGATGATAGTATATTAGGCTGAGGGATCAGTGGTTGGGGTCATGGGAAGTACGAAAGAATGGAATGTTCGAGATACAGGGGAAAAGCTGCATGCTACCTCTATAACGGCTCGCCATACAGCAAATACCGAATGCTGTTTCAACTTTTCGACATTTTTTTCTGTGGAGAGTGAGAAAATATCATAAAGCAGGTTTCCTATAATCTCCTCGTGGTACTTGAGAACTTGATGGATGGCTGCTTGCCTAGAGGTTGAGGTAGTTGTATGTTTTTCATTGATGCTTGTTACATGTTCAAAGCAAGGATTTTGAATGCTTAATTTCAAGGCAAGAGCCCCCTTTCATCCTAATAGAAGATGAGCATGAAAATGTTCTTACCCACATTTTGGATTTTGTGCTGTACGAAACTAGGCTTAGTCAAAACCAAGAGTGGTTGAAGAATAACGTGCTGTGTATAGCAGGGACAAATAATGGTATTTTTCTTATTCGTTTTTTTTTTTTTTTTTTTTTTTTTTTTCACCACTTGTGAACATGGGGACAAAGCTCTAATTATATATCAACAAATAACATGAATCAGAAGGCCAGAAGGGTGAATGAGCACTAAGGCTTCTGGAATAGTACCATTCTCAGAAATGGCCAAGCCAAGTATATGAGATCTGCTCAGAAACTGGACTAGCTTTAAGCCAATTGGACCACTGAATTGGGCCCTGTCCTGTAAGCAAAGCCCACAATTGGGTGTATTCTAGTCTTGTCAAGTACACGACTATACATTTTGACATACCCCTTACACCACATTGTAGGTTTTACAGAGAACAACAACAATTTCAATTCTCTTCTGAATCCTTGAATAGTCTGTTTTTAGTGTATATTTTGAATTTTTTAAATAGTACAATTTTTTCACTGACAGATGAGCATTAATTTATTTCGGTAAAATTTTCAAGCTCTCATTTTGATTGCTTTTCACTGTACAAGAGACATGGTCAATGATGAAATTTATCGATATTTCTAAGATTCTACAGACCTTGACTATAAACTGGGGACCCACAGCTCATGAAGTGGACCCTACCTGGAAAGTATCAATCCATTCAATATCAACAAATACAGAGGAATGGCATCTTAATCCCTCACAAAATATCCCCCTTAGGACCTCGCACACTTATCCCAGCATTACTTTTGCTTTTCATTAGAATCTGCAAAGTCGTCTTTTAGCCTCATCACAGTCTCTTTAATCTCGTCCATGGTCTGAGACTTCTTTTGGAAAAACCAAAAGTCCCAGGGAGCCAAATCTGGACTGTGAATGGGCAGTCAGTTGAGGACATGGAAGGACAGGTTCAGTCATTGTGAATGCAACAATCACAAAGGACAAAAGCTCACTCAGTGGCATCATACTACTGACTTACCCTATGGGAGAGTGTCTGTTCATGCATCCACAGCTAAGTTCCCTTTGATCGGTTGTCAAGTTGCATCATGGCTGCACTACTGGTTCTCGAGATATTCAAAACAGTCATGTCCATTCTGGACAGTCTTTATATTCTTCAATATGGCTGAATTAACTATTATACAATCGCTGAAAGAATCAAGTTTGTATATGCTTATATTACACATTCAGCATTATGCAAGTGTTCTTAGATTCACAGCCCTGGTGTACTAACTATACTATTATATGGTAGCTCGACAAGGCCAACTGCTCAAAGTATTTTTCAATACCTTGAATTATTCCAATGGTCTTGTCTCTGAAGAATACTCAAAATTGGATACTTTCACCATGTTACCAACAAGAGTTAGAAGAGCAGGCAGAATTCCATTTCACCTTTTTGTATAGGGAGCATGTCTTGGATATTTCAGTCATGTTGCCTGTAGGTCTAATGAAAGATCACCATTATATTTATTTGATTGGACCCCTGCTCATGGTAAGCAAAGAGTTGGTCATCAAAAAAACACTCTAATCACATGTCAAGGATCTGCAGAAATTTATGGACAATAAGATTGGTATCAGAATTGAATTCAATCTGCTACGAACAGATATAAGTGACAGAATCATCTACGTACAACAAAGATACGATTGGCAAAGAACGAACAGGCAAATCTACAATGATAAAAACCTGATAAAATTTTTTAGAAATGAAAAAAAAAAAAAAAAATGTATACATGAAGAGTGTGTGAAAAAAGAGATATCTGTAAGTATTAGCCTACCTCTTTTCAAATGAATGCTCGGCAGTATGACATTTTCAGGGGCCGCAAAATTTAATTCTGCAAGAAGGGTCACGTTTCAGGCAATGCCGGTTGGGATGTATAGTGTTATTGCTATGAATTCAAATGACACTTGTTCGGTGTTGAATTGTTAACATTATAATACAGTCAAAACAATAAAAATAGTCTCAATAGATTCTTTGTACGGATTTTTTTCTTTTTGAACAATAGAAAATAAATTTGATCAGAACACTGACAATTCAATTTACTTACACCTGTATTTAAAGGTGTAATCGTTACATCACAATTGTGCCTTTTTTTTTTTCTTTTTTTTTTTTTTTTTTACTCAAAGTAAATACATACACAAATAAAAATTTTATGTAAAAATAAGAAGGCACAACTGGTAATGAAACAATTCTTACCTTCAAGAACGGATGTAAGTAATCATATTGTTAGCGTTTTATTTGATTTGATTTCCTATTCAAAACGAGAAATCCATACAAAGAATCTATTTAGATTATTTTTGATTGTTTTATGCAGGGATTCCCGAGGTGGGTTAAACAGAAAAATAGATTTTGGTTGTGGAAAAATGGACCCAAAAATAACCCAGTGCCATTATTCGAAGGCCATCAAAACTGCTATATTGAGCATCTAAACTAATAAAAAAAAACATAAACTATAGAAGTTTCCGCTTTGATATTTTTATTGATCATTTCATTTTAGATTTTTCTTTTCTTTTTTTTTTTTTTTTTTTTTTTTTTTAGAATATTCAGAGATTTAAAATCTCTCAAAGTCTATTTCGACTTAGCAATCACTCTTGGAGATTTGGTGAATTTCTTCGTCAGTAGCCGTTCTCAGCTTAGAGGTGTCATCTTCATACTTGTCAGTATCATCACTTTCTTCAGCCTAGTAAACTGTTTCCTATTTTCCCTTAATTTTAGCATCTGAAACATCCTTTGCCATATCTTTTTCTTATGACTTGCTGGTTGTGTGGGACGATGCTACAGCATTTAAAGGAGCAAATAATAGTTTCTTGCTTAATTTTGTTATTGCATTTGAAACAAAGTTTATCTGCTGGTATGATGGCCTCTTCCTCGTAATCTTCATTTGTGAATTCCTTCACACCATTAGCAGACAATTTCTCCCATTCGGCGCAGCAAGCCTTTTTAAACGGTGCATAGGCTGAAACATCAAGTGGCTGGAGATATAATGTTGTCTTTGGTAGAAAACCTTATAGTGCCACATACTCTTTGAAAAGACATTCATCCTAAATTTCCTGACTGTTAACTATCCAACATCTCTTGAGTCAATTTGATGGAGTCCAGTTATGATCAAACTTGACAGAATTGAAAAAATTAATGCTTTGTAAATCCTTGTCTATCATATTTCTTTTTTTATATCTGTTTCTTTTATTGCATACCATCAGACCATCATTTATATCTGTTTCTTTTATTGTATACCATCAGACCATCATTTATATCTGTTTCTTTTTATTGCATACCATCAGACCATCGTTTATATCTGTTTCTTTTATTGTATACCATCAGACCATCACTCTACAATTACCAGCAAGCAGTATGGATTGGCAATAAAGCAGAAGTTAGATGAAAGACGTAAGAGACAAAAATTGATAATTGACAATGATTCATCTAATAAAATAGTCAAATGTCAAGTGCTTTATTTATATATTTACTATTCATGTAAAACAACTGGCTCTGTCTGTCACTGTTCCCCCTCCCCTTGAACATCGGTGCAGCTCAACCAAATTTGTCATGCATACTCTATAGACTTAGAGGATGGCTCTGAATTAAAAAAGGTTTCAGGTGGGTGAGTTCTATATGACTAAAATGCTAAACTAGACCCTTACTCTCCAATCAACACACACATATATATATATTTAATTAATTAATCATTGAGTCATCCACAGACAGCTGTTTCATTGTATTACAACTCTTCAGTGTGGCTATAGACTATCAATTATCCCATCCTGTACCACGAGGTAGGATCGGAACCTTTGCTTCAGATTTAGAGGCTGGCATTTTACCTCTGCCCCATGCAGAACTGGACGGACTGAATTCAAGCGATATATCTATTTACACACAATTCCCCATCCTCTTCTTTACTTTATTCCAGAGTTGTAAGAGCATGGCTATATAGCCTATAATGAATGAGTTATCTTACTCATTGAACCTTGAATAATGGAGTGTTTTATATATATATATATATATATATATATATATATATATATATATTTATATAACACCACACCACCCCCTGGATTAAGGCCACAGTTGTTGAGCATCCAGTAAGGATGCTTGCAGTGTCTCACAAGATGAGCTTGCTAACCTCTAAAGTCACTCTAAATACTTTATTGATGTATGACAGTAGTCAGGGTGGGGAGAGCGTTAAGTGTCGATGCAGAGATTGACATATGATAAAGATGGAGTATTGTAAACTTTATAGATTACGAAAATTATCACACAAGCCCTTCACATTACTTGGTAAGATATTGCAAATTCTGCACAGTTGTGGGTTCATATGACACTGTTTTAAACTTTGGATCTTGTGTTCTCCAGTTTCATACTGTCTAAATTCTCTCTCTGCCCTAAATGACCTTCTTCTCTCTCTCTCTCTCTCTTTTGGTTTCTGTGTAATTGATCTTTGATTTATTCCTTTTTACCAATAATAGCTACTGTATTTGATGGCATATAACACCCCCCCAATTTATGCAGGGAGTATTGAGAAAAAAATGCTTTTTCCTGAATTCTTCATCTATCATCCAGTTATTTAACTCAAGCTCTGGCCAATGTAGGGCTGGACAATGAAATTTGTTCACTTTGGGGGGTGGGGGGGTCAAATACAGTATGTCGGCTCCCTATTCTCATAAAGTGAAAATCATTACCCCTTCATTTTTACTCCCCATCCACTTTCCCTTATTTCCTACACAGAAGCTAGTATCTCCCTGAAACTCCCTCAGAGATCTTGACTCACTTCTCGTGACTCTGGTTCCGGGGAAGAATACCAAAGATTTTTCTTGCCGATATGAATTATCATATACACCTGTTGAAATTTATATTAAATTGCTTCTACTACTTTTGACAAAGTATGAAATCTATCGTGTACATGTATGGACAACATTTCAGTGAATTCACATGAATATTTTTTATAGATTATCCAATAGTTGAATTGTTTTTCAAAAATATTTTCAAAATCCTCTTTTGAATATTCATGTAAATCCAAATATCTGAAATATTGTTTTACATAAGTTCATTTTATCATAAATACTAAATCATTTTTTTTTCTGTTCATGAATCATGAATGTTCAATATATTTCAACAAATAAAACTAAAGTTTTTTGATAAAAAAGAATCTATCGTATAAAAAGACTCTTAAAGAAATGTCAGGGATTTCATAAATTTTTTTTTTTTTAAATCATTTTTTATCAATACAGTATAAACAGAGGGTCCACTCAGATAGTGTAATGGTTAGCATATCTGCCTCCAACACCGAATATCCTGGGTTTGAATCCCTGTATGAGCAAAGAGAGTATATTTTCTTGTGCTTCCAGCAGCTAATTGAGTACACTCTGATGAGAGTGGATTTGCATCCTGTTAAGAGGTTGATCATAAAAACTTGTAGGAATTAAGTCCTGATCTCGACCACACTTGAAACTTGCAACTGTCACTAAGCTGATGTAAACAACAGAAACCTGTCTACATAACTGGCCTCCATCAAATTGACTCTCAAGAAATGGGGAACTTCTTCTATTAACAAGGGACATTTAAAGGTGTCTACCTTTTTTCTTTTTTTTTTTTTTTGCTAAGGATTTCAAACTATTCACCACTTTGATTATTTGGGATTTCAACGTTGAGTTTTATGGCATTCTGGCCATCATATTCAGCAATTTCAAAGCATTGATTATAGATTAGTACTGTGGTGACTGATAATTTTGTAAATTCATTATATTACTCTCCAAATATATTGAGCACACTTGATAGATAGGAAGCTGCTTATTGCAATCACTTTTGGATAAGGGCTACAAGATAACTACGACCAGCTGATAACATGGAAGAAAGGATCAACGGACAGGTTTTAATAACATTATCTGCAATTATTATTAATGGTTTCTTCTGTATGTATATGTGTGTTATATGTGTGTGTGTATGTATGTATATATATATATATATATATATATATATATATATATATAGGATGGTGTGGTTTTGATCAGTGCTGGTTATAATGTAATATGGCTGAGGTATTGCAGTGCGAATTAGTGTAACCAGATGTAAGCTGCAAAAAAAATCAGTGCTGAAAATTTTGAAATAAATTAACCGCACTAATCAAGGTATACCTCTGTGTGTGTGTGTGTGTGTATATATATATATATATACATACATACATACATATTATTTATTTATTTATTTGGACCAAATAATGAAACTGGTATTGGAATGTCAACATAAAAAAGTAAATTTTTTTTTTTTTTTTTTTTTTAATTACAAGTATGTTTTTTTCCAAACATTCTACCCATTTTTTTTTTTTTTGTTCCGTCCCTTAAGAAAGTTTCTGGTTTACCGTCAATGCAGTTGTACACAACAACTTCAACATCGGCATCAAATGGAAAATGTTGACCTTTCAAAGCCTCTTTCAATTTTGGGAACCACCAGCTATCTGATGGTACCAAATTTGGCCTATCTGAAAGATGTATGACGACTGTGAATTCCAGGCCTCTTGCTATCTGTTGACTGCAATGCAACCCAGTATTATCATGATGCAAGAAGTTCTCCTTCCAGTCTTTAATCTATGCCGTAATTCACTTTCATGCATCTCTGAATTTCAATTGGTGAGGAACCTCCTAGTGCCAAAAATCATATCACTGATCAATACGTAACAAGTACATTTAGACAGGTTTTTTTATATACTTCTGGATACATGTTCAGACATCTTTCCTTCTCCATTGATAGTGATGCCATGCTCTAGGGGACCTTACTGGTCAATGTAGTGTATATATATATATATATATATATATTTTTTTTTTCTTCTTTCTTTGTGCCTAACACTTTTCAATGTGCACACAGATATTACACTTTAATCCTAAACAGAGTGCACAGATGCTCTGATCCTCTGCCAGAGAGCCAATCCATACAAAAACGGTTCTGTCATTTTTTTACCGGCACTATGCTAGTATGCGTGTAATACATGTATATTTTGCTCCAGCATCTATTTTGAAAGTTAAAAACTATTTTGTAAATTATAACAATTGTTTACAATAAGCTAGGGAAATTCTCTTCCTCTTTTTCCTGCCTGGAATTTGGGTGTAGTTCAATCTGTTAGGTATTAAATGAGATAAAAACATGTGCATTCCCGGACGCTAACCTTTACTCTGAAAAGTAATTATCCTGTTAGATTTGTGGTTTAAGATGCTCAAATATGTGAAAATTCCCTTTCTGCCAACAATTGACTGCAATTAACTTGACATGCTTTAAAACTCTGTCACCAGAATTCAACTGAAATTGTTCAACAGAAACAGAATGTTGAATCTATTATATATTTAAAAAGATTGTGTTTGTTGGATGGCAGTAGATATAAAAAGTGCTAAATATATGTATTGCTTTCAACAACAATTCCTGCTGCCTGATTGTCTTGATGCTATTTATGTACTAAAAATTGAATATCAGTTCATCACCTATTTTCTGGCACCTTTTAGTTCCAGAACTCTGGCAGAGTATCCATTTCGCCAGTCCAACAGAGATCACATGATGATAATTCAATAGTACACTTCTGATCTGTTCATTATGCACTTCTGATATCTTGAAAACAATAGAACTTTTAGAAACTTGAATGAAATAGATATCGAATATGAACCAAATGGTTTAATACTATACATCAGTGTAAATGATGCCATTTATTGATATGAATGGAAAGAGATACAGATGTATTAATTGAACAAATAAGAATATTAAATACAGTTTATGAACCAGTAACATGCTTCTTGTAAATCTTATGTACCAAAACTTGGTAGTAGTTTTCTAAACACTGCAACTTTTCTTGCATCAATGAGATCTTATGTTTGTGCTTTATACCACCACTGGTACTGGCACTTTGCCTTGAAGTCATTACTAAAAGTACATATGTATGTGAATTAGGCTATGAATTTTACAAAATCAATGGAGTAATACCAACCACTGCTGTACCAACAATTAGTACATGGCTCTACACACAACACCACCTGTAGCCACTCTGTGAACTAGTGTGAGAACTGCAAGAAAGTGAATTGCATGTAATTTTGTCTGGATTAAAAGAGATACCAAAAAATTAGTGATGAACCCGTATATTTAGAAAAGAGTTGTTATTGCCAGTATTAGAACACTTGATAGACCTCCTGTCTCTTAGTTTTCGGCTTTATCCTCTAATTCCAATCTTGATCCGCAAAAATGTTCAGCTTTGAAAATGTGTGATTGAAATTTGAAGCCAAAAAAGCACTTTCCCTCAAGAATAAGGAAGGCGAAAAAGTTGAATACTGTCTGATAGAATTTTTGTCATGTTTTGATGGGGGAGGGTCCTACTTAAACTGAGTAGTTTTTGTCCTGATCCCATTGAAAGGGGACTAAGATTTTTTTTTTTTTTTTTTTTTCCCTTCCTCCTTCATATTCTCACTTCTCAGGATTAAGTCAAGCTTCATTTAGAAAGGAAAGTTGTGGCGATAATGAACTGGCTGGTATTAAACCTCTGTCTCCAGACTTGTTTGATTTCCAAACATGCCTGTTTTGGGTTGTTCCCTAGATAAACTTTAGATTACCTCCCTTTCTGGCCAAATCTGGCAACCCGGCTGTGGCTTCATGTATGTTTCTTTTTCTTTAATGGAGACCTTGATGTGCTGCTCTCTGAAGTGTTATTGCTGCATTCCCTGAATCAGTTCCTCATTCAGGCAGATGGAACCATCTATAGACACTTTTTTTCATTCAGTGCAATGTCATCGCAGTCCCTCTCATCTGATTTGTATTCACTACCATGTCTACCACTTCACTATCAGTCTGTTGGAGCACAACCGGAGCATCACCATCAATTTAAATTAGTTTAGACACATTCACAATCAAATTCGAGAGTCTCTTGCTTCTGTTTCTTGACATAGACAATTGATGTACTAACACACTACTCCTTGCTCAGATAACAAACACACTGAAGCACCTTTTAGTGAGTTTACTAAGCAACTCTTCTTTCTTCAATATGCCAAGTGCAAAATATTTCCTTTTGGTTTTCCAATTGTAGGTTGCCTTTCTGCTGGTCTTTTATGGTATGGTATTTGATAAAATTTAAAATAATTTGGACAAATGATCACAGAAGTGTAGTGAGAGGCAAGTGCGCACATCAACCAAGCAGCAATCTATCACAAAACCTGCCTGATTGAAAAAAAAAATAACCGTGTTTTGTTTTTTGAGGGAAGCCGGACAAATGGTCTGGTAATGATATACATTAAAGAATATTTAGAGTTGTTGGTTTTTGAAATCTTCAGATAATCATTCCTTTATAGTTCCAATGTCTGAGAGATTTATATATATATATATTTTATTTTATTTTATCTTATTTTCTCATAATACAATGATATTACATTGCATTTGTTTAATTTTTTGCAAATACATGATTCATATGATATCCAAAAGTATGTTTCTTATAATGCACATTTTCTCAGCTGAAATGGTGCAAAGCAAAAAGGCAATCATTAATTTATATGGAGAAAAAAATTTGTTCTTGATGTAAATTTTGATACTTGTAAATTTTTAGCAGCAGTAAACAAATCGTGTTGGATAATTATTTTTTTTTTTTAATATTTTTTCATTTTCTTTTCTTTTTTTTACAATCTAACAAAAGTTTTAAAGAAATGCAATCTTCCATTGATTCGTGGTTTAAACACAATCAGCTTTCTAACGTGACAAATCTATTAGTTCCCCCCCCCCTCCGACAAGAATTGATACACTAACCCAGTTCCATCGGCAGCAAGGATAACACTTCCTCCCCCACCTTCTACTATTGTTGTTGAACAACAAAATCTGATCTTTGCTTCTGATATTGTCCTTTGTTCGGTGGTTTCTGTTCTGCTTCAACGTCTTCTATAGCTGTGATAGTTCAGCAACGATGGAGATTAAACAAGTGCCTTTTTTTTTTTTTTTTTTTTCTTCCATTTTCTATTCTTTTTTTTTTTTTTTCATAATGAGAAAGCGGAGACAGAACTACCTCTACCTAAGCTCGAAAAAAAATTATTCATGTCAGTTGATTCTTTGTCTCCAGGCCTGTACAGAGCTGGTAATAGGCCCATGGGAAATGTAGGTCCCATTTCAAACGGCTCCGTCAATTATTTTCGTAATCAGTGCTGAATACATACGAGTTATGTCTACATAAGATAGACGTACATGATGTACTTTTAAGTTGCAGAACAGAATAAAAGAACTGTGCCTCTTCCTGAGCAAGTTAAAAATTGGAGCAAGCAAATCGAATGAATTGAAATACAGTAGTTTTTTTTTCATCTGCTTACTATATTTTTTAATTTGCTTGCTCTATTCTTTAGCTTGCTTAGGGGGGTCAGGGGTATGGAAAAGAGTTCCCAAGCCCTGCTAAAGAAGGGGTTCTTGATAGAGATCAGAGCAACAATCTGATTAAACCTCTTTCAGTTCAGTTGAAACCTTCTGGCGTTTGTTTTCAACCAGTCACCATCCTTGCAGAATAAAGGCTCCGTCACTTGACATGAGCTATAACTGGATGCATCGAGAGAAGGGTGCGATAGTTCAGTATATGATACTTCTAATAATTAGAAATTACTGACTTGATTTCAGCTGTTTCAACTTGAATTTCAATCTATGTATCTTCATTTATTTACCTTGAGCATGAACTTAATACTGCAAAAACTGCTGAAACTATTTTGTATCCGAATTGCCATGACCCCCCCCCGCCCCAAACCTCTAATAACTGTTGCCTATATATCAGAGTTTTGTACAATTTTCTTTCTAAACCGAGTCAAGTCAATTTATATGAACTGAAGGTTCTCGATGAGATCATTTGATGAAGAACCAGTTCAAAATAATTGTGTACACTTGATTTTTTATAAATTTTCCTCCATCAGATCTACACTAATATTGGAGGCTTCTGTTTGTGTATGTCACGCTCGAACAACTATAATTTGTCATGAAGACTCACAAGACCTCAAGTTGTGATGTAGGCTCTATAAGGTTAATCTGAGAAGTTATTCAAGAACACCAGGAATCATTGAAGAACCCACCATACCATTTTATTTCTAGCAAATTGAGTGAGATATTGAGTTTTCTTTGTAATGAGAATTTTTTTTTTTTTTTTACCTCAGTCATTGGCGGTTAAAATAGATATTTGATTATTTGAATGAAAGTTGGGGGTGTTGATGACTTCTAAAAATTGTTGACAATGGATAATTCAAATTCAGTTGATTTAAATCTTCAGAAGTGAGATGAAGAAGGGAGAACCATATAACACATAAGAACAAAAGTTTTCTCAGAAGTTTTAACCCTTTTGACACCAACATTGTTGAATTGTGACTACACACACCGATTCTACCAGTAGATATGTATGGAAATACAGCCAGAGATCTGCTGTACTAATAACCGCCAGGTGGTCCACGTACATTGGCATAATTCTGAAGTAAAATATTGCAATCATTCTATTGAGATTTTTGATGTGAAAAGTGTTGGACCTTTTTGTAAAATGGTGAGGAAATTGTGCTAAAAATTAAAAAATCCAAGTTTTCTGCCGTATGTTGATGTCATTATGTGCAAATTAAATATCTTTCCCAACGTGGACCTTGTGCTATTTTAATTACTTGATCTCATTATAGCAACTTTCTATCGTGATCCATCCTCTTTCTATAGTCCTTCATGAAAAGTCTAATTTACAAGATTGTTCTCGAAACTTGGCACCCGAATGGTTAACGCACACTATTCATAAAAAATATTTTTTCAAAAGAATTCACACTATCATATGCAAGTTTTACTTGTTGTTTTCCATTGTTCCTGTGTAATACTTGTTTACAACTGGATAATAAGTTGTATAAACTCGTTTGAAAAGATGTAAATTGAAGCCAAGTGGTGTTCGGACTATTGAACTCATTCATTGTGTTACTTTTGTTGTTGCCATAATGGAATGACCAAAATGTCTTCAAAACAAAAGCAGCATGAAGAACTGGAAAGCACTAAGAGCACATACCTCTGCCAATGCCATGCACCTCAAAAAAAGTGAATAAAAATAAAATATTGTAAAACAAGCGAGAGAACTCAGTACAAATATTGAGTTACTTCTCTTGAAATTTGAATTAAGACTTTACTGCTCATTTTTGGCCCCATTTTTCATTTTACTTTACTTTTTTTTCTCTTTTTTTTTTTTTTTTTCCTGCAGAATTATAAAAATATCTCTAAATCGAAAATTCATTCTCAGAATTTCGATCACTTCTTCCTTAACCCATGGTCCAAACCATCCTTCGATGAAATTTCATTGAAATTCATTCAGAACTTTTGGTGATATCGTGTGGACTGACTGACATGAGTGAATACTTATACTTCCAACTCCATAGGCAGAAGTTGATGTTCAATAGTATAAGCTACTCATTAGACTGATAATTACTTCTCAAAATTATCAATGGAATGAAATGCTGATCCATTTTATGCACTTTCTGGCTAATATTCTTTTTGGTTCTATTTAGTATCAGTGTTGCTGTTGTTGTATACCATATTTTCCAGTTTACAAGATGCACATTTAAATGAACAAAAAAATGATACAACAGTGCATCCAATACATTGGTAATGTGGCTAGGGAGCCATTAATAGAAGTTCAAAATGGATGTCTGAGGCTTGGTTTGATAGCCATATGTGCTATTCCTCCAAAAACCATTGTGAATTGTCCATCTTATATTCAGTATCTTTATATACTCTCCTCTTCCACAAGAAAAATTATAGGATAGATTACCCAAAGGCACTAAAAGCTGGAGAAAAATAAGAAATTGTAAATGGTATCCTACTATAATTCACCAAATGTCTGTCTGTACGTGACAGCATAACTCAGGAACCGCATAACGTATTCCCATCGAATTTTCTGAGGTTAATAATTGGACCCCTTGGCATGTTTTTGCGTGTTGGTTTTTCATAATTCCAAAACTTGAGTTTTCAGTGAGAGGTTCGATTTCCGATTTGTGTGTATAATGCTCAACCAAATCTTTACATTGTGTCCATCATGTTAGATCTAGACGTTGTCATGTAAAGAAGGTGTGATGTGTAGTTTCTATGTCTGTTGGTTGAGAATAGTTACTGCCACCGTTTGTCTAGTTAGTGCTTGCGGCTTGTGACGGCAGATCAAACTGTTGGGTGAAGGAAGGTTGTCAATATCAAAGCGAGAGGAAATAATTGTATCGGGGGGCCCCCATTGTGACGAGATAAAGAGAAATGTTATACATGCATTTAAATATATATTTCATGTACAAAATTGGATTTTGATTTATGACCAAGAGTTTTTTTGTTTTTGTTTTTTTTCTATCCTTTTTTGAGTTTTCCATATCTTAAATCGGCAAATAATCTATCAAATATTGAATTGAGATGAAAAAAAAAAATAGTGACTGGACTTGACCAGCTGTAGCATTCCTGGAAGCAGAAAATATTAGTTGATAAGTACACTGAATGATTTCTCTTTGCAAGGGAAAAGTTTCATCTTCATATATTAGAAATAGTCAACCAAAATTGTCAGCATAGGTTTCTTCAGTTTTCAAGTGTGGCTGGCTATGTATCATGTGTACAGACTGCACCAATGGAGCTAGAGGGCTGGAAAAATTTGTGCATTTACTCTTTATGTCAATAGAGAATGATTTAAAAAATTTTTTTCAACTCTTTCTCTTAGTAGGTTTTTAGTGTAAGAGGGGATCAATTTACTCTGTTAGTTTATGTTAAATTGATCCCTTAGTTTGTGCCATCTTGTTTTTTTCGAAAATTCAGACTTTACTAGTGGTCACTAGAAGACGAGAGAAGTTACTTATTTATTGATCGATCCTTTTTCCAATTTTCTAATTGATCACCCTCAGCAAGGCAAAAAGACATTTGTTACGTGATCTTTGTGCGTGTGTGTGGAATACTTCCTGATGAATGCCCAGATACTACACTCTGATCATAGACAGAGCATGCTGACCCATACATGAATTAATGCATCATATTTCAAGGGGTACTATACCAGTAAAATATCTAGGAGAGTGTTACTTCCACATTGTGGGTTCCTTCTTGCAAATCTATAGCAAATAGCCTGATATGCTCCTCAGTATTTCAAATTTATCATCTTGGATTTCGAGTACAGCTTCTCTTAATCTACAAGTTGACTTCGAACAGTCCGATATAGTATTGAAATACTGTTTGTTTTGATGCAGCGTTATATTCCATGTATGAAATCAAACAAAATCATCGGTGCTTTTTTTTTCCTCCTGAAGACTATTAGAAAAGCTGTCCCTCTTGGGGGGGATTTATGTCTACTTAATTATAAAAGATCCTTTCAACTGGAGCTCCACAAAGTCTAATTACATCAGATTATCTTTCTATTCTTGAATAGAAGAGTACACTTGACTCTAAAAGAAGTCGTCGGCATAGTTATTTCATGAGGAATGGGTTGATTTGGACCAGTGTCTTTTTTCAACAAGGCTTGAAGATTGAGAATACCTTCTTGTTAAATATAAGATTAGTTCATTAAAAAATTAAGGACTTTGAAGCTTGGATATCTTAGAACGCATTTAAAGAATTGTGTTGAGTCAACTGACTGATAAATTTTCATTCTACTTGATGGGTGGGAGAGAAAAAAGCCAGCTAATTACGAGTCGTCCTAGTTCTGCATAACAACTTCCTTCTTTAGCTGGGCTAGGACTGTTCATGAAATACCATACTTAATAGCTATGACCCAGTGCCTTTACTCAACTTGATTGCAACTTAGGGAATAAATATCCACAATCTGCCTTCGCTCAATAAAGAACTCTCAATGGTATACTTAATTTTCTTACTTACTTTTTACCTAGGCCTGCAAAGATTCTCTCTCTCTCTCTCTTTCTCGTCTGGTGCAAGTTCAAATGAGGGAGGAGATTACATTGTGATTTTATTCATTTTTTTTTTTTTTTTTTTTTTCTTCTCTCCATTCGAAGAAAACCTGATTGTCTTGAAAATCAGCTTTTAAAATCGTGGCTTTCACCTGGGCTCAAATATATTAAGTGGCATTAGAACCTCTGTATGAAATTCCCTATGAAATATTTGCATGTATCAGATTTCCTTATGTAGATATTTTTCTCTGGTATTATTATGTTAGTCTATTAATGAAGCAGCTCTTAACTTAGAATGTGACTCTTCGTCTATTAATCAATGCTTTAACCGATGAGCAAGTATTCATTTATGAAAAACAGCTGACATAAATCTACTGTTAATTCAATACTCTGTTCAAATTCTATCAAGTTGATAATGTTTTATTTTTTTTTTCTCTTTCCAGATTGTTATAGGACTCGAAAGTTCCTGATCATCAAAATAGGACCGATATGAGCACCACGGACCCTTCCAATTCAGGGTGAAAAAAATGCGCTGCTTTGATTACCGCTAAGTTCGGAGGATTCTTGGAGTATTTGATACTGTTTTGTTCTCCTTATTAGGTACTTGTCAGCTCAATAATGGAGGACTTCACCCTCTTCTAGGGAAGTACCTGGTTTTCTCAGCCGATGCTCTGTTGGACCATAGCCCCTCCCCACGCCCATAAAAATTCAGTTAGTATAATGTTTCCCAATCGCCTTCACTTGCCTCTCTGTCCCTTGACTACTGCTACTATCTTGGCCTCTTCGGAAAAAAAAAATATATATATATATATTTCTTCATCTTTACGCTCCAGTAGCATGTCCATCTTTTTTGTGTGTGCGTGCGTGTGTGTGTGAGTGTTTTTTTTTTTTGTTTTTTTGTTTGTTTGTTTGTTTTTTCCTTATCCCTGTTGCAAATTTCAAACCCATCTGTTTTAGTGAAGGACCATGCTTCATCCCTCTTTGTATACTACAGCATTATGGAATGGTCTTAGTTACTGAAGTGAGGTAATAGAATTTAAAGATTCATCAAATGTCACCTGTTTGTATTGTTCGTTTATTATCATGACTCCTTCCATACTTGAACATACCTGCATGTGTCCGCACACATATACACACACACACACGTACACACACACACACACACATACAAAAAATACACGCCAAATTTTATCATATGGCAGGCTGATTGAACAATAGATCTTATTACCTCTTTTAAAAAGAAAAGAAAAAAGGAAAATCGTGCGGATTTTATTAGCACACGAATGGACCTGCCTCTTCGGGAGTAGAACGTGAAGGACCCCCTAACCCCAAATCAGCAGTCTTGATATCTGCTCCTTTGTTAAATAACAATAACAAAATTGAAAAAAAAAAAAGAAGAAAAAAAAATTGAAAAAAAAATTGAAGAAAAAAAAAAAATTCGACACAGTAAATCCTATGCCAACCAATCGAATTGGCTCGTTGAAGAACTAATCCTTAATCAACTTTACGACTCGCATCACTATCAGAAACTGAGTACAGTCTTTCTTTTTTTTTTTTTGTCTTTTTCTCTTTTTTTTTCCTCAGACTGCCAGTGTAAAAAGAAAATATATTAAAATAATTTATTTTTACATCTGCCTTAATTTTTTTTTTTTTTTTTTTTGTACTCTTTCTTTTTGTATATTCATATATTATGTATTCTACCTTTATTATAATGGAGCTAATATAGATGTCTGTGTCCCCTTTTTTCTTTTTTTTTTTTTTCTTTTCATTCATGGTTCGCTGCTGAAACAAGCAAAAGAAAATAAGTGAAGACGAGCGGAAGAAAGCCGGGTTTATTTACTCTAACATTAATGTAAAGATAGTGGGGACAAGAAAATTAACAATTTGTCCAGTGTTTTGCATTCATGTTTGTTCTTGTTTTTCATCCTATTTACGCTCAGATTCTATATAAAACTCTTTGAAACGGGGGAAAAAAATCTGAAGATTGAAACGCCCAAAATTCTTTTCAGCACAGTCTTATCGATAAAAAGTACTATTTCTTTTTTTTTTTTTTTCCCCCATTTCCCCTCAAATGGAATATCAAGATCACACATCGTTGGTGAAATTTCATTTTCTCAGAAAACATGTTTGTAAGTAATCTGTAATTCAAAAAGTGAAATTTATCTTGAATTTTCATCATTGGACTAGTGTTACCCTAGAGGAAAAAACCTTCTAAATCTGAAAACGTCAGGAAGCAAATAATATTTTATAGAAATCTAGTGAAAACTCTGGAAAGACCTGCCCCCATCTTGAAACTTCACAGAAGTTTTTTGTGAATTGAGAATTCATTTGATCACTTCTGACATTAGTCCGTTTTGAGATGCAAACTAATTTCGTAATTGAATTATACCCATGTTTTATTATTGGGTTTCGATTTCGAGTAGTGTTAAAAGTAGGGGTGAGGTTTTGCTTGAAGAAAAACCTCTTTTATTGTCGGTTAGGGGTTAGATTCTTTGGAAAATTCTGGCAAGAGGAAGAGACATTTACATCCATGGTCACCCATGTCAAATGGAAAGTGCTATATTATAACAACATTGTAAATATAACCCCCTCTCCTGAAACCTTCAAACAGTTCCTTTCTTGAAACTGACAGATTTCTGGAAAATTTAAAGGTCTAATAAATTGGAAGTGGGGAGAAAGAAAATCATCTCCGAGTTTCGAAATCAGTCCACTGGATTTTATATACGGAGTTTCTAAAAATTGGTGCATTTTTGCACTTCCTGATTTTTTTTTTTTTTTTAATTTCCACGTTAGCACAAACGCAGAATCGATGGATTAATTTCTGTAAAATCTAAACTCAAAATATGTGCTGTAGGTAAATTGTGTCCTGCTAATTTCGAATATGCTTTTGTTTTTCCCCCCATGATACCTCACTGGGCAGGACATATTCCAGGGTAGACCAGTGCAGGCCTGTGTGCAACAATGATATTGATGGTGGGGAATATACTTTTGCTATCACAAATAATATCAGGCTTTGTTATTTTTGGTCATCCATACTTCAGCTTTCCTATAAGACGATTGTAAAATTTGAGCTGGCTTTCATCACTTATAGGTTAGGAAAACTGACTCTACACTCATTTGACCTTTGAATCAAGTGTACAGGTAACAAACATCTGCTGTGAAAAAGAATGTATTTTTTCACTTTATTTCAAGTAACGAGTATGTACATTGAAATCCATTTAAGTAATCGTTAAATTGACTAACTTTTGAAACTGCTTTCTTTTATAGCTAAATTATTTTTAGATTTTTGATTACAGAAATGAAAAATTTTTTTGTCTGCAGACATCAATCATTATGTAATCAATATAACTGGATGACAAAACTGATAGGACTAGATATTGAATTAAAAAAGGTTTAAAACCTGATTGAAGTATGCCAGTAACTTTTTATATCTAATTTTATTTTCTTGTAATTGAAACCAAAATTTGAAGTTTCCAAGAAAATATCTAAATTGTCATGTTATAAAAATTTTATTTATAATTTGATCATAGCTAAAATTTGTTATGTTTTTGGTAATTACTTAGTTGAGATGAACAATATATAATTTATCCGTATTTATGTAGACCTATTCTGGGGTCCTATCAGTAAAATAGAATGAAAGGTACACTCTTAGATACTGACAAAACCATAGTGATATGTTCTGGTGCTGTACAAAGCAGTGGATATTGGCCTTGATATCTTCGGATGCATTAATCCTGAAGAGATCATTCTATCATTATCTATAATAAAAACCAATCCTCCACTTTGCCAATCGTGGACTTCATGTACAGAGACTTGAAAAACTGCTTCAAATGTGAAATTCTTTTTTTCTTTTTTCTTTTTCTAATTAATACTATTTTATTCAGTTAGATATTTGGGTCGTGTGCACAATATAAAGTTATATTTGGTTTACACTCTTATAGAATAACAAAAACATAGCATGACATGTTTGGAGCATTACAAAACAATGGACACAGGCTATATATATATATATATATATATATATATATATATATATATATATATATAATGCTTTTGTTTATTGTCAGTAACTTAAAGAGGAGTCATTAACATTCCAAATTTTGTTGGGATAGTTGAGCTCCTCCTACATGCTCTTTGATACTGTTGACACATTGTTCCAGCCAATCCATTCTTTAATCTTTGTCAAGTATATAATTTGCAAGACAGGGAAAAAAAAATACTTATTTCTTCAGAAAATGTTTTTTTTTTTTTGTCGTTTTTGGTTTGAGGGGAAGGACGGGGGATTGACACCTGATGAACTAACATCAAGAGAATGAAGACAGTCAATTATCTGAACAATTAGTTTATTTATGTAACCTGTGACATCGCAGGTTGGATCTATTAGACAAATAGTTGGAAACCATAAAAGAGCAAATACTATATATAGAAAGTGAGCAGATGCCAAAATATCCAAAATTCATTTGTATGTGTAGATACAGACAGAATGTATTAATTTGAAAAGTTCATCATTGGATAATTATCTTCTAAAATAAAATTTATGCAAAATGCCAACATCAGAAGTACATTTTTATGCTCCCTCTTCCTAAAAGAATTGGTGATAGCCCGCTCCTGCTTAATGTTGTTCTTGGTTCATTTACAGGGCTATGAATGAATGAAAATCACCATAGTTTTTAAAAATGGGATTTGATGATGAACCATTAACTCAACATTTGTTTTAACAAGTTTAGGGATCTGATCCGTTTTGAAAAAGAAGAAAAAATGGATTTTGGTGTTCGAAAATTAATCCAAGCATTACTCATATATAAGGCTATCATTAGGTTGATACAAATGAATTCCAGCTTCCCCATCTTCTCTGTATTTTCCCTAACTCTTCCTGACTTCGAACCATTTTTCAGCTTAATATTGTATTCCATCATGAAAATAATTCCAGTTTTGTGAAAAATTCTTCAAAGAATTTATCAATATCTCAAACTTGTGGGAATTACTGACCAGATATCAAGTGTTACTTGGAATGAAGTGATACAAGGTGACAGGTTTAAAGAATATAACGCGTGTAGAAGTCCTTGTTTCAGATCATGATTGTTCACTGCATTGTTTTTGCAACAATGACTGCCTGTCAACTTCCTTGTCTAGAAAAAGGTCTTTTCTCTCCAAATGCACCAGTCAAACAAACCAATTGCTCACTGAGCTTCCAGTGATTTGCCATGAGGAATTTCCTTTTTTTTGTATGCTGGGCCTAGCCACATTTTCTTGCTTTTAATTGTCATAAATCCATTTTTCATAGCTAATGATTTTCTTGTCCTTTTTCTGTCAAGTTGATAAAAAGGACAACTTACTCGTGCTGTTCATTCACATGAGATCATGTTGAACTTGTTCTTATAGCTTTCAGAATTGTTCCTATGGGTTGTAAATGACATACTATACAATTGACAGATTTTGCTAGCAAAAAAGGGCTGAATAGACTAAAGACATTTTCAAGATTTCCTTAACCTGATGTAAAAGATACATGGTGGAAACTTCATCAACCTAATAGAATGATTCATCTTGAAGTTGACATTCTAATGCACTTGGAATTCTCATTTTTCCTTCTCCATCTCGGGATGCTTAAGGAAAATCAGTGGATGTTGCCTTGAAGTCTGTTCTTTTCTTGGAAGTGTCACAAAGAAATAGGGGGGAGAGATATTTTCAGTTCTTGAACTGGCTACCAGACAATCTGATCTGTTCAACCCTAGCATTTTCCAGATTCACTAACTTATGTTACGTGGAATACTGATTTCATGAAGTGTTGTGACATGTTTTTGTTCTAGTGCAGAGAGTTATATGATCTTTTTTAGTATCTGTAATACCATTTGGAAACAAGACTTCCTAATCCAAATGTATAAAATGCGATGTGTATGCTTGCACACACTATATATATATATATATATATATATATATGTGTGTGTGTGTTATACTTTTCAATGAGCAGATAGATAACTCTGTTCCTTGGCAGAGCTTCAGATTCTCTGATCCTGGGCAGAAGTGTCGATCCCTATGTGACTACTGTTACTTTTGACAGGTACTATGCTTGTCCTATAAAATTAATTCTTGCCTTGTACAATTAATAGATGTATTAATAGATCTATATTGGTTAATTACAGTTGTATTTGTAAACAGTTGAAATGAGGAAAAAAAATATTGATAGCTTTTTAAGCATGTAAGTTGTAAAATCTCATGATAGCCTAATTAAAGTAATTACATACCCAACTGAGGAGAAAACAATATTTATTGATTTTGTTGTAATCAATTTGTCTAGGTCTGTTCAAAAGTTAGCTACCTTCTGAGGGTTTTTTTTTTTTTTTTTTTCCTTCTATATAGGTTTCCACACACACATACTATCCGAAAGTTCAGCATTCCTTAAAAAAAGAGAAAAAAAAATGGATGCCATTTGAAATGAACAGAGCAATGGAGTAATTACCATTTGGGAAAAAAAAAAGAAAAAAAATCTGAAAAATTTGAGTGTTCCCAGACTTTTTAGTCTCGAAACACTCGAATTTTCAATTTTTTTTTTTCATTGTTTTTGTTGACAGTTGTTTTTATTGATTACTCTTAGGTTGGTGAGGAGTATAGGGGACTGGGTGTAGGGGACTAGAGTGTGTGCTGCCCCTCTAAAGGCTCACTGCAAAACAAACTCTTAATACCAATTAAACTTTGCCTTTTTTTTTTTTTTTTTTTTTTTTTTTGTTCGTATAGTGAAAAATTGGCTTCAAGTGAACTTTCAATGAAGTAGGAAAAAAAAAACGTACAAAAGAAATCCAAGAATCTGTGTTGCTTTTAATATTTGTTGCAAATTAACTCATTTCTTTCTGAAGATTAGGATAATTCTTAAGGATTATAAGATAATTCCTTGGGCTTAAAACTTCTTTCAACTCATCCCAGAGATATAATCTTGTCTTGTGTTGATTTTGATTACTGATGCAGGGGAAACTAAGCTCTATGTATTTAATTACTTTTGTGAAACTTCTGATTCAAATTGACATGACAACAATGTTAGCTTTCCTCAACTACCTTAATATTTCAATCAGCATGTTCCAATCAACTAGTACTTAATTAAATCTCTACAGTTAATACGACAAGTGTCTGCTTATCTGGATTTAAGTTCAAAACCAAGTCATTAGGTACTTATGTACAAAGTAATATCAGAAAAATGGTCTTATATTATCATAATCTGGCTGTCAGATATAGGCTTTTCTAAGGTCTGTTGTTTTAAGTACGCATACTAAGAATAGTGCTAGACTTCTACATTGCACAGGCTTTTTAATTACACCCATTAGAAAAAAAATCGTTTTCTTAGGGCTGTGAAAATGACAGCCATTGTCAAACAGTGACTCTAAGTAAATAAATAAATCACATTTTAATTACCTTAAAAACTGATGTCTGCTTGGAGCTTCACAAAAGATGTCCATTTTCTTTGATTCTGAGACTCTAAATAGATGATAGCATATGTGTGTTAAGCTCTCTGCCTTTGATGTGAGTAAGTTGAGTTTTTACACGAATCAGCAACTTTGATTTTATCACGACTTTTTTTTATAAAACTCCAATTTTAATTTTAAAAAATTCAGGTCATCTTGTAGAGATCTTTTTAATGTTTTTGATTACACCAACTCATGAAAAAAGCAAGATACAAATTTTTACGGAATTTTCACTTCACATGTGATAAAACACGATTTATACCTGAAGAGTAGAAGTGAATTACACCAAATTCTCCATGTACACTTAATCTGACCCGGTGAAATTTTTTTGAAACTATAACCCTCAAAAAAACAAGGATTCTCCAGTTTGTCAATGTATGAGATTTTTAGTGTTTAAGATAGAAAAGATTTTGTAAGTCAGGCTCAAAAGATTTGCATTTGATAACAGGTCCAAAATGTGATAATTAACTGTGGTACAAAGAAAAATGAAACTGTAAGCTATTTGATATTCAAATATCTTCCCAAAAGCACTCTATGATTAGCAAGGTGTATCTTACCACTTATTGTATTTCTCGGCTGATAAGATACTACAATCTCATTATGATTACGTTCATCAAAAAACGTTTTCTTAGGAGCTTCAAAGATTATATAGATTCTCTTTTGATTCTTAGACTCTAATTTAATTTAATTTACATTTGTCAACAAAGTTGAGAAGTATCTATAGTTAATTTTGTTTCATTGTCTGTCTGAAAGTACTGAATAAATTTCAATGGGGTTAGTAAGACTATTTTTTTTTTTCCTCTTTATACATATGCTCATGACTCTCTGCATGATATCGCAAAGTTCTCAATGTATTTCTATGACTTTCTGTAAAGGAGTCGACTGATTAAGGGGAAAATTAACTAAAATACATTGTCCAAACCAAATCATATCCTGTTGACAGCATGGAGATATCACCATAATTCCAAAGTCCTCTGAATTTTTCTGGACAATATCAAAGGTGGACAATAGACTCCAAAATAACTGATTGAATTTTAGAGTGGATCCATGTACAATTAACTCCCCTATGTCATGATTACATGTCCAAAGCATACATCACCAGAATTTCATGACTATCCAGATGATATCTCCGAAAGTGCTGGATGGATTTCAATGATATTCTGTGGAAGGGTGGACAATAGGCTAAGGAAAAACTGATAAAATTTCGGGGCGGATCCATGCACAATTACTCCCCCTGACAAATTCTGTTGGCAGAGGTATACAGTGCTCTCCAGTTCCATATGCATTCCAACTATTATTAATTGTAAAATATCATGCAAATTTGAAGATCAATTTTTTTAAAATCCTGGTTCTGAACATCAACCTTTGGTAACAACAGTGAAGAATACATCACTATTTCAGCCCTGGGGCAGACCAAGTATTTACCAAACTTGATATAGTCAGGTACAAGATCACAAATGCGAGAGTCAAATTCGTTACGGTAATAATAGACTAGTTTGCTCATGGGTTACCTTTAGTATGTTAGTCTTACAGTTGTTTGATCATTACTGGGTGCTCATATTCTTTGTCCTTGTGCCAGAGTTGCTGAAGTCTATTGAGTTGAGTAAAGTCCTGAGAAGCTACTTTTCACTCGCAACAAAACTGTTTCTATTACAACATACAACCCTGGACGGTTAACGGGATGCTGTCTCTAGATTTAACTTGGATAATAAGGATTAAGAATGGAAATTCCCAAGTTCTTTTAGAAGGAATTCTATTTCAATAAGAAGTGTTATAATACCATAATTCATCTTATTGCGTTTAAAAAGATTTTTGGCTGTTGTGTTCAAAAGATGAATCAACATGAGCTCAAGTTAAAAAAATTTTTTTTTTTTAAATCTATACCCATTGATGATCCCACAACTAAAAGAGATTCAGACTGAAAATTATTGTCCCATTATTCAGATGAAAGATCAAAATGATGGATGGTATTTTAAATTTCCAATACTGTTTTGCAAGGCAGTATTTTCTAAAAAAATATTTGCTTTGCTAATCATCTTAACCTTACGAAGTTATGTGTCGTTAAATACTAGTGGCAAGTTCATACCAACACACAGAAAGGACACCTAACCTAAATAGTGAACACAGAGTGCTCAAGCTGATTACCACATGAAAAAGAAAAGAAACAACCACCTTGGGCGGGAGGAGGGAAAACGGAAGTTAGACAGACCATCCTTCTCTGATCCTTGCAAGCAAGGAATAAGCCAACACCCGGCACTCCTGATCCCCCATTCCATAACCCCCTTAATTAGCCTTAGTATTTCTACCATCTTGGTAATTACTAAATTTGACTTGATGCAGCAGAAAACCAAAATGAAGGAGGTGGGGTGTGAGTGGTGGGAAGAATGTGTTGTGCCAATCAAAATCCTGGCTTTCGCCGGGGGTTCAAACGTCAATCACAAGTCATGGTGGGGATGTGTACAATTATCTGACCCACCAAAAAAGACCATTTTTGTTTTGTTTCATTTTATTTTGTGTGTTTGTTTTTGGGGGGTTTTTTGTGTGTTAATTAAGAAGAAAATTACCACTGGTTCTTGGTGCTAATTAAGAAGAAAATTACCACTGGTTTCTGTAATTGAAGTCATTTCGATCGTCACAATCTTGATCAACAGCCCGGGATGTGAGTCCGTTAGTTTCTATTTGGTTATAAATGGTACTTTTGAATCGGCATTTTTTGGGCTGTTTGTTTTTTCCTCTTTACTAGGTGTGTGCAAAAGTTTTCAGCCAAAAAGGTACCAACTGTGTATTCGGTCTCTAGTTTTTGAAAAAGAGCAGTGGAAACTCTTGCTCTTACCTTTGATAAATCTGTCAAACATTCACTGTAGATGCATTTGCTGCAAGAATACAAGATGTTCAGTTCTTATTGTAAAGAAGAACTTACATCATTTGATAACAGTGTAGTATTTAGTCCTAGGAATGTTTTGAGAAGAGACTTTTCCTGTTGCAATCATTTGGAAATCTAATGAGCTCATGTTAGTTGCTTCTTAAATATCACTTGCTATGTTTTTATCAGTAACCAATAGTCATTTGATAAGCGTAGATCAGTTTCGCATAAGGCCACAAGTAGGGGGCGCTTAGTGAGAACCAAACTAATTTCTCAGTAGTAATGAACATTAAGACCAACTTACTAACCATTACACCATGGCACGGTACCCTTGTTGGTATTAAGTATAAGCATAAATATTTCTAATCTTTTTGTATTTTCGAGCAATTTTTCAATTTCATAAATTCTATGTACAGCTCCTCAATATTGATATTTTTTCTTCTTCTTCTCTTAAATAAAGAATCCATTTGGGGGATCAAACCATCCAGAATTACTTAATTGACAAATAAACCCTGGAAAATCATCTGCCTGTATGAAGAAATCCTTTTTAATGAAGAAATTTAAAAAAAAACAAAATAAAACGAAAACCAGTTTTTGGAGGATTTTAAAGTATTCATCTAGTAAGTCAAGAGACAGGCAACGAATTTAGTACTAAAATTCAGAAGTATAAGTTATGAGGATAGGTTGAAAGAACTAAGGTTAACATCCTCAGGAGGGATAAGAGTGACTTGATATAAATATTTAAGGTTATGTATGGTTTAGATTTATTTGATGTGTTTTTTCTTAGAGGGGAGTACAAGGGACTGAGGGGTCACACATGAGTGGTATATAGAAATAGACTGAATATAATTAAATTCTTTTTTTAGCAATAGAGTGTTGGAACTGTGGAATAGATTACCAAAATATAGAGTTCTGTTCAAAGATATAAATGATTTCAAAAAGAATTATGTTTATTACACCATTGCAAATGTATAAGGCCCTAAATATTATGAAAATATGATTATGATATGAATTTTCATACATTAATTGTATATTTTTTCCACACTAAATTGAATGTTCTATAATTATTGAAGGTGAATTTTTCATCAAATATACAAGGCCTGCCCGAAAAGTAGCCAGACATCTTCAACCAACCTAATTCAAAGGTGGCTTTTGATTATTTTGTAAAAGCTATCGTATCGGCTTCATTAAAAAATTCTCTTTTATCTTTTTATTTATTAAACCGAACTTCTTTTCAATTTACTCAATATATCTTAATTTTTTCTTTTTGAAAATTTGAATGCCTTTTGAGGTGCATAAATACGAAAGTGAATTTTGCAAGACTATAATTTTAGTAACATAGCATTTGGAGGCTTAAGGATTCTTCTCAAAATGAAATGTTTGAAACATTTTAAATATTTAAAACTGTTGATTAATATCATGCCTAGTAAGGATTAATATATTTGTCTCAACCTATGCTTTATTGTCCATGTATAAAGTAACTTTTAACCATTATCTTTTTTGTCATTCAAGCATTCAGTATACTATTAGTCAAATTAGGAAGATACTAGCAGTGTAAGATTATCTTATTAAAGAGGATCAAGACTATGGCTTATCCACTAAAAATAAGACTATTAAGTTCTCATGATATCAAGTAATTAAGTTAATTGTGTGTTCATTCAATTAGCCATGAGTAACATTTACACTTAGTAGAGATTGTGGATTTTACAAGTATTAGATTGACTGCTAGCTACTCGCAAGAGATTCTTTTGGCTTGATTTCAAAGCTGTTTCTTTTCAAGTCATGTTTATGTGGTTATCAGTGAGATGGTAATCTTCTACCATATACACTATCTGAATTATTGATTTTTCAGCTGTGTGAAAGTCAACCTGGTACACAAGTCAAACCCCTTATTTTAGTAGAATATTGTCATGAAAAGCAACAATAATAAGATGGAGTAAAACTAGTTGTAAAATAAAAATATTTGGAAGATTTCTGTTAACATTTTGATATCCGAGGAAAATGGGAATAAATCATCATCATCATCATCAGTCTTTTAGCGTCCGTCGTTGGACATAGACCTTCCCCAGGATTTGCCACACTTCTCTATCATGGGCGTCACGGAGCCAGTACTTCCTGAACTTGTCTAGCTCGTCTCTCCATCTAACATTTTGCCGGCCTCGGTTACGCATGTGGTCTCAGGGAATCCATGTTGTGAGTTGTGATGTCCATCGATTGTCTGCCATTCTCGCAACATGGCCAGCCCACCGCCATTTGAGATTTTTTATGGATTCTATGATGTCTCTAACTCTTGTTTTTTCCCAGATGTACTGTGCTGTTTTGCGGTCTCTCCATGTGAGGCCCAGCATTATTCTTTCATGTGCACGTTGCATGGTTCTCAGCTTACGGGTCTGTCTCTTGGTTAAGTTCCATGTTTCAGCTCCATAAGTGACTATTGGGAGGATGCATTGGTTAGGTTTTCCGCTTTTTCCATGTATATGTAGTTATAGTGTGTGCAAAATAAAAAGGAGATATCAACTAGAGTGATTCTAAACAAATGGTTTCTAATGGGGCTTTGATAAAATCATCATTTTGCAATACCAAAACGTATTCTTAGTTAATCTGATAGTGAAAAGAGCTTGATGCTGACAATGCACAAGATTGCTTAACTTGGATAATCAAACTTACACCAGTATTTAAACTCATTTAAAATTCTGTACCTCATTCCAATTAATTCTTTTGAAATGTAATCATTCAAGTAAAATTATCAAACTCCAGAAATGCATATTTTCAAAGAATATCTATTTATTGATAATGATTCATAGAAGGGCGCCTGGTGTAGAGCGATATTCAGCAGGCTAGCCCCACTAGAGCATTTGCTTGCGCACTATCAACAGGATCACTCTCTTTTGACACATTATGCTAAGCTAAGTTCAGTGAATATAGTTAAACCGCTGATGGTCTGGCACACCTTTTAATTCATCAAAATTCAGAAAAGATACTTGAATTACTCTCTGCTTCAACACTAGTTCACTTAGTGGCCACGGGTGATCTTGTGTGTGGAACCAGCTGATAAGTCTTCATACTGCAGTGGTTGTTCCTACTGCAAGTTTGTAACATTCCTAGCCTAATTCGCTTACCTACACCCCTAGCGATGGCTTCCAAGCAATGTGCAAATGTCAGTGGTGGTTTAAAGTGCAAAAAATGTTGTGAAAACTCAGCAGCGTTGTTTATGTAGAGAAGCTGCATGAGATGTATGCTAATAGGCTTACGAACTGTGTATGATATTTGTTTTTGTTTAATTAGTCTGTATGTGTTGAATTCATATTTAATAAATTGATGCATTCATATCAATGTTTTGCATTTAACCATTAAATTCATAATCAGTATTTGTTCAATTTGGATTTCTAATAGCCTTAATGTTTTAAAGATATGAGATGCATATGATTAGTTGGTCAGAGGTGTATTGTCAAATCATCATTAAATGACCTTTGTTGGTCCAGCAAATTTAATGATAAGACATGGTTCTTGAACCAAGTATCATGTGCATGTACCTAGTTAATTAATACCTAGTAATTAACTAAAAAAAAAGCATTTGTAAGTTATACATTCAGTAGTGGTAGATCTATTCACATAACCTTTCTGAATCTAGACAAATGCCTTTCCTTATGTAAATCTCTCATGAACTTCACGAATCCAAGTTCAAGAGGATGATTGTCAGTACATTCCCTAATGTCTGCAGTAATTAGCTTTTTGGTTTTATGTTTATTTTTTGTTCTTGTTTTTTTTTTTTTTATAAAGTGTGTATGATTTTGTGTAGTCTTGTGCCAAATTAAACTGTGGAAAATGTCACTCTATGCAGCACAAGATCCCCGCAAGGTGGTAAAGAAAATATTTTTTACGAATGTTCTGATTATTTCTTGCTTTTTATTTTCAACGCCTGAGTTTCAACATCGATTCCACTCTTGTGTTTGTATTGTCCCAGCTCTCACCAGACTCCTCCCCCGTCGTTCCTCACTTCACCCAACCTTGTCAAGCTTCACAAGTACCGATGGTTAATTGAAATTACAGTATTTCTTAATCGCATTTGTAATCAGTAAGCATTACGTTTTGTTTGAACAATTTTTTTTTTTTTTTCCTATCTAGATAAAAAAAAAATTGAATAAAGAGGTAATGGTTAGATGGCATCCTGAATTTTTTATGATGCTTCCAGACTAGAAAAGAAGTCGTTCATCAGTTAACATCTTTTTTTGCTATTGTTTTGTTTTTTTTTAAATGTTTTCCACTGTATGTTCGAGGTAACATTGTGCGTAAATGTGACATTAAATCTTGTACAGTGTTGCTACTAACCACCATTGTTCTGTTCCAATGCATTTATTTTTAACCTTGCTAGAATAGCTAATAGTTTTATTGACAGTGTTTCAAGTGAATATATATATATATATATATATATATATGAAATAGACCAAACCCAATGTAATCAAATAACCCACTGAGGTTGTATAAAAGGGACTCTGATATTGGAGAAATAGATTTAAGTGAGGATAAAATACTCTTAGAGAGGAAACATACCACAAAAAAAATGATAGAATAACCACTTACTGATAACAAAATCACTAATACCATACCCCCTGGCTTGTAATTTATAACTACCAACAGACTTGCATCCTCATTAGATAAATAAAACAAAAAAATAGCTTGCAATAACCAACCACTAAACTAAAACAAATAAAATGGGAGAAAGACCCCACCACCTGGAATAATAGCCCCCCCCCCCAAATGTCCCAAACAGGAATCTAAAATGAACCGAATCATTTGCCTGAAGAAGCCCAAACAGGGTAGAAACATTGCCGTGTGTGTTGCAAATCATCATCCCATTAAAGATATATATGTATGTATGTATATCCTGCTTTTCAAGAGTTTGCTTTATATCACTTGGCTTCAACAAAAAAAGTCAAAAAGTGAAAATATCATTTAGTCTATGTTTGGTAGCAAGCTGTTATAGAGGCAGCACATACCTTCTTCCTCTTTCACCTGTACTGCAATCTCCTGTACCTCCCTCCACCCATCCCCCAATGACTCAGCCTAATATACCATAATCACTATTTTGAGGTCTGGGAATGTGGAGTTGCTTAAAAGATTTTCCCATGTAAATTAATGATAACTGTGTCTTTGTTTATGCCATTTTAGCAAGTTTTGGGATTTTTTTATAGAGATGTTCTACTTTTGGTACTTTGGAGAAACCTGCTTCTTTTCTCTTTAATTAATTCAAGAGCCTTTTTGAATTTTGTTCTATCTGGTCACACTTCCGAGCAGAAATTTGGAAAGGATCAACGGTACCTTTCCAAATTGGGAAAACAAAAATCCTTTCCATTGTGTACTAAACTACTAAAAACTGTCAAGCAAAACTGTCACCCAAAGTGTCAACATAGGTCTCTTCAGTTTTCCAGTTACTCTGGCTAGCTGGCTATATATATATATATATATATGTATATGTATATGTATATATGTGTAATGCCATGTACAGGTTACCTCAATGGAACAAGAAGGCTGAAAAAATTTACCCCTTATTATATTTATAGAGAAAGGAAAATTTGTTTTTTTTAAATTCCCCACCCCAATAGGTTTTTAGTGGGTCAATGTACAATATAAGTTTATGCTAAATTGGTCCTTAATTTGTGCCAGGCTTGTTTTTTATTGTTTTTTTAATCAAAACTTTTTATTAATCCAACAAAATACAAAGGAAGTAACTTATTCATTTCCCCCTTTTTCCAAATTTTTATTGATCATCCCAATATGCTGAGAAGAGACACTGATCTCATGATGGCTTCTATCAAGTGAATAACCAGACCAGTCTAAGTGGAAGAACTGATTATTAATCGTTTGGCTAGTTTTGTCTTCATCTTTCTATTGCTTTATCACAACTTTCTCGGTAGAATACCCTCTAACCTTTAAATTGAATAGCATGAATGAGGCCTGAACTTGCATCCCATATCTTAAGAGCTCGTTCTTCTTAGACGATGCCTTAACCAATACAGCCACACAATATATATATATATATATATATATATATATGAGTGCATGTAATGCTTTTCAATGAATACACAGATACTATACTCTGATCCTTGGCAAAGAGCCGGTTTGCCTGTTTTTAGTAAGTTAGTTTTTTAATATTCTGAATCAAAGTTCTTTGTGGGATGTTCAGTATATAATGTTATCATTACACTGAAGTGGACTCTAACTCTATCTTGCTGTATTTACTCTAAGAATTTAGAATTACTCACCAAATATCTGTCCGTCCATCTGCATTGGGACAGCTAGGGCTATGGCCACCAAATTGTGTAATTACTAATGGGGGCAACTGAGCATGTTTTGAAAATTCAAAAAAGTATCTGTAACCTCTGAGTACCCAAAATGGTTTTGATTTTTTATTGGGACTAATGGCCCCTATTTAGGCTTTCTACAGGAAGTAGCTGAAAATTCCACTCTTTGGATTGGTTTTCAACCAGTTTAAAAAGATGATATTTTTTTCTGTATTCTTCTGAAATTGCAAAGACGAACCAAGGAATTTACACAGGACGAATCCTAAACAATGTCCATGATGTATCAGCCTAATTTATTCTTTTAACTGTGATAAATTATTGGAAAATTTCATCCCTCATCCCAAATACTCTATGTCCCGATTGTCTGAATCAACATGGATGAAGCTTCCATTTCTTTTTATTTCTTGCTTGACTGCCATTTTGTTTCCTTCTGACTGACTTACTCTGGCTAAGTGGAACTTTACCTGCCTTTTTTAGCCCACCAGATAATTTCATCTACCACACAATGTTGATAAATGCAGCCTACAATTCACACTAACTGTCTTTGTCTCTTGTTCCTCAATGATACTCTGTGGACAGTATTAAGCATGTGTAAGAAACACAATACATGTTTATACACATGGGAGTATTTGGTGAGCTTTATATATTCTTGACCAGTGATTCTCAGATGAAAGGCACTTGGCTCCCATGGGAAGAATCTCCTGAGAGAAGGAATTTCAGCTTGGTGAGGAATTTTTTAATCAGTTATAAAATTCTCCCTAGCATAGACAGGAGAATAAGAGCAATACCCCGTGTATTGGCTCAGAATTCCCATGTTACCTAATATGACAAGCACTTGAAGAAAGTCTGAGTGTACAGCGGATAAAATGTGACCAAAAGATGAAGACAATAGTCTGAATCAATCAGTGTACATTGATAATTCCCCATCTCAGAGATTAAAACTGTTTGAAAAATAATTGCATTCCTTCCAGTGAAATTATGGTGGCCTTGTATATCATTATTGGATTTCTAAAACTCGTTATGCTCCAAGGTTGAATTTTTAGCCTTGTATATCATTATAGGATTCCCAAAACTCTCTTTGCTCCAAGGTTGGATTTTAATGATTCCGTTTTCTGAATTATTTGAATTCTTCTTATGTTTTTGCAAGGCACTCCAGAACTGTTCCAAATGCACCCTTAATGATGGGCATAACTGCCAACTTTAATTGTTTGTAGAGAAGTGATAATTATATTTTATTTTGCTGAAAATTTAAGGTGAATATAAAATACATGTTCAGCACTTCTCACTCTTCATGTTAAATCTGGAAAAATGTGCAAAACACGCAAGGAAATGGATCACAGAAGCTTATGGTAATGCTGCAGTAGGTACGAGCATGTACAAAAAAGCAGATTTTGAGCTCAATGGTAATGCATTTGAAGACCTCAGAACTTGAAAACTGATGAATTAGTGGAGGTTTCGAAGGAAAAGGCAGCATAGACAACACGTGAACTTACAGAAAAATTAGAGATGAATTTGTCGACTTGTTTAAATGATGTGTTGGAATAGATGGAAATTTCTTTCTGACCCAGGAAGACGACCGGTGCTTTTGCTGCATGACAATATCTGCCCTTGTGCTCCAAATGCAACACAGCAAATGATCATGTTTAGAAATCTCTTCAATGCGGCTCATTCACCAGAATTTGCAGACTATCACTAGTTCTGCTCTATGAAAAACATGATGTCTGTTCAACGTTTTCAAGGTATTGAAAAATTCTTCAAAGTATTCCTTGAATCAAAACAGGAATCATTTTTTATGATTGAATGCATAATTTATCTGAAAGATAGTTTTAGATCATAGAAATTCAGGCAAATACTTTGATGATTGAATAATGAGGTCGTGAATCTATATTAATAAATATTTCGCCAAAAACAAAATGCCGTAAGCTTTTGAATTAACCCAATACTCTAATGTTACTTTTGATCTTTATCATTATTTCTGTCTGATGAATAAGCGATACTTAATCCTCCTGCATTTATTTATCACAAGGTATTAAGGTCCAACTAGAAACTAAACCAGTTAGAAATGTTCTTTTATTTTGAAAGAAATTAAAAAATGAGAGTCGCAGAGGGCATTGCTACCTACATTAAATCATAGCAGAAAAGGTTTTACATGAACAGCTTGAAGATCTACCACTCAGCAATTCTTCAAGCAAAATAAGGGTTTATAAAAAAACTCAAGGGATTTTCACTGAAAGAACAACAATTCACGTTGATCTCCTGTTCTTGTAATTGGCTTTTAGTCCTTGAAGAAACTTTGGTAAATTTTTTTCTCTCATTTTCAGTTAGAAACAGTCAACCAAAACTGTCAATATAGATTTCTTCATCTTTAAGTCAGTTTGGCTGGCTGGCTGGCTGGCTGTGTATGTATGCATCACGCATATCCTCTGGGGCTGGAGGACTGGAAATTTAAACATTTACCCCTTATGTTTTTTTTTTTAAATTCCCCCCTCCGCATAATAGGTTTTTGAGGGGGTTCGATTTGCAATGTAAGTTTATGCTAAGTTGGTCCTCAGTTGGTGTCAAGCTGTGTTCACGCTCCTTCTTGAAAATTCAGACTTTTTAGTATCCAACGAAATGAGAGAAAACTAATTTATTCATTCACCCAATTTTTCTTAAGTGACCCCCCCCCCCAATATAACATGCTGCCAAAAGATGTTGGTCACGTGATGGTTTCTATTGAGTAACAAACCAGACCTGTTCCTGTTTTGGTTTTTTTTTTTTTTTGTTTCTCTTTTGCTTTTTTCTATCATAAAAAGAAGAGAAAAAGAAGAGAAATAGGATGAATTATGAACCGTGAATACTTCTACTTCGAATTCCCGTCTGTTCGGCTGCTTCCTACAAAGTTTAATGTACGAATGGGAAAAATATGCTAATTTATATGCGTAATGAGTTTTAGCACCAAGCAAGCACAACATATTTGAAAAACACCAGAATATAATTGGTTACGTTGATATCTACCCACTGATATAACTTAGAAATGTTGAGAAGGAGAAGTCACCCTGCGGGTGCAGGTATGAAGGGATGCAACATTCCCTCTGGCCTATAATGCCTGTGAATTAATTATTATGCCCACCCCACCGCAAGGATATACCACAACTGCCCCCAGGTCAGTTACTTTCTTTGCTCTCGGATGCTGACTTGGCACCAGTATGCTGAGAACCCTTGCTATGCCACTGATAACAATTGGACACATAACTGTTGTCAACAACATACAAGTGGGACAATTCAATCATTGGCAACCTAGATTCACCGATATGACAAGAACTTAACGATACAAAACAAAAAGAAACGTGCTGTGTCACTCTGTATGTGAAAATCACTATTGACACATTTGTTCAACGAATCTTACCCGGGATATCACGGATTACATAAGACGGCCTGTTGAAGAATTCTGAAGTTTCAGAAGCCGCAAAAACCAACACACATCGAGTGTGTCATAAGAAAAAAAACAGCAGCTGTAGGAAAGGGGAAAAAAAAGAACAAGAAAAAAAAAACAGCCTGCTGCTGCTGTTGCCTAACCTTTACATTTGGTGCGACTGACCTAGATCGTATGTGAATGCTTTTCACAGCACATGGCTGGTATATTTTGGCATAAAATGGATTTCCCTCGAGGAACTGGGTCCCCAGATTGACAGCATGCTTACACTCTACAAGAATGTTGCAGGCTTAGATTATTCAAGGCATTATTGGAAATATTTTTTTTCATCTTTTTTAGATTGCCCTCGATTCAGGCATTGGTAAAAGATTTGGTTACAAGTGTTTGATTGTCAACTCTTGTATTTGATCAGTCCTGAAAATTTGGGATTTTGATTTTAGTCAATCTTGTTCAGTCTATTCTTCTTCAATCCTATGTACAAACATCAATTGATAAATACTTTTTTGCCTATTTTGTGAGAAAAAACTGAAACAATTATATTATTTTGGAATCAGTTGCATCTTGTCTTTGGGAGAGACGTCACACAAATGGAGTGGGCCTGGTTCCTTGATGCCTGTCTCCTAGAAGGTAACAAAAAGAACTAGTTCAACAGTCTGAACACCTTTGAATGATTATGACTCTCCTCAAGATTTTATTTGGTAACATTAAGTGACCTTAACCCTCATAGTGCAATGGAAAGAGGGTACTGCCCATAGGGTTGTTTCCAGGCACCAAGCTTCACCTCATTATTATTATTATTATTAGTAGTAGTAGTAGTAGTAGTAGTAATATTGCCACCAACTTCTAGCCTTGAAGGTAGTATGGTGTATGTATCTGCTGGACTCTCTCCATAAGGTGCCCACTAATGAGAAGTGAATTATCATTGCAGATTGTTCTAAAAGTCAACGAAAAGCTTTCATATACATGACTTGGCTGTCTATCAGAGGGATCACTGTGCATAGTTATTACTTGATTTGAACAAGTAAAAAATTTATCTAAATGCTTCATGGTTTTTGTCTTTGATGCAGAGACTAAGATCCTTGCATCATACACAGACATCGTTTGAATCAATCAATTAAAAACCAGTTTGTTTTTCATTAAATACATTTTAGTGGCACATAAATGCATAAAAAAATGAAAGGATTGGTATGTATAAGTGGCAGGAGTGTTTTCACTCATTGGCTTTGATATACACTAACTACGCTTATATATAGACATGACTCGTTGAAGAACTAATTTCTTTCTTTCGTCAAACACCACAAGCCCCTTTCTTTCTCTTCTAGTTCGGGAGTTGTCTTAGTTGACAGGAAATATTTTAGATTACTTTTATTTGTAAACAGTCTTCTAGTGTCCACTCTTAGCTACCACAAGAACTTCCTCTTTGCCATTAATCCAACCCATCCTTATTAAAAACCTGTAACCTATTTTCTGTTTTTTCCTCCCCACCGTGCTCTCTCCAGCTTCCTTTTTTGTTTTCTCTTTCTATCGGCCTCTCTCCCACTTTCCCTCTCTTACATTACCATTGCCTTTCCATTCTCTCTCTCTCTCTCTCTCTCTCTCTCTCCAATATTAGAAACCATTAAACAACACTGCCTGTTAGCATTAAGATAGGTTTCTTCGGTTTTCAAGTGGGTCTATCTATCTGTCATATTTACTGGCTAGACCAATAGAGCTAGAGGGCTGAAAATTTAAACATTTATTTATTACCCGGTAAAAATATTCATGTTTATACCTCCCCCAACAAATAGTTTTTAGTGGGGGTTCGATTTACAATGCTAGTTTTTGCTAAATTGGTCCCTTAGTTTGTGTCTGGCAGTGTTCAGACCTCTTTCTGTGATCATTGCCCAACAAAAGATGAGAGAATAAATTTATTCATTGATCATTCTTTTTCCAATGTTTTAATTGATCACCCACTACATGACATTGATTGAATAACCAGACTTGTTTTTTGTTTTTGTTTTTGTTTTTTTCTGTTTCTCTCATTTTTGCTTTGAAGGCTTATTTTTGTTTTCTATTTTCCGTTACTTTCGCTTTACTCTCTTGTCTGTGTACTGTATTTTTTTTTTAACTTCTCTCTTTCCGTCTTTATTCTTTCCCTTCTCTCGTGTTTTTTTTTTCTCTCAGCATCCCTTTCAAACTCTCTCTCTCTCTCTCTCATCTCTCCCCTCCCCACCTCTCATTTCTCTTTGTTTGAGAGCACGTAGTTGATATCGAACTAACTTCGATAGTAATAGTCCACGAGGCTTGCTTGCTTGCTTATGGGGTGATCCACGCTCAGGCCCAGCCATCTCCAAGTACTTCTCTTACCCTCATTTTTACTGCTCTCCACTTTATTTGATTCATAAGCCAAATGACCTCATATAAAACTGTCTTTATTCTTTTTTTCACTTGAAAAAAAAAAACTCTCACAGTATCTTTTCCTCTTCAATGTCAAGGTTCTCTGTGTATGCATTGTATCATTTTATTCAATGAGATCTTGTCTAAGCCTTTTAACACCAGAGTCTTGTTAGGTCTTTTTTCCGGCCACTCCACTCATGCTAATGGTGTCAGGGCTGGTGCTGGTAATGGCTCTGCAGTGGTTGGGGTGACGATGAGTTGGGTTGGAAATAGTGGTGAGTGATATGGCACTGGTGGTTGGCAATAAAAGTGGATATTATGTTTGTTGGTAGCAGTGGAAGAAAATGATTGTTTTGGCTGTGGTTTGATGCTAAATGTGGCACAAGGTCCATGATTTGATGAGGGCCTTCCAAAAATAAAAGTACAATATCACCCAAACTATTCCCAGTGTGCCTTTAGAGCATCTTTCTGAAAACCAGACTGGAAATAAACGCAGCCAGGAGAAACCACTTGAGATACGTCGATGACGTTTCTATTACGTCAGAAGCATCAGAAGAATTATGTTGACTGATCTAAAGAGGGAAAGTACAAAAAAAATTTAGGCTTGAAGATGAACAGAACAAAGACAAAAGTAATGTTCAATGATAAATTCCCCAAGAAGACCATTAGGATTGAGGGCGAGGATTTAGAAGTGGTTGAGAAATACATTCACTGAGATCAGATAATAAAGTTAAAGGAAGACCATGTAAGAAAAATAAAATGACGCATAGAGACCGTCTGGAAATCAATTTGTATGAATAGAGACTTATTGAAAAGCACCGAGTCAATATGCCTAAAGCGTGAAGTATACCATAAATGCATAATACCAGCAATGACTAATGGATATGAAACATGAAAATGAACTGAGAACTAACTTAAAATCACACAGAGAGCGATGGAAAGAGCAATGCCAGGGAAAGAAAAGGATCAGCAAGGACCGGGGAAAGACTACAGAGATAGATATACAAATTATTAAGCAACAAAAATGTAGATGGGCAGGACATTTAGCAGAACGGGATGACAACTGATGGAGCAAAATGTCAAATGATTGGTGCCCATGGGACAGTAAATGCAGTGCAATGAGATGGAGGCATTTGCCTTCAGACATTGCAGAGGTTAGCACAATTGTGGTTGTCATGGACAGATATTGGGAAGGCCTTAGTGTAGCTGTGGACTCATGATTACTGCTGATGATGATAGAGAGAGAAAGGAATACTTCTGACTCCACCCCTCATGATGCATTGAAGAGATGCTGTCTGAGGGGTTGGATCCCCAGTCTTTTGCTGAAAATTGGGGGTCATCAGATTCATCCGTCAACTAAATATAACAGAATGATAATGATAAATGCTTTTATAGATGTCATGATTTTAGTAAAATATGAATGGTATTGAAAATGACTCAACGATACCGAGAATGGAATCAGCGAGCCAAATTCTAACTCCAGTTGACGTTCACATTGAAAGGCACGAATCAATCTTTCTCCCTACGGCTATGGGTAAATAGTAGGGCATTTGGTTGGCAACTAGTCTAAGAGACGGACAACTCTGATTCCAAAGTCTTGAGAGAAGTAAGCATTTTCCTGAAATGTATGGTTTATGGGCCTCTGGTGGAGCTTCGACTGGCCTTGCAAGCCGAAAGTGGTTTATAATAAATTGATCAAGTAAAATAGATAAAGGAGAATAAGAATGGATGGATGAAATAACATGGCTGCAATCTCTACCTCCTCACAACTCCTGTAGGTGAAAGATTGAAATAAAAAAATGGATGGTATTTGTGGTGCTGGTGGTGGCCATACCAGTTGTGATACTAGTCGCCACTTTGTGTTGACACAAGTTCAGATTATATTTCTGATGGTTGATGGTAGGAGTGAGGTTTGTGAAGGATGTTGTTGGTGAGTTGAAAGTGTTGATAATAATAGTTGTATTGTACAGTCATTGCTCATGTAATGAGATCCTTACCCTGCTATTGAGGCTCTCTGTCTGTGTCTGACTAAGCTAAGCTCAGTAAATACCTGCATCAGTGATTTTTCAAACAGGAGTCCTTTGGATCCCAATAGGGGGAGGGAGATTTTAGCCAGGGGAGGTAACAGGGAGGAATTCCAGTCAGAGGAAGAACACTATCATCATCAGTTTTTTAACGTCCTTCGTTGGACATAGACCTTCTGCAGGATTCGCCACAATTCTCTATAATGGGCATCGCGGAGCCAGTGTTTTCTAAATTTGTCCAGTTCATCTCTCCATCTTATATTTTGTTGGCCTCAGTTTCACATGTGATTTCTGGGGATCCATGTTGGGAGTCGTGATGTCCATCGGTTGTCTGTCATTCTTGCAACATGGCCTGCCCATTGCCATTTAAGTTTTCTAATAGATTCTATGATGTCTCTGTGGTGAAAAAAATCACTAGGTGACAATTCGAAATCAGAGAGGAAATGAGTGAAACTAGGATTGCAAGGGGACGAATGTGACCTGGGACTCCAAGAACCACGGAGCAACAAATAAATCAAGCTCACATTCTGAAGAGCTGGAGAGATAAAAAAAGGTATTGTGTGAAGAATAAATCTACTTATTTGATTGCTTATTCTACAAAAAGTTCTGATCAAGGTAAAAATTGGTTTCTGTAAATAATAGGCTATGTATTGGACTGTAAGTTGGGAATTGTTTCATTTAATTCTTATGTCACTTTTTTCATTGTGATTGGTTCAAGTTAAAACATAGCTTGAGTGTTAGACGGTGATAAAGCACTCGGCTTTCGAACGAGTCTTTTGCTGACAATACTCATTGTAAGAAGGACACCTACTAAGCAGCTACCATTGGAAAAAATAGTACCACAGATTTCTCACCAGTGTTATAAATTTGATCATCATTAGGTGCCCCACTGTTATAACTTTGTACCCAAACTAAGCTAAGCCTGTTGCAGAGAGATGGTTTACAACTAATCTTGCAGACCCTTACTAATGTAATGAGTTTGATCCTAACCAGGAGTTCCCACATTCAAAGCCTTGTGCTGTGTGTGCACTCGTAAATTTCAATTATCAGGGCTCTTAGCTTTGAAGCAGTAATCAGCAGCTCGTTTTGTAGACTATTAGTTCAGTGACTTCACCTCTTATTGAATGCCCCACACGTATGACCTTGTACCATCTTAAGTTAAGCTTAGTAAATATCAATATTCAGATTTCTTTTCTCTATGCTAAAATGCGTTCAATTGAATTTAAGTTTTTCAATCTTATTACAACATTTTTATGTATATGCAGTCTATAAGGTTTTGTTGAGATGAAAAATTTGAATCAAGGATTTGATTTTCAATTCAATAAAAAAGAATTATTTTTTAAGGCATTATCACATCATTTTGGAACCCATCTTTTCAAATACTCCTACTCACAGCTATAAGTACATTCATATACTTTTAAAATGTATAATACCTACTGGGTCATGGCAAGTAATTATTTTCTGAAAGCATACTTCTATGTACCTCTGCTTTGTTCATGAATTTCTCAATTTACTTTTTTTTTCCTTGTTCTTATGCAGGAAGTACTTAATTTTAGTTTTTCCTGACCACTTGAGGATCTAGAAATTTGACCAACTTTAATTTTGAGACTCATATGATTAATATTTACTGAATAACCCATGAGAAAAATGTTACTTTGTAGGATTTTTCCTTCATGTGTCAAATATCCCAGCAGCATTACGATCAAACCACAATCCACTGGAACTTTGCTTTTTGCATCCACCACTTGGGCCTAACAAGAGCCGCTGAAATTCAACACCTCAGATATATTAAGGGGAATTCTGGGCTGACATCATACAGGCACCCCCGTTATGATGTGGGTGTTAGGGTCCAAGAAAGCCAACCGCTTCATTACTGAGATGTGATGACCAGTTGACAATTTAGCAATTTTGGAGCTAGATTAATATTTTGGGTCTACAATCCACCTGTATTATATCATGAACCATACTATAAGGAACCGATTTATAATGGCAGAGCCATGTATTTATTGATTCAGAAAAAAAAACACCCAGTAAACCAAATTTAATTTCTGATTTACACTGTATATATATTATAAACAAGTTTAGGGTGACCACCTCAACGTGGCATTGCTCTCACTATTGAGCTAAACAGCTGTCAGTAATGCAAAGGCTCAAGTAACTGTTTCATCTCCAAATTCTTATTCTTGTTTATTCACTGTCTATATCTGCTCTATTTGTTTTTTCAACACAACAATTATTTACTTGAAAAATGGATATATGATGCAACAGAATGATTAAAAATCGCATTATATTATATTGAAACTCTTATTTGAGGTGATCTCCCATTATTACACGGTGAATGTATTGGCCTTGATAATGTAAATAGAATAAACAAAGAAAATGGGGCTGTTGTGGAAATTGAACCTGCAACCGATAGGATGGCCTCTTCAATGTAGTGTTGCTCTTACCACTGAGCTAAACTGCTGCCATATTGTGTAAGCTGTCATATCAGCATGCATTTTTTCAATCCTGTTATGCCTAAATTCAGATTTTCCAACCGACTTTGGTATAATTAGAAATATAGGGTAAATTAAAGTGTATTAGCCTGGTAATGCAAACTTATTTATAAAAAAAATGGAAGCATGTTTCTTATCATCTTGAGAATGTTCATATGTAATTTGATCTGCTTCCTTTAATAAGTATATTTTCTTAGGCAATTTTTTAGGTTGGATTAAATATAGGCCTATTGGCATACATGGGTTAAATTGTCAAAATGGGCGTATTTTTGTCTATCGATTGAAGTGTTGAAGATGGAAGAAAATATTTAACATTTTCAGCGTGTCATGCTTCTTACTTCTCTTTTTTTTAAAGAGAAAAATGAGACTCAAACACAAAAACAAATGTGTGCATTTTGTGGAGAAGGTATGGTTTACAAAGTTTCATGTTTGAGATTTCTCTCTGAACAATACTCCGTGATCAGTTGAGGTTGATAGCAATCAAATCAAGTTATTACCTGAGAATAATCAAACTTAAAAGATGCAGGAGTGTTTAGGGAAGATTTCTCACCAAAAGATACTCTACGAATAATCAACACAGCAGATAACCAATAAGTTCAAAATATGCAAATCAAGCATCTAAAATTATTTACACCTGATAGGTTACGTTAGTCACTTTGATATATGGCTTCTGTACGTTGAGTAAACAAAACTATTGTATCATATATTCATGTGACAGGCAATGAAACATACATACTTCACAACAATGTAGAATGCAAGCTATCATGAGGCAAGAGAAATGAACCAGTAGAAACCATACCAAAGGCTGTTTTTCATCCAAATTTAGTGGTGCTGTGTATATGGTGAGATAAGAAAGGAGACATTTTCTATGAGACCTTCCCAGAGAGAACAAGACAATCGATTCGAGCAAGCACTACTCCTAATTAGACCAATGGAAGACAGTAATGGATGAAGAGCACTCAGAATTAGTTATTAAAAAGGGCATAATATTACATCATGATAACGCTAAAATGGATGTTTCTTCGGTGACTAAGTAAAAATTATAACAGCTTGGCTGTGAGGTTTTCACTTATCTACCATAATCATCAAATATTGCATCTTCAGATATTGCACTTTTGGTCTTTACAGAATTCTCTTAATGGAAAAATTTCTGTTCCCTGCAGAATGCACCAAGAGCAAGTCTTCGTTTAGAAAGGCAAAAGTTCTTGGAGGATAGAATTATGAATATGTCTGAAAGAGGGTAAACAATAGGGAAAACGAACAACAGATGTCATCAAATGAAGGACATTTTTTTTAATTATCATATTCTCATTAATTAAACAAAAACTTTGTCAGTTACAAAATATCACCCTTGGGAAAGCATGGATTCAAATTTTAAGTCTCAAAAAATATCTTCTTATATATAATTACTTTCAACAAAAATCATGCTTATTACTTCTGTATGTATGTTTATATATTTGCCGAGATTTTTTTAATTAATTTTCATGATGTCAAGTCATTTTCAGCTAATTAGACATCATCTATTTTGAGGTGAGTATGAAATTACAGCTCTTATTGACAGGTAGACTAACATCCTCTCACAAAATAGCAAAACCCAACAGGCAAAAAAAAAAGAGAAAGAGACAGGTCAGTACAATGTCTACAGATGTGAGAAGAAAAGTGAAACTATAGACCTAGCAGCTGAATGTCCTCTGAGCTAATGCAAGAACAAAACCAGCAAAAAAATAGGATAAACTTATTGCACCTAAAGAAAACCTGCAAAAATGATTTATAGTCCTTACATGTGAAAAACCTGCAAAAAATAGATGAAACTTTAGACCTTGTAGCCAAATATCCTCTAATCCCTCAAGAGAAAAAAACCCTGCAAATCAAATAAAATGATAGACCTTACACTTGAATACCCACTGATCTACAGTGAGGAAAAAAAATACGAAAGAACTGAAAATGTAGACCTTACAGCTAAATGTCCGCTAATCTCCTGAGAAAAGAAACCAGCAAATTCAAAATGTGGACCTTGCAAATGAATGTTCACTGATCTAACCGGAGAGCCAAACTTGATAGCTTTCTTGGAAAAACTGAATAGTGCAGTTCATGCGTCTTTTTTTTTTCTGATTTCTCAAGGGAGCTCTTCTAGAACCATTTACATTCTCTCTCTTTGAAGCTAGTTTCATTCTCATATTTTTCTATTTCTGATTAAATCCAAGACAACAGCGCTAAATTCAATTTGACTGCAGCCAGAATGTTTGTCATAAAAAAATCTAGTAATTAATTCAATTTATTTATCAGCTTGTTTGACATAGGGTTTCACTTTGATGACTTTCAGTGCAACCTTTTTGTTTTTTTCTCTCTATCTTTTTTTTTTCTTGTATAATCTTTGGAAATAAAAGAAACCTTACCTGAAGACTTTGAGATCAAAGAGAAAAATACAGAGGTTGATATTAAGGGTTCACTTGTTTTTCCACCCAACAACAAGTATTTCAACTGTACAGGCTATGCATAACGTCTGTACAAAGTTTAATATATCCATCCACCTTTTTCAGATTCATTTAATTTCATTGTTGATACTAATCTCAATGATCAAGAAAAAAATTTGTAGCAAGATTTGGAATTGATCATCATTGAAAATAAGCAACGTATAAAGCACATTAGGCTTTTTTTATTTAAAGAAAGCAAAAATGTAACTCAAGCACAAAATAGATTAGTGCAGTTTATGAAGAAGGTGCTGTGAACAGCCAAACATGTCAAAAGTGGTTTACAAAGTTTTGTGCTGGAGATTTCTGGCTGAATGATGCTCTACAGTCTGGTAAAGTTGAAGTTGCCAGCAATCAAATCAAGATAATAAGTAATATCTTGACTTGATTGTTTATTTAAAATGATAAAGGTTATATCACATACCCTAGGATGGCAAACCTTTGGCAGAGCAAGCTCAACCTTCAAAAACAAGTAAATCCCAATAATCCTAAAAAGAAGAGTATACAACCAATGCATTCTCCCAATAGTCACTTCGGGTGCTGAAACATGGAACTTAACCAAGAGACAAACCCGCAAACTGAGAAGCATGCAACATGCACATGAGAGAACCATGCTCAACCTCACATGGAGAGATCAGAAGACAGCACAGTATATAAGGAAGAAAATGGGAGTCAGAGATATCATAGAATCCATTAGAAAACTTGAATGGCAATGGGCAGGCCATGTTCTAAGAATGAAAGATAATCGATGGACATCACGACTCCCAACATGGATCCCCAGAGATCATATACAAAACTGAGGCCAACAAAACACAAGATGGAGAGATGAATTGAACAAATTTAGAAAATACTGGCTCTGCGACACCTATGATAGAGAATTGTGGCGAATCCTGGGGAAGGTCTATGTCCAACGACAGACGTTAAAGGATTGATGGTGATGATATCACACACATTGCCATCATACTCAAAATATCCAAATGAAGGGTTGAAAATCATTTGCACAAGCTTGGTTATGTTAGTCACTTTGATGTGTGGCATCTACATAGATTAAGTAGAAAAAAACTACTGGACCAATTTGCTACATGAATATGAAAATGTTCCGTTTTTAGAAAAATCTCAATGGGTGATGAATAGTAGATATCTAACAAGAACAGCTCTTTAGAGTGTTTTTGAAATTTAGCTCTTCATTGCTTTCACAACAACCTAATAATAACTAGCATTCTTGAGGAAATTATGAATATACCATATCTGCTTCTTCTTATCTCATAAATTGAGCTGTGGTGATAAATTAAGTAACCTTGATAAGAATGCTACCAGCTATTATAAATTCAAGATGAAATGAACAGGGCCAATTTTTCACTCAATACAAATTATCACATAACCAACGTCTTTGAGCAGCATACTGTATTGGGGGTGATCAATCAAAAAATTCGGAAAACTGATGATCAATTACTTCTCTCACATTTTGTTAGGCAATGATTACTAAAAAAAAAAAACTGAATTTTCAAAAAACAAGCATGAATATTGCCAGACACAAACTAAGGGATCAATTAGGATAAACTTACATTGCAAATTGAACGCCCCCCCTACTATCAACTTATTTAGGGTAGGAATTTCCACCAAAAAACAAAACGTTTTCCTTACTCACTGGGGTGTGGTTTGAGACTGTGAGCAAAATTTCAAGTTTCTACTATAAATGGTTAGGGCTGGGTTAAGTATGTATACATAGATACATAAAAATGTCAGAACAGCAACAGTGTTTAAACCAGTCTGTTGTGTATAGTTGTGAATAATACTGAAAATGCTTCCTTTAAAGGAATTTTAAATACAGTCTAACATGATTTGTGTTTGTTTACTGAATGTTAATGACCTGCCATTTTTTTGTTAACTTTCGGAACTCACAACCACCAGTGAGTCAGGCAGCAAAATTTATAGGTAAAAAAAGCAAATCTCAGGGAGGAATTAATTAGGAATAATCAACTAATACAGCATATCCTCGAGCATGGAAAACTGAACGAGAACAAGCCCCGTTGATTGAATAAAGCATTTGGTTTGAAACCCCAGAGGGTTACCAAGTATAGCGGCCATATGAAGATGGCCGTAGATGACAACGGTGAAAACGTTGTGACTATCATAATCAAGCTGAAAACACCAGTTCGAATAATCAGTATATAATAATGATTATTCCTCATCTCAGAAATTAAAACATTTGCAAAAAAACATGTCATTTAGAATATGACAAATTAATAGTTATCACAGCCACAATAAATTAAGTATCTACCCTTCTTTTTTTACTTGCTATGATAAGCATACTTGTAGTAGATTAGGAACCCATATTTTTTGACTCTAGTAGAGGAAATAGTTATATTATTAATTATGTTAATTATTGGCCTTGTGCCAAGCTTTGTTAGTTTTTTATATCACAGCATTACAGTAGATGCTTTTCAATTTGTCATTTTCCAAGTAATTCCAATAATCTTTCCTCATCATCATAAAGATCATTTTCATATTGATAACGCTTTTGTGTTAATTTTTCAAACATTCTATCAGCCGCACCAACACTTCCAGTGGCAAATATGATTTTCCCCCTCGCCCGTTGTGGAGTATGGGGCTACATTGTGGTTTTAGTAGCAAGTAGGTTTTACTGGATGGAGTTACTTAACTCATGCATAAGATAGACTGCCTTACAGGGCTAAAGGGTCCCAACTGCCCCACTATATAACCATGTCTTTACCAGGGGCATTAGTGTAAAGTAAATGTAAGCAGCCTTGACTGAAACTTAAACTCAGTTCGCCTGTTTTCCATGAGGGGTTATCGCCACGCCACTCTGCACCTCCAAAGATTCTTGTAGCGGTTACAAACAGGAATTCCTCAAATTGACATGAATCATTATTCTCTCTCCTCTCCGTGGCCCTTTTGACCGGCTGTTAGGTTGAGTCGGGAGAAAGGTGGACGGGGAGGCTTTGACCAGACTATGGATAGGAATGACAAGAAAGCGTAAATATGCAAGAAGGAATTTTCCAGGCCTGGGGAGGAGTATATAATGTTTCATACTGAATGCTTCAGCTAATGCATCCTGACATTTTTGATATCCAATTTACAGCTGCTCACCACCCAGTCCCCTTGAACCACCCCACTCTGCGACAACCCGCACTCCCAACCCATTGAGTCCTGCCACCTGCTTTACCAACACAGACATGAATACCTTATTCCCTTTTACATTGAATTACTGTCTACCTTCCATCCTTGTTATCCTTTCATGGCCTTATATCAACCTTCCCTGGGATTTGGTCTCCCAACTCAATTTCGTCCCTGTCCTCAACAAGAAATTTCCTTACCGAGCTGTTCCTTGTCACGAATTGTGAAGCTTTTCTCAGTTCCAAACCTGATCAAAAATGATTGATCAGACAATGTAAATTTGTCTTTTATAAGTATAATTTTGTCTCAAATCCTACTACCCCGAATCATCTTTCGACTTTTTTGCTGATAGATCTTTTGTTTACTTATTAGTTATGCGTAAATTTTCTAATATTATAAGATTTTAGATGCAAACTGTAACAGAATGGCAGCAATTACAAATATTGAGACCATTCAGAACTCGATGAATGGTATCAAATCATATCGAGACGGACGAGGGGGGCAGAGAAAGTGATGATAAGTTTATGTCACTTTCTAAGCACTACACACTCCTGGAAGATTTCCTTAAATAAAGTAATTAAATGTCAAAAACGACTCATCATCCCTTCTAGCCTTTTTTTTTTTTTCTTTTCCATCATTTGACTTTTACACAAGGAAGGATACCAAAAAAGATGAGTTTGTTTTATCTTTTTTTTTCTTTTCAGACTCAGTCGTATACATACAAGAGACAGCTTGACAAACATTGTGATAGATAGTGCTGTGCCATAAGCTATACCCTTGAAATCAAATTATTTTTGACTGACAAGACAAAATGGCAGAGAAAGAACTCTGGGGAGAAATTTGTCACTTTTCTCTGCAGGACCCAGCTTGGGCAGATTTCCTATCTGTCAAGCCTTTGTGTAAAATTATCTTGGTGTAAAATTGTTGTATTTTTTTTCTTATTTTTTTTTTTCCTTTGATTAGTTGAAAACTGAGACAGAAGATGCCATCAAAACAAACAGAAGAATTCAGTTTCTCTGAGAGACACGTAGACATCAGCCGAATAACAAACAACAAGGTAGCCACACGCAGACGTAGTTTGGTAGTTGGCGATCTGGATCACAGTTAAGATATGAAAATTTGTTTTCATCCTTCTTCATTCATCTTTGAAATTTGATCAATAAAGAAAGGTAACATGGTGCCTGAAAACCACCGTGGAAAACTTTCAAGCCAACCCATATTGATCAATGTCAATCAAAGGTTTTAATACTGAGAGAAGTATATGTCTCTTTTTGTATATATCATTAGATTGGGCAGTATATGTCCAACAGAATGTGATAATTACAGTCCAATCTAATGATATATATATATACATACTATCTGCAAAATGTGAATACTTATATACATACATATATGTAAATATTTATGCCTACACCATGGAGTAGAGAGATGGGTGGTTTAAGAATGCTATTTCAAACTCATGCTTGCCAAAGGCACTGATAGCTCAGCAGGATCACAGTAAGACTACTTCCTGGTGGACATGGGTTTGTGTCCTGCATGGTACTCATTTTCTTTATTCATTTACTTGGTCGGCTGTTCGATTTTTTACTTGGTTTATTCCAGTGCCGAGTGAAATATGTTTCCAAATCAATTGCCTCTATAATTATCACATACCTCTTTATGAGAATTTATGACTGAATGTTCCTTTGAACAAGTTGGTAAACACAGTTGATATGTTGCAGGGTTTTATTATATATGTATCAGTGAGTGTGTATGAACATGTGGAATATTTACATTTATCTATATTTTGTGTGTGTGTGTGTGTGTCTTTCTTTTTTTTTCTTTTTTAGAAAAGTCTTTTAGTCACAACATCTCTCAGTTGCCACTATTCTCAATGTTTATGTCTATAGGGTTTTATCTAGTCAGACAGTAATAACTCCGTATCATATTTACTCTGGAATAGGTCCAACATTCAGTGTAATGGTGGGATCTGTTACCATCCTGATATCTTCTGGGAGTTGAATGATCGGAAACTTTTCTTCCTAACTTGAATAAAATAGAAATGATTACCATAAGATAACTGCATAAATCTCTTGACACTTAAAGCCCAACGTGGGCATGGAATCAGCAGCTCTTTCAATTTCATTCTGACATCTCTTTCTTGTAATGCTTATGTATAAATATATATATATATACATATATATATATATATATATATATATATATATGTATAGAGAGAGAGAGAGAGGGAGAGAGAGAGAGAGAGAGATGGTGTGTGATAAACACTGCTGGGGAGCCATGTTAATATAACTAGTTTTGTTTTTAAATCCCTGAAATATCCCAACAAGAAAAATCCATGCATAGTACCATAGTATCTAATTCTGTGTAAAACATAAAACCCTTCGATAAGATTGCATAAATTATATCAAAAAAGCAGAAAAAACTTTAAAGTAGATCAAAATTAAATAACATACTACAATGTAGTTACAAACTTTTGCAACACCAGAGCAACTAAAAAACAAATTTGAAAAAAATTCTTTTTAAAAGAAACAAAATAATAGAAAATTAGAAACCTGCTTAAAAAATTGGCTAATAACATGAATCAAAGTGTGAAAAAAGTACCCTTAAATTAACCAAAAGCAAAAACTGTCCTTTGTAATGTAATCTGAGTAAACACACCTTAGATGAAGCATTATTATTTATGTGTTGCAAGGTGAATAATTACTATTCATTCCAACCATCACATTTCAAATCAAACTGAAAATAATTCCCCATAGTTTATAAGTAATATGTAGGCTTAATCATACTGTCTATTCTATGAGCTGTAGTGTAACAAGGGTTTAACCATTGTTATAGAGCAAATTTCCACATTTAATCGATATTAAAAAATTACACAGAGAATGTGTCACTTGGCGTAGATAGCGAAAATAGAATAAACAATTTAAGAAAATTGGGCTGCTGCAGGAATCAAACCTGGAACCAATAAGGTAGCTGCTATAATGTAGCATTGATCTTCCCATTGAGCTAAACAGCCTGGCAGAAAGGCAAAGGTCCAAATAACTACTTTATCCCCATGTTCATATCTTGTTCATTCACTGTCCATATATGTGCTATTGTTCCTCAAAGTGGACAATTATTAAGAAATGGATACATCATCCTACAGAATAATTATGAATGTTATATCATTTGGAATGACCTCTCCTTATTACATAGAGAATGTGTCACTTGGCCTTGACAGCATGATAGAATAAACAATTAAAGAAAATGGGGATGCTGCAATAATTGAATCTGCAATCGATAAAGTAGCCTCTTTAGGATTGCGCCACTCTTGCCATTGAGCTAAACAGCCGAGTGGGAAAGTGATCAGTCTTTGATGTACATATATGGTAACAATTATCAGCAGGTAACGGAACATTATATAAGAAGAAAGAGTAACGAACAGTATGTAGATAGATAGGTAGATGTGAAAAGACTGTAATAGATAGATAGATAGATAGTTAGATAGATATGAAAAGACTGTGATTGATAGATAGATATGAGTAGACTGTGATAGATAGATAGATAGATTTCAAAAGACTGTGATAGATAGATAGATTTCAAAAGACTGTGATAGATAGATAAATATGAGAAGACTGTGATAGATAGATAGATAAATATGAAAAGACTGTGATAGATAGATATGAAAAGACTGTAATAGATGGATGTATATGAAAAGACAGATTGATAGAGCGATATTTGATTCTATTTAAACCACACAGACAACAACAGAGGAAGTGGAAATGAAAGAACTGCTTCCACCTTGGGGTTTGAATCCACATCCATATGATGAAAGTTTGCCAGTGAGCATAGCCTCCTGCCTAGCCTTTCAAAAATACCATCCTTGAACAGAAAAGTGGATTTGAGTAAATCATGTTGATTTATATTTGATCAGAAATCTAGAAATCTTTCATGTAGCCATTAATCTGTTTCCTGCCAGGTATATTTTTAATGATGTAACACTTATGCTGGGCTTTCCTCATGAAAAATTGATGAGAACAGGAAAACTTCATAGCAAGTTCAAAAAGGTTTTTTATTTCCAAACTAATTGACTGATACGTACAACAGATTATCTAATAAATATGCCATCCAGATGTACTAACTCAGTGTTTCTTGAACTATCTTGGTGTCATTCACCCTCAAGTTTTTATTACACAATCTCATTCACCAATGACTAAAATTTACTAATATGTACAACAGATTATCTAATAAATATGACATATATATATATATATATATATATATATATATATATATATGTAAATGTATGAATAATTAATAATTGTGTCATCCTCAAACAGCTGTTTAGTTGTATTACAACTCTTCAGTGAGGCTATAGACTCGATATCCCTTCCAATACCACTAGGTATACATATATATATATATATAATGTGTACTGTAGAGAGTGAGACAGACTCGGGAGTGAGGTGTTTGGAGGTAAGGTTTATTAATCCTTATAAATAAATTGTCCATACATGTTTCGGGATTCTTCCCATCATCAGTGGTGTGTGCTGTGTGAGTGTGTATTAATATATATATATATATATATATATATATATATATATATATATATATATATATATATGTGTGTGTGTGTGTTAAAATTAAATATTTTGATAATTTAAATGAGAAAGAATTATCATGAAATATAGATCTGGAGCCACATTACATCCTTTACATTTCTAAGTATTCTCACCATTTCACATCTTGTAAAAATAACTTCCACTTTCTAGTGATGTTTAGCTATCTTGCAAAAGAATAACACACTATCGTAAGATGAGTTATCATGTCTGTGGCACTGGACTGACGACTGCACCCTTTTACCAGAGAGTTCCCGAACACCTATGCTCAAGCCTCTTCCCTCAGATAGCTCTCAACCATTGAACCCCAAAATGGCTAAAAGATGCTAGAGGCACGATTTCCGAAAACCCCAGAGTAAGTAACAAACTATGTGTTGAAGTTTGTACGGCTATAATTACTACATTTGATCAACCATTTCTTTGCAAGATATTGGCAACAAGATGCTCCTCTGTTCTTGTCTTTTCTTCAGTTCAGGGAATATTTTTTTTGATATCTTTCCATTCCCAATGCATCTTCTTTCTTTCTTTCTTTCTTTCTTTTTTTATCTTTTTGATGAATAAAAGTTTGCATTCGATTTCTCACAGATCCTGGGGATACGAAACCAGAAATCTATTGTTATGTGTCACAAAAGAATCTGGAGTATTGTGAGAAACTTTGATCTAAGATTCGTGTCTCCTTTTTTTTGTTCTCCTTCTTTTTTACACTTTACTGAATAAAGTTCATGGAAAGAAAACTAACAAGTATCCAACTGTTTTCCATGATACATTATTTTTCCTCTAATGTTCCTTTCCTAATCCACAGGGATATATATCTATATCAGTATCTATATATACATATGGAGAGAGACGAACACTCTGTCTCTCTCTCTTTCATACTCAATGCTGACACAAATGGTAGGATTTAAAGAATTATACGGTAAACTATATATATATATATATATATATATATATATATATATATATGTATCCTCCTGAAATCCTTGTTCACAAAGCTAAGCCATTTATATATATATATATATACATATGTATATATATATATATATATATATATATATATATGTATATATATATATATATATTAAAAAATCAAAAAATGGATATATGATCCAACAGAATGATTATAAATTTCATTATATTATACAGGATGTCCTATTTGAAATGATCTCCCATCATGACACGGATAATTTATCATTTGGTCTTTACAACGTAAATAGAACAAACAATTAAACAAAATGGGGATGCTGGGAGAATTGAACCTGCGACTGATAGGGCCGCCACTTCAATGTAGCATTGCTCTTACGATTGAGCTAAACAGCTGCCAGTAATGCAAAGGCCCAAATAACAGCAGCCCTTTAATTGTTTATTCTATTTACATTATTTCAAATAGGAGTTTCTATGTAACAAACACAATTAATAATCATATATATATATATATATATGTATATATACATATATATATATATATATATATATATATATATATATATATATATATATATGCATCCATTTACATTCATACAACTGTCCTCTGATGTACGTGTATTGATTAAAAACTATACATATGTAAATATTTGCAACACAATGAATCTCCATGAGATCCTCAAAAGAGGAAGAAATCAAGCGAAGAATCACTCTAGGATGGCAAGCCTTTGGTAGAGCAAGCTCAACTTTCAAAAAGCAAACGATCCCAATAATCCTAAAAAGAAGAGTATACAACCAATACATTCTCCCAATAATCACTTACGGAGCCGAAACATGGAACCTAACAAAGAGACAGACCTGCAAACTGAGAAGCATGCAATGCACGCATGAAAGAATCATGAAGAGATCACGAGACAGCACAGTATATCAGGAAGGAAAAGGGAGTCCGAGTTAACGTAAAATCTATTGAAAAACTTAAATGGCAATGGGCAGGCCATGTTGTAAGAATGGAAGACAACCAATGGACATCATGGCTCACAAGATAGATCCCCAGAGAACGCATACAAAACCAAGACCAACAGAACACCAGATGGAGAGATGAACTGGACAAATTCAGGAAATACTGGCTCTACGGCGCCCATGATAGAGAATTGTAGAGAATCCTGAGGAAGGTCTATGTGCAACAACGGATGTTAAAAGACTGATGATGATGATGATGATGATGATGATGATACATGTATATACACACACACACACACACACACACACATATATATATATATATATATATCATTTATTCTCGGTCTTTTTCATCTCTTACAATGTGACAGTAAGTATTTAAGGAATGGACATATGTATAGATATATATATACACATATATGCATGTTCATATTTATATATACATACATATATATATATACACACATATATTCATATTTATATATATATATATATACATATATATATTCACATATATGCATGATCATATTTATGTATATATATACATATATATATATGTATGTGTGTGTGTTTATATATCATATATAGATTACTTTGTCTATTCAGCTTTACATATTACATCTGTTACATAATCTAGAGGTAAAATGGGAGAAACGATCAATGCATAATGATGGTAAATTGACAAGCAATAAATATTTTAATAGCAATAATTAATATGGAGGCACCTGAGGATTAAAAAGCAAGTGGAGACCAAAATAATATGATAAACATTGACTTTGTGTATCAAAGTCAATGTTTATTAATCTCTATGGTTTGTTCCCAATCTATACACAGACAACAGGCACCACATCAGATGTTTATGTTTGTCCCTTGCATTCTCCTTTGTGGTGTAAATCAAATTTGCTAAATGGATGTTTGCTCAAACTGCCAGCAGTTTGGCGTATTCAAACACAGTTAATTGAATACATTTATGGATTAATTTGGAGAGATTTTTTACATAGAGCATATTCATTACTATGAAGATATGAGAGGACAGTCAATGTTATTAATTAATTACTAGTTTTACTCTATCTTATTATTGTTGCTTTCTGGATGGTACATTTCATCATTATAATTTTATAAGTAGTTTTACTACCACTCATTATCGTAGCTTTTTATGTCAAAACTCTTTGTCAAGACACTTTTCATTTTTGCTTTTAATTTATTATGAATCTTACTCGATCTTATAATCGCTGATTTTTATCATTACACACTGGGTCAATACATACTGCACAATTGAACAACCATAGCCATAAAATACGGTAATGTGTTCTATCCTTTTTTATATGTGCATTTATTTGTGTGTTCCGGTGCTCCTGGCCATACCGTTTTGTTTACAGATTTCAAAATTGGCATCAGAACTCAACTAGACCTATTCTAAGAATTCTTTTTTAGATTTTTTGAATAATAAAGCTTTTTTGACTTGGGGGGGGGCTTATTTTGACGGCTTCATTAATGACATCTAGATTCTTCAGAATCTAGATATTTCAGATGCTTTCCAGTGGAAAATGCCTGTGATGTCAAAAATAGAATTTATTCTGACCATATTTATTCTTTGATGGAATTTTTTTAAATTTTGAATTCAACTAATTATTGGATTTTGATTAAATTTTCAGTACTTATGTAAGAAAATGACAATTTTTTTTAAACAAATTTTCCATTCCAAATTTTGGAAAAAAAATTTGGTTTCATGTGATTGTGCTGTCAATATATATACCCCTCCCCCTTTATTCAGTTGATGATTCAGCATACTTATTACTTTTGGACATTGATAGTTTTTCAAACATATTAAAGATAAGTCCCTAGAAAGATAAATTCTGTTTACCTTTTTTGAAAAAAGGTATAAAGAGTTTTGTATAAAACTACAAAATGAACTGAAATACTGCTCTTCTTGGCCAATATTCAGATTTATTTGTTAACTTGTATCTTAGGGTGATTTTCCATAAAAAAGTTTTATGGAATTTTTTTTATATTTCAAAATTTGAAAATTGATGTTTTCACTGATGGAGTAAACATTATTTCAAAAATAGTTTAATTTGTGTAATAATTTCTTTTTCTTTTTCTTTTCCAGACACAAATTTAGGCTTTTTTTCTTTCTGGTTAAATGAAAAAAAACTTGACAAATTTTTAGAAATTTTTAAATTACATTTTTAATTTCAATTTTTGATTTCTTAAAAGTCAAGGACTTTTCAAAGGTTGCATAAAAAGTCGTGTGAACATACAATCAACTGGATTTTCACTTTTTCAGACATCCATTGCATGCCGTCTTGCATTCAAAGTTTTGAATGATATGTCTTAAATCAATATTTCAATTCAATGCTGAGTTGACGTAAGGCCACTAGATGACCTTGTGACGTGCTTGTTTTCAGATGGTCCAATCGGCCGAAGCTTACATTTCCAAATTAATGATTCTGTATATGTGTAAGGATTTCATTCTCATCAAAAAATCTCTTTTGCTTTCTCTCTAGTGATTGTAAAATAATTTCTTTTTGCAGACTGTTCGCAATATGTTTTGATTCTGTCAACAGAACGTCACAATTGGTCTTGCAGTTTTTTCTCAGATTTTTGTTTGGCATTTCAATGTTGTCCTCTTCAATATCAACAGTGTCATCATCTCTTGTCTGTATTACCATGTTGCAGATGTAAATTTGAGCGAGGATTTTGAAACCAGATGGATGACATGAATATGCATCCAAAAGACGACATGTGTTTGATAGTTCCTGTTACCTCACTTATAGTCTTTGGCATCAGATTGAGTTTCAGAGCATTCTGTACAGGGCCAATTTGATACCATTGAGATTTAATGCAAATGATCTCACACTATCAATCATGACTGACATCTGTGTAGTTGATACAAAGATTGACAGCCAGTATGCCATCTTTTTGGACAAGAGTAAAAGATATTAGAGACACTTTCAATTATTCCTGCAGAAGGTAACTTTTTCAGTAAAGCACTCTGCTGAATCCATGCCACACTAATTCAATGTATGGAATCCACAGGGTGAGATAATAATGAGAGGATTTCCATTAAGTAATATCCTTTGTACTCCCATCAACTTGACTGCCATATTGGCAACATTGACCCCCTGTAATCTCACAAGTGAATGCCATTTTTAATCAATGTCTCCTTTATCAGGTTCTCAATGTCAGAACCTGTTTTCTCATCACAGTCTTCAAAAGATAGAAATCTGTTCTCAAAATCATGATCTATGCATTGAGGGTAACAGACGATAAATGTTGTCTGTTAGACATGAGTGGAATCAGGTGTTGCATCAACTATTATTGAATAGTATTAACCTTTGATCTTTCGGAGAGTATATGTTTCAAAAAGAGATTGGAACAGAAAGAAATTAATTTATTTTGTGCCTTAGCTGACAAATAATGTACTTGCAATTTTTTTTTCCCTCTTCCTGGCTTTCTCCGACCTTCCCAACATGGGCTTCAAATACAGAATCCCAATTAGTCAAAAGTTAGGCTAACCCAAGGAAGTTACCATTGTGAATATCGCCAATCAGATGAGAGGTACTTCAGAATGCTACCCCCACTTCCAACTGCCCTAGAATTATGTTAAGTTTGAGGATGTAAAATATTAGTTCAGTTAGCCTCGTTTGGTACTATTTGTTTCTGCAGAAAATGTACTGTGTATCATTTGAATGAATTCTTTGTTCGAGTTCTCTCTATTATACATAATTCAATTTATGCTAGTTACTATGTTTATGCTAAGGACTTCTGTCATAACTTTCTCCATTTTTCTGTGGTAAACCATCTTTTCTTTATTGTCTAAGTTGATGTGTAAACTGCCACTTTTCGAAAGATTTGATATGGTAAATAAAATATGGCTTGATTTTTTAATACTCCACACTAGCCAATCTCTCACAGACATTTCTCCATCATGATTTCAAAGATAACAACTGGAAAAATTTTCACTATCACTTTGAAATGTTTTGGGCAAGAGGAAAATGTCCATTCAGCACACATTTTTCAATGTTTTCTACACTTCTTTGTATCATATTTCCAACCGATTCCATCCTTTATATCATTGATGTATTCTTATTCATTGCAAGGTTTCAAGTTGATATTTCTATTATTGTTCTGATCATGTGGACATAGCGTAGTGGTTGCAGAATCAGACAAAATTACTGCAAGTAATCCGATGGTTCTAGGTTCAATCCCAGTGTAAGACAATAATAATACTACTAATGTTAAGAGGGGAGTGCGGTCAATATACCTCCGTCAGTTAGATAAAGGGTTCAGTTCATTACTTCTCCACACCTACCAGATGATACCTGATGAAGGCCGTAGAGTACAACAGCCGAAACGTTGTATGAAAAACAACCAAGATGAGGATGGTCTGAATAATAATAGAAATAATGAAAATACCTCATCTCAAAAATTCAGAGATATATTTCAAGTAGATGTTATTCTGTTCACTTTCAGGTATGATTTCTTTGGGCACCATAGTTTATCATCAATAGTTAAGGTTCAGATGAAGACATTTGTTTACAGTTTGTTCTTGAGCCGATGGTTCAGTTTTTGCTGATGAATATTCATCATTTATTTTTTCGGATGAAGTGATACCCATGTCTAGTAATGACCTCTTTCCTGTGTGTTCTCGTTTATTTCTTGCACTTTTTTGTTTTCACTCTGCTTTGATGCTCCAGATATTCTGCTTAAGCATTGCACTGATATGATTAAAACATGAAATTCTTACTTGAAAGTATAAAGTGTAATACGGCACCAAATTTGCACACAAAAACATGTCTGCCTGCCGACCAGCCCTTTGCCGAATTCCTAACAAGCCAAGATATTAGAAACTCATTAGTCAATATCTGTGTGTTGGTTGGCCAAACAAAATCCGATGACAATCACATAAGCACTCCCTTGCATGTTTATATTTAATCAATTCAATCTCCCAGGGGAAGAACCACAGAATTCTGTAACATGAAACCATTAACTCTTTGGAATCAGGAAGACATTAAATTTTTTTTTTAAACTTTTCTTATAGATAGTATTGTCAAACTGTTATCTTCTGTGCAGATCAGCTATATATATATATATATATATATATATATATATATGTATGCATAAAAATATATATAATTTGAACAAGTGATATGACTGGTTAAGGTGGAGTTCGCTATGGGTCTGACTGACTTTGAAGTTCCAAGTATTTGATGTATCTGAGGGGGTGGGTTAGATGTTGATGTGAGGTTATTGTTAGTAAGAGGTTTATGAATTAGAGATCTCTGTGATTAGGATTATTAAGTTTGGTGTTAAGTCCATTAGAGTTTTGAGTTTGCTGATCTGCATATCCTTCATGCCTTTCTATAACTTTAATTACGTCCATGGGAGTATTTTTTTCTATTTTTTCAATGATAGTAAAGCTAGCATCTGTGGCAAAATTGTGGCCGGCTTTGCGAAACTGCAGTTCTACGGGAAGTGGACTGGGATTGTTTTGTGATTTAATTCTGTGTCTCTAATTGCTGAGTTTAACGTTAAATTGCCACTTGGACTTGCCTATGTATTGTAACTTGCATCTATTGTATAAATTTGTATATATATATATATATATATTTATATATATACACATATATCATAACTGAGAGACTTGCATACCTATGTGTATTTTCACATACACATATGTGCACCAGCATAAGCTTACTTTGTTGTTATTTCATAACAAAAAGACCAGGAAACATAAATTTTAATCAGGTGAATCTACACTTCAGCTTGATTTTGGAAAAAGTCTTTCTCAAATAGAGTCATTAATAGACATGTCCTGTTGCCATATCAACTACAAAGTTGGGAGTGGATTAGAGAACAATCAATTAATAGGTAACATAAAAGTGGAGAAGGGACAAGTCAGTTACACATGTGAACCAATCAACAGACTAATATGATATGCCCAAGCACTTTTAGCAAGTCTTTGACACACTTTTTGAAAAATTTAGATTTAGAAAATGTTGTTTTCAAGCTCTGTTACCATGATTCTTTATTTTCTTTGCCGATAGTCCAAATTTGCATAAAATTTCTTCCTAGAATATCTTTGAAGCATTGCTTATGGGCCCACAGATCACTCATGGAACCCACAATGCTACCATGTCTGCCCCACCCTCTGATCAGCACTGTTTGTATCAAAACACTCTTGATTATTACAGTCATTTTATTACTAGTTTTACTCCATCTTACTACAGTTGCTTTTTATCATAACACCCTGTATTGATATTCTCTTCTTTATCACAATGATTTTATTATTAGCAAAGGGTCTACTTAAACAACTAGAGTATTTTCTGATTTTGTATAGTGACCCTTGCCCCATTTCTGTGGCCTTGTGCCAGACGGAGTTAGAGGCATTTTGCTGTTAGGTAATGGCTAACAAGCTAGTTAAGCTGATCACTTCTGCTGAAATGAGTTCAATCCTCACCAAATGCCCCACACTTGAGGCTTTATGATCTTACCACGGATTATCAACTTTTTGAATATTTTGAACTCCATATCCGTAGTAAGATGTCCAATGATCGGGAAGGGTTGATTAATGCTTTTAATAAATTCATAACCACTAAACCTAAAGATTTTCATAGAGATTGCGTATTATCATTGGAGGATCATTGAAAAAAGGTTATTATTTCAGATAGGTTATATTTTGATTAAATATTTACTGTTTTCTATCATTTGTATCATCCTTCATCTAAGTATTCAAAAAATGGCATTTCATTTGTAATAACACAATATCTGTGAGACCAACCTTCTAACCACTGGCCTCATTCTTTTTGACACTTTGTAATTAGACATTCTTATGCTAAGATTCAAACAATTTTCTAATTTCTCATTTGATGTACATCATTTGAAAATGATTTGATTTTTTTTAAATAGAAATTATTCTCTTCCTTTAATCCTGCCATTATCTTTTTTTATTTTTGTTTAATAGAGTTATAATTGTTTTATACATTAGTTGAAATCTTGAAAGAATATCAAATTTAACAAGTAGTTTTATTGCTAACCATTTTGGCTGAATGAAATATCTAGAATAACAAAAGAAATTGCATATATTTGTTTTGTGAGAGCGAAGCTTTGTTAGAAAAAACAGTAGAATATTTTGAGGTAATTTTCGCTTTTACATCATATTATACTTAGTTACTCAACTTAGCATGACACAAGGCCACAGGACTGGAGCACTAGAGTGAGGATAAAACCCACTTTCAATGGTCTAGTGTAAATGGCTAGTTAACTATTACTCTAAAGCAGACATCCATCAGGATTTTAAAACTTAATATTTCAGACCTTTAAGCAGAAAATGGAATATCATTATACATCCATTTTATGTTCTTATTTTTGTGTAAATGCATGCTAAGATGCTGTCTAATTGTATTTGAAGACTGCAGAAAGATTCCAAAACTGATTCCAATCTAATTTATTTTGTAATAAGCTTTTTGCTTTCTATTTGTGTTTTTTTTTTCTCTCACATCTTTCATTTATCTATTTCTCAGAAGTTCTTTCTCTCTTTTTTTCTCGTTTTTTTCAAATAGCTTTTGATATCCTTATTTTTCATTTTTTTCAATTTATTTCCATCATTTCTTCTTCCTCATTTTTCGTCTTGATTCTTCTTTCTTGTTTTGTTTTTCATAATTTGTTTCTGACTTGTTTTTTTCCCACTTTTCTGTCTTTCTTTCGAGTTTTTTTTCTAGTTTCCTTTACTTTGTTCTTTCACACTCTCTTATAATTTTAATCTTTTCTAATTTCTTTTCTCTCTTTTTTCTTTCTTACTTTTTAAGTCTTTTTTTTTTTCTTCAAATTTTATTGTTCTTTCATTCTGATTTTCGTCTGTTTTAAAAAATGTTTTTTCTCCTTTTTCTATTTCTCTGTCACTCTATTCTTCTTTTTGTTTTTTTCTTTCTTTCTCTAATTATTTTTCTCTTTTCTTTCTTTCTTTCTTTCTCTTCCTAATTATTTTTCTCTTTCCTCTCTTTCTAGCTTCATATCTCTTCATCTTGTTTTTACTTTCTCTTTTTCTTATTCTTTATTTATTTTTTCTGTCTCTCCATCTGATTATTTTTTCTCTTTTTTCCTTCCTTCTTTCTTTCTTTTGATCTCTGTTATTTTTCTTCCATTTTTTTTTCTTTCTTTCTCACTATATGTTTCTAGTTCTTTTTTCCATTTTGTCTTTTTACTTCTTCCTTTTATCTCTCTCTCTCTCTCTCTCTCTTTCTTTCCTTTGGTAAATCGTTGTTTATTGATTTTATATTTTGATGGTTTTCATTGGATAATTATCATGTAGCCAGTGGCCACAATTACAAAAATATTGCTTGTTACTTTTTATTTCTGGATAGGGAAATTTCCTAATAATTTGGCTATTGGTTTTAAAATTTCAATAGTTTCTACTAAGCAGTTGAAGTCAACCAAGTGCAAAGTGGTAGAATTTTGAGAGAGAGACAAGAGAGAGAGAGAGAGAGAGGGGGGAGAGAGAGAGTATATGATTAAGAAGTAGAGAGGAATAGTTGTTAATGAAAGGTAGTGCAGGAAGTGAGAGTTGGATAGATAGATAAATAGATGGAGAGAGAGAGAGAAAGAGAGAGAGAAAAATTGACAGATGGATAGATAGAGAGAGAGTGATATAGATATGAAAATAGACAGATAGAGAGAGATAGATATACAAATAAATGGATGGATAGATGAATAAATAGAGAGATAATGGATAGAGAGAGAGAGAGAGAGAGATGAATGCATACAGAGAAGGAGAGGAAAAAAGTAAAAAGAGAGGAAAGTGTGAATAGCAGGTTGAAAGGAAGGGTTTTAGCAAGGTAAAAATAAACAGATGAGAGAGGAGGTAAGAGGTAGAGAGATAGATGTAAATTTAAAATTTTAGATGAAGCATTTTCAGAATTATCACAATTAATTTTTTTCATCACAAATGAAAATGCTTCTTCAAAAAAAAAATACAAGACCATTACTACGCAATAAAACAAAAATGGCATGGAGATTTTGAGAAATCATGGCTGGGTAATTACTGACGTTTGGCCAGCTTTTGGCAGAGCAAGCCCAACCTTCAAGAACAAGAAATTTCCACCAACCTAACCAAAAGACTGCACCTCAAACTGAGAACTATGCAAAATGCACAAGAGAGAATCATGATCAACCTCACATGGAGAGATCACAAGACAGCACAGTATATTAGAAGAAAAACAGGAGCCGAGATATCATATAATCAATAAGAAAACTTAAATGGCAATGGACTGGTCATGTTGCCAGATGGACAGACAACCACTGGACATCACGACTCAAATCCCCTGATCTCTGATCACATGTGAAATCAGGGCTAACAAAATATAAGATGGCATGACAAACTAGATAAATTCAGAAAGTACTGATTCTGTGACATCCATGATAGAGAGGTCTGGTAGAGGTCTATGTCCAATGACAGATACTAAAAGGCTGATGATGAATCATCAAAGCCTCTTTAGCCGAAATGATGAATTCCAAAGGTGTGATATGCGAGTTCAAGTCTAATTGAAAGCTTCCACTATTTTCTTCCTGATTTGATTAGTTTCAAAGTGCTGTGATAAAAAGCAACAATAATAAGATGGAATAAAAGTTGTGATGATGATGATGGTGATTATCTCTCCCATTTAAACAAATTGTGTTCAAAGGGTTGATTCTTAATGATGGGATTCATATAATGTACTGGAACAATCCATTAAAACATGATTAGCTAATGCTCTAACACTAAAATCAAAGGATGTCACGGACTGATCCATTTATAAACTGTTTCAGTATCAACTCCATAAGTGTCACAGAGCACTAACACTTTTGGTGATTATTTTCCCTCAGATTCCGATGAACCAGTTTCACACGACATGCAGGGCTGTGATTTTGTCTCCATTTTCCGAACTATCCGTGCACACCAAATCGTTGTCTCCATAGACCTTGCGAGTATTTACAGGGCCGCAGTGCTAGTTCGACACCTAAAAGGTTCCAACTGTCTGGTGAATGGATAATCCACACCTGAAAGGAGAAGTGAGTTCATGTCTCTCCCTGGGGCATTAGTGCAGAATGATCACAAGCTGTCCCAGCCAGGGTTTGAACTTGGTTCACTAATTCTATTTTTCCTACCATCAACCATAAGGCCATCCATACTATCAATTTCTTTTTTCTTTTTATTTTCCTCTACTTGTCTTATTTAGAGATGAAAAGAAGAAAACAAAAATAATTCTGTCTTTCTGTTTCCATTGCAACTAGTCAATTGTAAGTACAACACAACCTCGAGGAAATATCACCCTACATTCTGTCTAAATGAACTGTTCAGAAACCTACGTAATGACAACAAAAAAACAAAATGGCTTCTTCTCTCCAACGTTGTTATCTTGTGTGAGTGTATGTTTTTTAATTTCAAATTTTAGCTCTTGCTTGTTCGTCAGCACTGATTGTACTTGATATTGATTCAACATTAATCAGAATCGGTAAGTACATAGCCAACTACACATGTGCAAACATACCTTTTCTTTTCTCAACTGAAACTTTGCTTCCTCCTATTGTTTCCATGTAAGATACTCCTTGTTTGGCTTCGTTGACAAGAATTCATTGCACTGTTAAACGCACAGAATGACTTTTGAAAAACAACAAGAGATTTTTTTTTTTTTTGTCTTGGAGTCAAGTAGAAAGCTTCTAATATTAATCAATTGTTAATAATTCACCAGAGCATTTTTTTTTTCTTCTTAGAGAAAGCTAAGAGAGAACAGAATAGCTGAGTTTGTTTAAAATTTAATGTCCTGAAGTCAGGAGCCTTTGAGGAGTTTTGCTTATTCTGCAATTTTTTGTAGATATTTATGTCTTTCCTGAGATAAAATCAATAGTCCGATAGCAAACACCATTTTTCAAGATATCTTCGAAAGGAGGTGGAAGCGGGGATAGAAGAGCATCATATTTGAACAAGCTTTGATGCCTTTAACTAAACCTCGTATAGATACAGATAATTTTTTTAAAAGAAGAAAAATGGCTGACTATGGCTGTTGCTCCAGCAACCGAGATTTATCATAAGTTGAAAAAGAGTAGAAAACAACAGGAAAAAAGTGATCTGAATCGTGTGTTGTCTTCATCAGCATTTTCATGTTTCAAATACAACGTCAAAGCAAATTTCCATTGTTTAAGAATAGGTCCCATTGTCTTGTACCATACATGACTAAGATTGACAAGAAAGGTACCTCTCCAGGGAGCGATGGTTGCTGAGCTAGTCTAGCAGATTACAAATTGATTTTGATCCTCACTGGGTGCTCCACACATGAGGCCATGTGATATTCTAAGATGAAGTTTGCCAGAAGCACACCTCTCCAGGAAGCAATTGTTAGTGAATTAATCAAGTAGACCATTACTACTGTTTGGTGAGTTTCATCTTTACTGGGTGCTGTGCACGTATTGTCTTGTACCATACTCAGCAAAGTTTTACAAGAAGGGCACCCCTCCATCAACCAATTGTTGGTAAGCTGGTCTAGTCGACCATTACTATTATGTGATGAATTTCATCTTTACTAGGTGCCCCTCGGACCATTCTGAGCAAAAGTCAGTAAAATGGGCATCTCACTAGAGAATAATTTATGGTGAGTTACTCTGCGTGGTCCTCATTAGGTGCCCCACATATGTGGCCTTTTGTCCGATCAAGCTAGGCTTAGTAAATACCAATTCAGAAATGCTTTTTCAAATGGTCCAATTTTTTAAAAAATTAATTCAGAAATTTTAAATTCTTGAAAATTGGTTTCAAGCTTTCTCATTCGACTAAATACGAGGGATATTTATTGGGTTTGGAGCCTAAGGTACAAGAATAGTCACCCAGTTCCAGTTACATCCTTATACAGTTCAACTCTTTTAACAATCAACAGAAAAGTTCACAACTTTAGAGCCAACAATTGCACAGAAAATGGATAAAATCATCTATTGTGCAATCACCCACTTTTTAACCATGTTGCCATCAGGAGCATTCTTTATTAGTATCAAAACCATGTCCTTGTGGATATCCTTTGATAAGAGGTCCTTGATACAAAAGTTGTGGATCAGAGCACGATAAGCGATATTGTCCATTTCCTCAACAATTATTAAGTCTCAAGTTTCAATTTTCTGAAACAGAAAATAAACAACTATGAACTTTAAATTTTCTGTCGACCATTCAAAGAGATTAACTTTGTGTGAATTCTATTGTAACAACAATGTGAAATATCCTTGCACCTTAGGGCCACGAACCTATCGATATCCCTCATAACTTGCATCCTTCCAGTTTAGACCTTAAACTTATCAAGTTGGAAATAATAATCAAAATTAGTTTTTATGTCAATTTATAAATAAAGAAAAATATGCTACTCTTTGATTATTAGTTATCATAATTTGCATATGCTTCACAAATGAGATAGGTGTGTATTTTTCACAAAATGCCAGAGATCAGTATTTGAGTCTATACGTAAAAGCTCGGATTTTGAAAGCTGATTTTCAAGGCAGGCTTTCTCCATTTGAAAGACTGGCAAGAGACAATCTTCCAATCTAGCATTTTCCTTCACATGCACCTTCTTCTCTAAGCTTAGTAAATATAATTTTCACGGAATAAAAAAAAATATTCCTCACAGAAATGTTCAGATTTTAAAAAATACGCTATTGCAAATCTCCTATCTCTTTCTCAAGTTCGTCCATTTTTCTTCTCTTCTGTGTTTAATCGGTACGATAAATTGAATCAGTAATAAATGAATTTATAGATATATGAAAAGACCTACTGACAAATCAATGAAAAGATCATTTAAATTTCAACAACGATAGATTAAAATGATTGTGGAAAGTAAATAACCAGACTGATACAAGATAAACCAACCAGTGGATTAATCAATGAATAAATAAATCAGTTTTTTTTTTTGATAAATAATGAAAGAAAAATAAATATATAAAATTTTTTTTTATCTATCTATCATCTAAAGAGGGAATACAATTATTCTTAATTCTATATTTTTAAATAAAAAATCAAAACCAAAGCAAATGTTACCAGGCAGCCATCGTATATGATTAGAAATTGCATACAATAACCGCAATAGTTAAACAAAGAACTATAATCAGTGTTATTTCAACTTTTCGCAATTTAATAAAGCTATTGTTTGTCTAGATAGAAAAAAAACATGTACACAAGCACACATATATGCAAAGCAGCTGTGCAAACTACAGCTACTTCTGCCAGGAAATCCTCTGAACAATTTTAGTTCAGCTTAACTTTATTAGAAACCCTCAACCAAAACTGTCAACATAATTCTCTTCAGTTTTCAAGTTGGTCTGATGTCTGACTGTGTATCAATAATGCTTACAGGTCGCACCAATGGAGCAAGAGGGTTGAAAATTTCAGCATTTACTCTTTGTTACACCAACAAAAGTACTTTTTTTTTAAAACCCCGACCCCTCCACCTAAATGGTGTGTTAGTGTGTGTGTGTATGTGGGGTTCAATTTGCAATGTAAGTTTATGCTAAATTGATCCCTTGGTTTTTATCTCGCAGCAATCATGTATTTTTTTTTTTAATTCAGACCTTTTTAGTGACCACTGCCCGACAAAAGGCATGAGAGGTAACTTATCAATTGATCACCCTAATTTCCAATTTTTTAATTAATCACTCCCAATACAGCATACTGCCAAACGTCATTGGTCATGTGATGGTTTCTATTGAGTGACTAACCAGAGTTCTTTGTTTTTTTTTCCACCCAATGCCTCTTCTGTTTGTATCTATTTTTTTTTTCTTTATTCATAGAACACAATGCATGAATGAATGATTTTTTTATGGACACTGGATACTGGGGGTTCTCCCCTCCTCCCATCCCGGTAGCACAAAAAACAAAATGAAGAATTATAGACACATTTTGTCCCTGGATTTCATTTGTATTTCCACTTTTCCAGTATCACTTCAAAGCGAATTTCTGTTGCTTAAGCATCAGTCTTTCAGTATCCATTTCTGAGGCCATTCTTCAACTGATAATATAATAACATTATGAATTTGTTTGTTGATAAAAAGTACAAATGTTCTTTTAGACTCTCCCTTTCTCACTCTAACACTGTCTGTCTGTCTCTCTACATATAGGTTGATAAAAAGTGTATACATTTTTAAGACTCATTTTCTCTCTCTCTCTCTCTCACTCTCTCTTTCTCTCTCTCTATGATACTTACAAATCAGGAATGCAATCTAATCTAATATGAAATAATATCCAATGTATGATGGGTTCATTTCATAAAATGCTCGGTACATTCAGCATTAAGTTGATTTAGAGTAGAGCTTAAAATATAATTGAGTGAGTATCCTTACTTCATTATATACATAAATATATATATATATATATATATATATATATATATATATATACATATATATATATGTGTGTGTATTTGTGAGTTTGTGTGTGTGTGTGTGTTCATTAATATTGAAGCCTTTTGTTTGTTTGTCTGTGCCTTTTCTCCGCTTTTGTTTGAACTACATCAGTGAGGCCAAGAGGGGGGGGTCTGTCTCAGTATCTCAATACACTTTCATCTTAGAGGGTTCATTTCAGAGTCATTCCCATCGGTAAAAACACAGGAGGTGAGATCAGATCAATCAGAAATTCAAGGAAGAGTTGAAACCACAGCATTGCAAGGGTCTGCAAAGATATTGAGAAAGGTGCAAGAGATTTGAGGAGACTTGCTGTCATCCAATCTGCAGTGATAACCATAAGTGTCAGAGTCCAGTGACAATGATGGGAGTGAGATTGGAACAGTTCATAAATGGATCAATTCCATAAGACCCTTTGATTTTATTGTCAGAGCATTAGCTAATCATATATTCATAGATTGTTCCAGCACATTATATGAATCCTCGCATTAAAAATCAACCTTGTATGACAATTTGTATAAATGGGCAGATAGATAATTCCCCTTTTCATGGCAGGGAATGGGTGCAATCATCATCATCATCTTTATTAATATTATTATTATTAAAAAGATTTTAATGACAATAAGATGACATAAAGACCAATCAAAATCTAATTATGAAAGTTGAAAATATAAAGTAAATCAAGATATAGATATAAGTAAATTTTTTTTGAAAATGATCCTGGATGGTGAGTTTCACCTGCTGTAATCAGAATGTCAGGGACTTCACAGAAAAAAAAATCCTTTGATTGATAAATGAATAACAGCAAAACAACAAAAAAGTACATTTGGATGATATTAGGAAAGCTTCTTGTTGAAAGGCTGCCTGAAAGCAGTCCTGGAGGAAGAAGAAATAACATGTCATCATAAAAAAATTTTTTCTAAAAGTAAAAATCTTGTTTCATTCAATATGGAATCTAGGATCATTGTTTGGGCTCAGTGAATATATGGAATAAAAGTTCAGGATTCTCTCACAGCAATAGACAAATAACGTAAGCAGCTGCAGCAGCCGCAGCAGCAAGTCTCCACCAAAACCAACGAGAGAAAAAAGGCCAGCGCTGTAGACAGTAACTGGGATGATGCCATTCAACAGAAACATCTCAGACAGAACAGACATCGATAGCAAGCCTTACTCTCCAGATCTAACACAGCTTCTTACTCCACGCCCCCCCCTGCAATTTTGTCTTGCAACTCTGATGGACTTGAAACTTCTCCTTCTTCCTTCCTTCCTTTTCTTTCCTTCCTACCTTTTTCCTTTCTTTCTTCCTTCCTTTCATCCAATCTTCCTCCCCTCTTCCCCCCTACCTTCCTTCCCTCCCTCTCTCCCTCCCTCATTTCTTCCTTCCCTCCCTACCTTTTTTCCTTCCATCTTTCCTTTCTATCTTTCTTCTTTCCATCCTTTTTTCCTCCCTTCCTTCTCCCTTTCATTATTTCTTTCTTCCCTTCCTCATTTTTTTCTTTCCATCCTTCCTTATTCCCCTCCCTCCCTCCTTCCTTCCTTCCTTCCTTCCTTCCTTCTTTCTTTCTTTCTTTCCTCCCTACCTTTTTTCCTTCCGTCCTTTCTCTCTTTCCTCCTTCCATTCTCCCTTCTTCTTTTCCACCCTTCCATCTCTCCTCCATCCTTCCCATTTTCCATCTTACTCATTCTCTCTCCCTCTCACTCTCTCTGTTCATTTCTTCTCACTCAGCATCCCCAATTCCCACAAAGTATTTGTCAGATGCACAATTTGAATAAACAAAAAATCATACAAATATAACAATGCAACCAATGTGGTCTTGGTATTGTGACTTGAGGGCCGCCAACCGAGGTTTCAAAATGGACATCTGTGGAGCTTGAATATGTTTCAATCAGCACTAGTGCAAAATACCATTGTGAATCATGCGTCTTATATGCCAGCAAATTATATATATATATATATATATATATATATATATATATATATATATATATACATATATATACATATATATATATATATATATAGTGAAATAATAGATTTGCTACACAGGCATGATTTCTGCCCTTCAGGCTTCTTCAGGCGAATGATTCAACCTACATTCGATCTAATCAGACGTTTATTGAATTACAGATTTGTACTTAGTATATTTTAAACTCTAAATATATAAAAAAAACATTTTCCTAAAAATTTACCTCATTTATCTGTTAATGTAATTTTCTTCAGTGTTTTATGCATATATTTATATATACACAGGGGTAGCAATGCTGTTAGGTTATACCACTGAAGGGGCATCTGACCCCTACAGCCAGCTCAGGCATCAGCAAAAACAGTGAGTATATACATATAAGTATTTGCATAGGTACTTATGTGCGTATATGAGTGTATATATTCACTATTTTGTATGTAGGTACATCTTTTAGTGCGTGTATATATATATATATATATATATATATATTTAGATATATATATATATATAGATATATATGATTATAAATTGCATTACTTTATACTAAAACTCTATTCAAAATGATCTCCCGTTATTATATGGTGAATGTATCATTTGGCCAAGACAGCATAATCAAAAGGATAATTGAAGAAAATGGGGCTACTGCAGGAATTGAACCTGCAACCAAAAGCATGGCCACTTCAGGAATCAATGTATATGTATATATATATATATATATATATATATATATATATATATATATATACATATATATTATTGTGTCATCCACAGACGGCAATTTCAACGCATTACTTCTCTTCAGTGTGGCTATAGACTTTATACCATCCAGTACTGCGAGGCAGAATTGAAACCCCCACATCGGACTTGATGTGATGAGTGTTGTTCAGTTTAGTGTTTATATATATATATATATAGTGTTTATATATATATATATAGTGTTTATATATATATATATATATATATATATATATATATATATATATATACATATATATATACATATATATATAAATATATGTATATATATATATATATATATATATATATATATATATATATATATATAAATATATATATATATATATATATATATATATATATATATATATATATATATATATATATATATTTATATATATATACATATATATTGTACAATTAGTAACTGTACAGATAGCCCTACTGTTGGGTCATTCCTCTGAGGGGGCAACAAAGCTAAACAGGACTTTGGGCTATTCACATACTGGCCCTGCCAACTAAGGACCTGAAGACATAAAAGACTCTTCCAGATCTCCATTCACACAACCAAGCCATCATGCAAAATAATATCCATGATCAATAGATTTTGATAGTACTCCATATGAAATAACAACTTACATGCATGACATAAGCAATACATTAAAATCATAGCTGAAAGGAAGGTGGTGTTTGATCAACACTGCTGGGGGGAGCTGTGTTAATATAAGTGTTTCCAAGAGATAATTTACACGTAGAACCATAATAACAAAGTATGTGTAAAACAGAGGAAAAAAACACTGAAGAAAATCACATAAATTGCCTGGATAGATATTGGGAAATAAGTGACTGAAGAGACACAAAGAAATCTTGAGCTTTCTAGACAGCATATATGAACAGTAGGGGGCATCAAATTGTAAGTCTGGAGGCAGTGGCAATACAAGGAACAGGCTTTGTTTCTGGAATAATAGTATGAAAAACAAAACCAAAATAAAACAAAGAGTTTGGTAGAAAGAGAGAGGAGAAATAGTGGTGACAGCTCAAGTCAGCAAGATAGATTATCTCCCTTAGCTGCCCTTGTGCCCATAGTAAGGAGCCTGGGGCTAAGTTTCGGTGTTACTGAAAAGTGCCCTGTGGGAGGTGATGAAAGGTTGAGAGAAAGTGATGATAAATACACAAAAGATGAACCTTATTGAGGTGGGATCAGAATTCATTTTTTCCTTTTTTTTTCCAAGAACTACTTGACTTGTCTGAGAATCAATAGATAAATATTTTTGGTATCAAAATCCAATAGAATTGTAATTACATGCCAATCAAAATATTCAATAATTATTCTACAGCAAATCCTTCAATTAGAAGATGAATGCAAGTATCCATTAAAGCTGATTCCCCGATACAACCGAATTATATAAAAAAAACACCTAAATTTATCCGTACCTTGCATAAATGAACTACCATAGCCTGCCCATATATCAGAGTTGATTATCTAAAAAATGATTTGAATAGATAGATCTTTTATCTGAAATTATCTAAAAGACAAAGATCTTCAATCTAGAATTATCTAAAAATAATACCTACACAAAATCTGGGCATTGATGGTCCAACATGATCTAAAAGATTCCAAAAAGCACTTTTTGGAACACACAAAAAAGCATAGATGGTGCCTAGTGGAGTACTCACACAAATTTTCAAGGATGCAGCCCAGAAAAATTGTGACCTGGAGTTCCTGGAGATACTCACACACACACACACACACACACACACACACACACACACACACACACACATACATATCGACATACAGATGAGAACAAGAGGTATTGGTTGGTTAGTCAGGCAGGCCTTCTGAGGGGCCACTGTGATTTCATATAAAATAACTATAAATAAGGGAAATAGTCTAATTTTATTTGCTAATAACACTACACATTTCTTACTGATACTCGTACAACCACTTGTAAGTGATAACGTGAGAAAGCACAATAACCCGGGGCTGGGGGAGGTCATTAAGGGAGTGAATTCAGAAAACTCTAGGTTTATTAATTATGTTCAATCATTGATTTTTGCTTTGTCTTAAAGTACAAAGACATCTTGGGTCTGGATGCATGATCCGTGAAAAATCATGATATTTACGGTCAACAGTCACACCTAGGATTCACAATATCATGCTGTTATAAGGAACAATTAATTGCACATTATTAGGTAAAAGTTTACAATGCACGTGCCACTATTACTATACCTAGAGCAAAAAATGAACTAAGTAAAGCACTGGAATTTTTTTATTGAAACCCACACAATATATATATATATATATATATATATATAAAGATTTACGGCTTTAAACATTAAATATTATAAAAATTTTTCAAAAGATTTTTTTGAGTCACTTCAGTCATCTATTTCCCAATATCAGTCGATGTGATTCATGTAATTTTCTTCAGTGCTTTTTCCCTGTTTCACTTACACTTTGTTATCATGGCACAATATATAAATTGTCTCTTGTTAAGATCATCAGTCGTTTACCATGTAACTGTTTTGGGCATTTTAAAGAACAAAACAATTATATCAACATGGCACCTCAGCAGTGTTGATCAAATGCCGCCTCCCTTTCTTATTATATAGTTTATGCTATACATTGAGTTTGTCATTTTATGCAAGGTTTTATGTGTATTGTCCATTGATATCATTTTAATACTACATATCTATTTTTTGAAACAGGGCTTACTTACGTAGGTTACCCTAAAAATATTTTCAACGATGAGGGATCAGTAAGTACATCAATTGACATGATTTGCTCTTTATGTCATTTCTATTGAATGTTCACCCATGTGAATATTGAATCCTTTGTGTCAGTTTTAATGTCTGACAGCAAGCAAACCAACTAATGATATCATCTTTAAGAATACTAATTATACAGAAAAAAAATATACATATATATATACATATATATAAAGTCAAATTTTTTAAATATCCACATCTGATTTTGAGAAAACTGATCTGGCAACCCAGTAACTGCCAACTACCGTCACATTGCACAATATAAGACAATACTTGCACTTTTAGATATTCACAGACGAAATATTCTCAATGACTAGATTTGGTCCTCTATTTCCGAAATAATAAAAGAAAAAACACAGATGAGAAGTCTGTTGATAAGAGGGTTTATAGTATTTCTACCTTCCACATAAAGAGTCGTTAGCGCACTCGGTTGATTATTGTTTAGCTAAACAAAAACTAAAACATTGTCTCCCCCACCATCTCTGCTCCAGATCCCCCATGATTAATTTCTATTTCTTTCTTCTTACTACTTGGGTTTCATATGAGGGAAGCCTGGCCAACATGTGTGCTCATGTATGTCCTTGTTTTTTTGTTTAAATCTTTTTTTATTTTTCCTTTTTTCCTTCAGTTCTAACAACTATGATTGAAACTGTTACATTTTTCAGATATTCTGCACCATTTAATTCTTTGTTTCCAAATTCAATTTGGTAAATCGCATTTGCGATTTCACTTTTGATCAAACATCCGACCCAGAATCCAAGAGGAGGCAAGATTTTGTAATTTTGTCAATTCTTTTTCAAGTGTATTTGGAAAAAAAATACTAAAAACATAAATGAATATAAGCAAACATGTGTACATACTTTAAAGGTGATGTTATTTTAATACTGCATATCTATTTTTTGGAACAGGGCTTACTTACGTAGGTTACCCTCAAAACGTTTTCACTGATGAGGAATCATTAAGTATATCAACTTATCAACATAGAACTTACAAACTTTCAGAGATGTATAAAACCTGTCCGTAAATTCAAATTATGAACGCTGCAAGACCTACATAAATTTTCACATCAATAAAATTCTATACTGAATTGTCTTTAACAGAAATTAGTCTTTAAACTCCCTTACAGACTTGGCAAGAGGTAGTTATGTAAATTGTTCAGACTGAGCAGCGAAGACCAAACTTTGGAAGGACGAAAGGAGTGGTAAGGCATAAGGCCATGTAAAAAACAAATAAACCACGGAGCCGAGCTACAAGGATATGATGGAACTGGAGCCCCAAGGTGTCCAGGAGAAAGTCACTGAGAAGCAACACAAGGCTGAGGAACCAGAAGAGTTCATCTGCAAACAACATGGCTGAAGATTTCAGAATGATTAAGAAAGCAGTAAATTCTTTTGTGTCTCAGGACCAGAACGTTGAAAGATTCACAAAAGTGTCTGCAGCTGTGCACGAAGAAAAGAAATGATCATCCATGCAGACGTCTATTGAAAGGTTTTTCAATAGAGCTGAGTCAGGCCACAAGAGACAAGACCAACCTGAATAAATTTTATCCACATCTATATGAGTTTATACAACATTTAAAGCCTGTAGCACTGACCCTGATGGCATTTGATCTCCAACCTTATCGCCATCCTCAATTTATCTCCAACATCACAGCAAGCAACATCAATACCAGTAAGAGACGCAATGTCAGGACTAAAGTAACAACAATGACATTTCAAAAATCTTTATTTGTACTTCTGAACAATGGGACTTAGAAATAAACCCAATGAATGTATCCTATTTGTAATTAGTGGAAGTCAGAATTCCTTAAAAAATGATGTATTTTGAATAATTAAGAATTCCTTTGGTTTGTTTTAGGTTAAGTTCAAATTAAGTCTCCAGGTTTCAGTTATTTTGAAATTAGAAATTCCATTTCTATACATTAACAATTTTTGACTAGTTTTTCTTTCATGTTGCTTTTATTGCTTTCATTTCAATATAAGACAAAATTTGAATGAATAATTAACATATCAAATGTATACAGAATTTTATCCTGAACTAATCTGACAATTTACAAAGTGACTGAAAATATGCATAAATATTTTACAAATGAACAAGCATTGTCCATGTGTGTACCAAGACTGATTATCTGAAATAAATCATCTAAAATCATCTAAAAAAGTAGATCTTTTATCTAAAATTATCTTGAAAAAATACCGGCACAAGATTTGAGCGTTGTTGGTTGATCCAAGATGTTCATAGAGACAAAAAAAAATGCTTCTTTAAATAAAAAAAGGAGGTTTTTAGATGGTGCCTAGTGGTATACTCATGCAAATTTTCAAGGTTGTAGCCCTAAAAATATGACCACGAGCACCCAGACACACACACACACACACAAACAAATATGCACATATATAGACATAAAGACACAAATACTCAAAGTAAAAAGAATCTGTAGCCCATTTGGCTGGTTGGTTCATCGGTAAGGCTACATTGATTCGATAAGAAATTCTTGGACATATATAATACTCCCAGGATGAAGGAGGGCTCTGTTTTTGCCTACCTACCCACAAGCAAAATAATTTTAAAGCAACTTCAATAAACATGTTTGTGCCAAAATATAGCTACAATAAAAATCTTTACAACAAGCAATACACATGGAAATTCCACAATAAATCTTTCAAGAAAAATCGTAAATTGAACACAAAGAAATCAATACGTTTCAATGGTAATCAAAAAAATTATATCATTTATTGCTTTGGATTGTGATTTATTTTGTTTACAAATACAGATAAACCGCCAATTTTCGGGGAACAGGTGATCCAGTACATCTTATAATGCGGACTAAATTATGAGTGTGCACTTACATTTCTTGTGACACTCGCACTAATTCTCTGAGTGGCCATAGGTTACAGTGTTTGTGTGTGAAACCATCACTTAATTGTTTGTACAGCAGTAGTTTTCACAGCTCCATCAATTTCATAAAATTCGTAGCGTAATTTGCTTAAATTTATCAGTAGTAAAGTGCAGATGCCAGTTGTGGTGTGAAGCTCAAACACAAGTCTATATTTTTTTTTCATACCTTTCTGATTAATTTTATAATATAAAAAATGATTGTACAATTCGTTATGTTGGGAGTGGTAATATTCTGAAATTATTCATAAATAGCATACAGTATAAGTTAATTTGATATACTCGTATCCATTTCATTTATATCTATAAACTGTATCATTTATCTTTTGCACGTAACCATTTAGTTTAAATTTGATATTTGTCTAATTCAATTTTTGTAAAAGTTCTATTGCTAAAAAGATATGAAGTATCCATAGTTAGTGAATAAGACTTATATTCTTGAATTATTATGGCATGACTTCAGGTAGTCAAGCAGAATGGATAGTCTGGTTTGGTTCTGGAACCCAAGGTGCTAGAAATTTGTGGGTTTACCTGTGTATAATAATGGTGGAAACACTTCATTGTCATTATATTTTTATCAAAAATCCCACCTATTGTGAAAATATAGTCCTCTACATTGTTAAACTCTCTCACTTAATATTTCATGCTATGCAAATGTTCTGAACCTGGGAAAGCAGAGTAAAGCTGAACATGGCTAATTAGTGGATGTGGAAAGAAAGGATCTTGTTGAATGTCTGACATTTGGTTTTACTCATTGTCATGAAAGTTATTTTCTAATTTTTTTGTCTTGATAGAATCATTAATAGATCTCTTGGTGACTGGTCACACTAAAGTCAAGGTATTTTGGTCAACTGTGGTGTCGCCTTTATTTGTTAATATTTTTTCTGAAGGAAGTTTTTCCATGGAAGAGTAAACAAAAATATGGTCTCACTGAGAAGCATCATTTAAGAAACTAATCTCAGAGATCATTGCAACTGTACAGAGTTCAATTCTAACTGGGTGCACCACACTTGTAGTCCTCTGCTATACTAAACTAAGTTTAGTAAATATCATTATCAAGTGCCCTTCCCCATAGAGCAATAGTTAGCAAGCTTGTCCCACTGACCGATACTACTTTATTGAGTTTCATCCTTCCTGGATATCCAACACTTGTTCCAGGCTGATGATTATGGACTGAGCCATCAGATCCAATGAATCTCTTCTCTCTCTCTGGACTTCAAATTGTAATGGCATCTATTTAATCACTGTCCCACCACAGCAATATTAGACACAAGGTCGGGCTTAACGTGGGGAAAAAATAGGAGCAACCCTTCCAAAAATGGCTCCAGCTGACGCGACTTTGATTGCCAAGCGACCGTAGAAGCTACAGCAACCTCCTTCACGAAAGCATCCACCAAGGGACCTGCTCCTTTAAGTGCAATAGAGCAATGCTGCTCTGGGAAACTGACCTCCCGCAGCTGGTCCTAGTAATAGTAGGAGAGCCTAGGGATGAGTCCAACCTCATTGGCTAACACTTTGCACCGGTGTACTCGGTCTTTGATGTCAACCGGCACACAATCTCCGGCCCATTTGATGGTTTGGTGTCAGTACCGACTCCTCAGTCTATGCCGTGGAACAGATACTACACTTTGATCCCAAAGGAAAGGCCACAAAAATGGGAGGTTACTGTGTGAGCAGCATCAACATTGGCAGTCTGGGAAGATTGAGTTGACATGTCTCTGGAAGATCTTTTACCAATCTCTAATAATTTAGTCCTAGATGTCAGTGGGAATATAGCATGCTCTTTCTATACATATTTCCCCAATTTGGCCTTGTATCATGATAAGAAGAGCTTAGTAAATATCAAGAGAATGGTTGCTTTAAATATTTTTCATTTTTCATAAGAAAAATTCATCAAAGAAGTAATGTTACGATATCATGAGAATGTAGGAAGAACAATCATAAAGTGGAGAGAATAAAAAGGAAAGGCAGGAGAGACAGGGACAATTTTGCACCTACAATTCAGTGCAAGGACATTTTCTTCAATGCTGGACAGTTCATTGCAGAGAAGTATACTTCAGAAGTAGAATCACTGCTTCATCAAGAGACTTGTTTCTTGGATTATTCTCCTCAGGGCATCATTAGATGCCCAAGAACTTTCACAAATATTTGAAAGTGTCTGCTTCATTACTGATACTGCTGACTGTGGCACATGGGTATGCATCATATTTACTCATATAAACTTCTATTAAAGTGGATTTTACCTATGCATTTGTCTTCAGTACAATGCCAAGACTCTTTTTCATTTCAAAGTTTTATATCTGAATCATAGCAAAATCAATAAGAGGCACTTCCACTCTTTCCCTGATAAAATAGACTCTATATTTAGTTTTAAATTAGTGAACGGTTGCAGCAAAATTGTAAACTAAAATGTGTACAATTTGGAAAGAAAACAGTACAATCAAAGAATCGCTAAACATGATTAATGCCAGAGTTGCCAAATGAATATATATATATATATAATGATAATTGAATAATTGTGTCATCCACAGACAGCTGTTTTGTTGTATCACAACTCTTCAGTGTGGCTATATCCATTATCCCATCCAGTACCACGAGGTAGGATTGAAACCTTCACATCCGACCCAGAGGCTGGCATCTTACCTCTGCCCTACACAGAACTGGATGGTCAGTAATGTCGAATTTAAGTGATATATTCAATCACGCAAAATTCCTCATCCACCTGAGTGCTCTATTCCTTAGTTGGAAGAGCATTGCTTAAGCTTATAATGAACACGTTATATATATATATATGTGTGTGTGTATGCACTGTTGTACCGAACTAATGTGCACTGAATCGTCTTTATGCAGAGCAGAATATTTTTCATGGTGAGGTTGCAAAGTTACAGCAAAAGAGCAGGGTGTGGTCCCCAACTGGAGGTGAGAGGAAGATCCTTGAGAGTTTACTAAAGTATTACAACCATGATAATGTTTGAAATTGAAAATTGGAAATTATAGTTGTATTTCATTGATGTGATACAAACAAATACTATACTATGAAGAACAAATTACTGATGAGAATAAAACATTTACTTTTATTAAACTAATCAGTTTGATTTTCGGCCATAGATATTTATCGCATAAATTGGAATAATGTTCAGCCAGATCTAGCCGAAACAGCTAATTTGTCAACACTGGGTGGTCTATAATGGAACAGGTGACTATTCGATCAGGTTTATGCACAGACATTTTGTCATATTCTATTGTTTCTATCAGTTAAAGATCGAAAGACGATGATGATTGCTTGTATATATCATAACACAAGAGGAAATGAATTTTACAAAACACAGAAGTTTACTACTTTACAGATTTAAGTAATGAAGTTGGGTTTTTTGCTAACTACAAAATACAGAGAACCTAAAATAATTCAGAGATTTTATTTCATAGTGGAAATGTTTCTGCTATTATGAGAAAAAAATCTATTCCGTTGTTGATTAGAAATAAATATTTGCTCCAGTAAGTCTTGCACTTTCCTTTTTTTCATTGAGGGCACACAGCGGCCCCTGTGTCTCTCTGGCATCCTCAAAGAGAGAAAGAAGAGAAATATAAGAGAACGGAAGAAAAAGAAGTATCGGCAGGTTAGGAATAAAAAGGAAGGCCAAGTAAAAAGAGAGAGATGATCTTGAAAAGAATGATGAAAAGTAGAAGAGAACGTCTGATAAAGAAATAATCAGGAGTTTGGAAGAAGGAAAAATAAAGAGAGAGGCGGATGATTGATCAGAAGAAAATGACAAAGGGAGAAAATGGTATGAAATTTGAGAATGAGGAAAGAGAGTAGGAGTAGAAAGGAAAGGACGATTAAAATAGAAAGAAAAGGAGAGAATAGGAAGAAAGAACATCAAGAGATAGGAAGAATAAAAGGAGGAGGAAAGAGAAAAAGCAGAGAAGATGGATAAAGAGAAAAAAGAAATTAAGAGTAAGTAAGAGAAAGAGAATATAGGAAGATAGAAGAAGATAAGCAGAAGAAGAAGGGAAGGAAGGAAGCAAAAAATGGAGAAAAGGAAAATAAAAATGAGGGAAAAAAGGAAAGAACGGTAGAGAGATTAATACTTAATTGAGATTAATTGGGAAATGAATGATACAAATGGAAGAAGAGCAAGAAGAAATACTGTGTATTACAGAATATGAAATACATGGTTTTCAATGATATTTGAAGGACTACCATTCTCTGCAACTCATCCCAGCCCAATAACTGTCCATATCGAGCTTCGGTAGAGAGACCCCCAATCATAATACCAGCATATTGAATGCAGTATAAAATTTGCATAGTTTTAGGGTTTTGGGTGTTTTTTTTTACATATACGGTAAAAAGAATTGGAAGAAGCAGATGAGAAAGAAAGAAAGAAAAAAGGTCAAAAAAAGGAAATGAAACAGTGGGGAATGGTCTGGTGATACATATTGACAGGGAGACACAAGAAGAAAGGCAACATTGAAGAATTCTTGAATGAACACCATTATGGAATTCAAGACACACAGGAATGAGGTTCATGGTCTGGGGTGGTTGGGTAATGATGGAAAGAATGGGGTGAGAGGAAAACAGTAACAGTCAAGGAATCCATTATGTAATGAAATTATTGCACAACAAATAAAATTGGAAAATAAAAAATGGATCCCACCCCCTCCATCAAAAATGAAAATAAAAATCGAAAAATACAAATTCAGATAGAGAGAATTTACTGGGGGAAAAGAAGGGGGAAAGATTCTATAAATATTTTAATTATATTTTATACAAATGTCAAATTCTCTAATGCCCTGGCATCATGAAGGAAATCCTTCTACACTTGCAAATGTGCCACATACTTTTAAAGAACCCAACAGATGGGAACCGAGGAAATTTCATTTAATTTTTCAGGCGTTCTCATATTGTAACTATGCATTTGTTTCAAAAAAAAAAAAAAAAAAAAAAGAAGAAAAAATCTTTAAATCTTTTAGCAGCATGACAAGTTGGAAAAAGGGGTTATCAAGGAATAATTTACTTCTCTAGCCTTTGGTTAAGCTGTAATAACTAGAAAGTCTAAATCAAAAGAAAAAGAAGAAGAAAACAAGCATGAAGGACCAATTTTCCATGTATTTACATAGTAAATTTAACACCCACTGAAAACTTATTTGGGAGGTGAATTTCTTTTTTAAGAATCTAAGAAATGTTTCTCCTACTCACTGAGAGAAGTGTGTGGGCACAATTTCAAGTTTCTACCATGAATTGTCAGGGCTTGGTGAAAGCCAAATACAAAGATACGTATTTGTGCATAAGGAAAAACAGTCAACACATGAATAACCAAACTCCAGCAAGTGTTCAAACCGGTTTGTTGTGGGTACTGGTGATTAATAACAGCAACAACTATATTAAAATGGTATGTACAGCAGATGATATGAATGTGAAAGGGTGTTTTTTCTCACCATCTAGGCGACCAACATTGTTGGGGATGATCAACTGAAAAAGAGGTTAAAAGGAGGGATCAATGAATAAGTTTCTTCTCTCGCTTTTTGTTGGGCATTAATCACTTCAAAGTCCAATTCAAGCATGAATGCAGCTAGACCCAAACTAAGGGACCAATTTAGGATGAACTTACATTCTTAATTGAACCCCCGCTAAAAACTTATTTATGAGGGTAATTTTCTGATACCAAAAAAAAATATTTTCTTTACTCATTGAGTTTCTAATATGAATCGATAGGGCAGTACAAATACATTGGAACAAAGATACATAGTTACATATATAATTGTCAGAACGCAGGAATTACCTGAACCCAGCAAAAGTGTTTAAACCTTTCTGTTGTGGGTAGCAGTAATTGATAGACATTGAAACAAATTCTAAATGAAAAAAAGCTATAGACCAACTTTAAAGATCGCCAGAAGAGTAAATCAGTAATTTAAGATACGAGCTGAAAATTCCTCTAATTACTGTAGGAGGCATGAATGGGATTTTCAACCCAATAAGATATTGAAGCTGGGTTTTTTGGGGGTTTTTTTCTGAGATATCTAAATTCAGTGGCTACAATGTACTATTTTGGTCACATACAAATGAATAGAATCAGACATAGTATTAGGTAGACAGATGAATAGATAGATGGATAGAAGACAGATTATTATTATAATTGGCTTTAGAGTGAACACAGATTACACACTATTATTATTCAGCTGTAAATCACTGTTTTTTTCTAGTTTTTTTTCAGCATTCTTCAAGTTAGCACATTTTAGGGTACCTTGATTCCATGCCTCCTGCTAATATGCACCAGTTCAGCTACTTAAAGGTCATGTACAGATAAACAGAGTAGTATTATATATATGCTTTTCTATTGCCTGATGGACACAAAGTAAGGGTCCAGTTTAGCATTATATTCATATCGTAAATCATCCCCCCACCACAGTAAAAACTTTGACGTTTTGTAATTTTCAAAAACCAATTTGCTGAAACCGTGTCTATGGGTCACATTGGTACCCAAAGAAAATTTAATGGGGATATGTTGTGTGGTTCCTGAGTTTCACAGTCACATATGAATAGATATTTGGTGGATTACACTAGGTTGTTCAGAAAATAATGGCCAGTTCGAGATGCTAACTTCTGGTTGTGTCCGACGACAACACTATAGTATATTGTTCCAAAATATATAGTTCCTTTTAAAAAGAGTCCCAATATATGTAGTTCCTGAAAAGAGGAATTGTATGTAATCTCCTCTTATGAGAATGAACTTGGTCATAACGCATCTCAAACACCTTCCAATATTAACTTAGCATTGGGGTGAAGGAACCACCTTCAATTGTAAAGTGCGGCATTGGTCTCAAAAGTTTCATCTGGGAGATTTGAGTCTTGAAGATCAAAAAGACAGTGGTTATCAATCTGCAACTGAAAATGTTAGTTGAACAAAACCCTCTCCAAACTGTCAGAGAAATATCATAGATATTGAGTGTTGGTTGGCATTAGGACAAAATCTGAACATCTCTGGCAAATTGGAAAAGTGAAGAAACTCATTGAGTGGGTTCCACATGAAGTCAATGAAAACTTTGTTGAGTTGAGGATCATTCTATGCGGCATTATAGAAATTGTCCTTTTGTGGATCTATTCATGACGTGATGAAAAAAGGATCCTATTTGACAATTGCAACACTGGCTCAACAGTGATAAGGCACCCTGGCAATCACAAAAACTGGGGTTACACCAATGGAAAATCATGATGACAGTATGGTGGTTTGCAATCGGTGTCATCCATTATAGCTTCTTCAACTCTGGGGAGAGCATCAATGCAGAGGTGTATTGCCAACAGTTTAATGAAATTCATGGCTTGGCCATACACTGCACGTATGACATTACAGAAGCTCACTGCCGTAGGCTACAAAACGCTGCCTCATCCACTATACACCTGGATCTATCACTCACAGATTTCTCTTCTTTTTTCGAAACCCCTAGACAACATTTTGAGACAAAAGAGGTCCAGTTACAAAGTAGATGCAGAGAACACATTCTAGGAATTTCTGGAGTCCCAGAAACTCCAGAGTTTCACCTTGATAACAGAAGTTTCCATCCAGATGCATGCAGTTCCTTTTTTGACTGATTAAAACATTTTTACCATACATCGTTTTATTATTAAACTTGGGATTTGAAATTGACCATTATTTTCCGATACAACCAAAGCATAGAATACATACATACGCTCACATACACACATATATGTATCTATATATATATATATATATATATATATATATATATATATATATATATATACATGTATAGTGACACATAAGGGAGGATCCAAATTTTAGAAACACTAAAAAATGTATATTTTGCCTGGAGGAGAAATTGGCAATCATAATCTTCCCCAATCAATAGAATATTTTAAATGAAAAATCAAAAACTCATATGAAAATTTGGGCATGAGAGCAAATTCCTATACAGTGATACACCATAAAATCATGATTTCAACGATTAAAACAGTCAAACAATTTAAAAACCCAATGTCACTATGATTCAACAATTTAAAAAACAACCATCACAAACAACGTGATAAATTATACAGAAAAATAAGAGTATAACATTCACTTGAAGATCTTCCAGCATCAAACAATTTGAAGGTTTTTCTACTCAGTATATATATATATATATATATATATATATACATATATATATCTTCCATAGGAATAGAGCACTCTGGTGGATGAGGAGTTTCTGCGTAAATGAATAAATTGCTTAAATTCAGCCTGACTGACCACCCAGTTCCGTAGTCCAGAAGTAGGATATCGCCCTCCGGGTCCGATTTGAGGGCTTCAATTCTGCCTCACGGTACTGGATGGGATAAAAGTCTGTAGCCAAACTGAAGAGATGTAATACATCGAAACAGCTGTCTGTCGATGACACGATAACATATATATATACATATGTATATAAGAATTACAAGGATATATACCCAGTGACTGCATTAGGCACAAAATGTTAACATTCACTGGGTATATATCCTTGTAGCTCTTATTTTTATACATCAATAGTTCTATTTACTTTAATAAATATTGAGTGCTGTGATTAAATATCATCAACAATGGTTAAAATCTGTTTTCTATTTCTTTATTTTTATATTCTCACAAATTGAAAAACTATATATGTATATATATATTAGTTCATGATATATATTTTCATGTTGCAAAAATATAAAAAGAAATTAATAGAAAACAGATTTTATCGGTTGAAGATGTTTTATCATAGTGTTCAATATTTAACACAGTAAATAGAGCTCTTATTTCATACATATATGTATATATATATATATATATATATATATATACATACATTTCAAGCGAGTTTCATTAAACATGACAGATGGTTTTAATTTTTTATCAATTTTTCTTCTTTTACAAATAAATTGTTTTACCACAGAGTTATAAGAATGAAAAAACTGTCCAAAGTTCATACTATAGATTGTCAAGAGCCTTTGACTGTCATCGGTCATTTCCAGGAAAGATTTTCAAATGGATATAATGTACTATAGGGCAAGCTTTGAACAATTCCATCACTCTTGCTACACAGTGAAAAAATAACCTATTTACAAACAAGGAAAAATTAATAAAAAAAATCGACAAAAACTATCCATCAAATTTGATGAAATGTGGTTGAAAGAGAAATTACAACTCAAATATACATATATATATATATATATATATATATATATATATATATATATATATATATATATATATATATATGTCTGTTTGTATGTACACATGCATGTATGTATAATTCATGCTTTTTATCCCTATTAGGGTATACTTTATGGAAATTATTTTATAAAGACCATAATATCAGATGTTTTATCAAACTGCTAGACAGCGTACAGGGAAAAACACTGCAAACAAAAATAATTTGATTGAGGTGTGTCTTCTTGGCACTAAAAATATGATTAATATTATTAAGAGTGGAAAAATAGTGTATTAGCAATATAATACAAACGATGATGAAGACATAAACAGGTCTGGTAAATCACCCAATAGAAACTGTCTTTTGGCAACATGCCATGTTTGGGGTGATCAAGTTACTTCTCTTGCCTTTTCGGGGGCAGAAATCATTAAAAAGTCTGAATTTTGAAACGTGGTTGAAGGAGAAATCACACCTCAAATATATACATATATAAGGTACAAGCTAAGGACCAATTTAGCATAAATTTGAATTGCAAATTAAACCCCTTAAAAACCTGGGGGGAAGAAAATACAGAAATTTTTTTATTCTTTAAAACATGATAAAGAGTAAATATTTAAATTTTCAGTCCTCTAGCTCCATTGGTGCGGCTTATACGTGCAATACATAGATAGATACATACTTACATACATAGCGAGCCAGCCACACTGACTTAAAAACTGAAGAAGCCTATTCTGACAGTTTTAGTTTTCTGTTTCTAATATTAATAGCTTATTTTTCCCCTTATGCCCACAATGTGAACCAGCTATCTATAAAAGATTCAAAAAGGGACCTTGAAGTACAAAGTGTATGCATCAGTTGATGAGTCAACAGGGATTTTTTTCCTTTTTTTAAAGTCTTTCTAATTTTTACCATTTCTTCTTTGCAATTTTCATCTCCAGAATCTTTTTCCTCCTTAGATTTTTTCAATTTTTTTCTTGAATGCTTCTTCCTCTTAGCTTCAGTTTCTCTTTCATAGCATCTTCTTTTATTCCTTCTTTTTCTTTTTAGCTTCTTTTTTCTTCTTCTCAGTTTCCCTTTGTTTCTTCTTAGCTTCTTTTCCCCTCTTCTTCTTCCTCTTTTCATTCCTTTTCTTGCTTTTGTTGCTGTTTTTCTTCCTCTTCTTTTTCTCATTCTTTTTAGTATCTTCTTTCTTCTTCTCATTTTCCCTTCATTTCTTCTTTGCTTCTTTTCCCCTCTTCTTCTTTTTCTTCTTCCTCTTTTTTTTTCTTTTCATTCCTTTTCTTGCTTTTGTTGCAGTTCTCTTTTCTTTTACCACTATATTCTTCTTCTTCTTTCTCTTCTACGACTACATTATTCTTCTTCTTTTTTCTACAATAACTTTTCTTCTTCTTTTTCTTCTTCTTTTTCTATAACAACATTCTCCTTCTTCTTCTTCTACGACTATATTCTTCTTCTTCTTCTTCTTTTATAACAACATTCTCCTTCTTCTCCTTCTGCAACTACATTCTCCTTCTTCTTCTTCTTCGAGAACTACATTCTTCATCTTCTTCAAGTACATTTTTCTTTGTCTTCAAGTACATTCTTTTTCTTCTTCTTCTTCTTCAACAACATTCTCCTTCTTCTCCTCCTCCTTCTTCTTCTTCTCCTTCTGCAAAAAAACCTTCTTTTCTTGGTTTTGCTTTTTGGAATTCCCTTCAGAGATTTTCCCTGTATTGGAATGTGCACCAAATTACACATTGCAGATGGGTGGATGCAATATCCTCAGCCATTTCCCTTAACTTGTCTTTCTTTCTCTCTTTCTTTTCTTGTTGATTTTGTTTGTTTTTGAACACGTCATACAATCAAATACTCATTCATTCACAACACACGCACACATACAAACAAATGTATACATGACTACATATATATTTATATATAAATATATTTACATATGTACGTACATCAATAAGTTTGTACCCTAATGATAAAAATAGCATTTATTTTACACAACAAATATTTGTATTCCAGCGTAATCTTCTTACTTGTTAGTGCATTCAACCTAATATTTCTCTGCAGATCACATAGATGGAGTATTATACAATGAGAATTTCAGATCACAACTCTGCTTATAGCTAGGTCAGGGCACAGAAATTGATTTACCCTTGTATACTTAACTTGCATGTAAAGGCCCCATATTTGCTTCCCGAAGCACTAACTCATCTTTTAATATACGCAACCAAAATTGTCACCAAAATTGTCTACACAGGTTTCTTCTGTTTTCAAGTTAGTCTGGTTGACTGGCTATGTATGTATGTATGTATGTATGTATGTATGTATGTATGTATAATGCATACAGCTTACACCGATGGAAATAGAAGGCTGAAAATTTGAACAATTATTCCTTGTTATATCTAGAAAAAACACATTTAAAAAATTTTTTTTTTTTACCACCACACATACACACTCACACCTAAATAAGTTTTCAAAAGGGGGATTCAATTTGAAATGTAATTTCAATCTAAATTTATTCTTTAGTTTTTGTCCAGCAGCATTCATGTTTGTTTTTTGAAAATTCAGATTCATTTTTAGTGATCCCAACAAAAAGTGAGGGAAGTTATTCATTGATCACTCCATCTTCCAATTTTTAATTGATCATCCCAGCACAGCATGCTGCCAAAAGACGTTAGTCACGTGATGGTTTCTATTAAGTGACAAACCAGAATGTTCATTTTTGGTTAATCTGTCTGATGCAGGAAATTATAAGTCATTCTCAATGAAATTTTACATGCAAGTTTATTATGAGATTATATTAAAATTAACAAATATACTGGCACACCATCTTTTTCAGCATAAAAATGGACATGCTATGCTTCACAATCTGATTGTGGTATTGCCTTAATGCGGGAATGCACCTATTAGGCAAATATAGACCTTAACCTGAATTCACTCCTCGGAATTTTAGGAGTAGACTTGCGAGATTCAGTACAAAAATTAAGAAAATTTGAACAGCATAGAAACTAAATATAGTATAGACTTTTGTATTTACCTTTCACAAGCTATTGAAAGTAAATTTAATTCATGGTTGCATTCTCTGAATTTTAAGGTAGGACCTTGTATACACCAGCGATTATGTTTTTGTTTCTTAGAATACTGAAAAATATTTTGAATTTTCTGGAACATTTTAGATCAGTATTAAATAAAAATCAGATTGTTAACCGTTTGACCAATGTTAATCATTCAAACACAACCCTACTAAATCACTGATGGGAAGAATCAGAAAGAAAATATATACAATAGCATCAAACAATAACTACAAATAAACCAATGGACTAATACCAACAATGCCATTACCTGGTTTAGCAACATCAAAAAGAAAAATATGTGTACCATTATACAATTTGACATCATGGACATCTACCTCTTCATATCCGAAAGGTATCATTAAAGAAGCCACGGAATTGGCCAAAATCTATACCAATATCAACATCACAGACATAGAAATAATCAAACGCTGCAGACAAATAGTACTACTCCACAATCAAGAAAAATGGACCCCAAAAAATGACGTCTGCAGTTTTGATATCTCTATGGTCAACCTCAATTCAGCGAAGACATCCAACCTAATCGGTCTGTATGTTTTATATCACCTCACCAAAAAACTAGATTTCAAAAATATAAGACTATACTGAAATGATGGCCTATTAATCATAGAAAACAGTAAAGTGCAAAAATGCAAAAATATTAGAAAATATATCATAAAGGAAATGAAAAAATGAACTTTATAGTTGAAATCAAGGCTAATGTTTTAATTCTACACTTCTTAGAGGTCACTTTGAATTTGAATAATAACACCCATGAAGCATATAAGAAAGAAAATTCTGTGATTGAATACATCAGCACTAGCTCTCACCAACCAAACAAAATCATTTAAAAGATCCTCAAATCTATAGAAACTAGACTGAAACATAATTCCTCAATTAAAATTATATTCAACAAAGTTAGAAATTACTATAATAAAGCCTAAATGAATAGCATTTTCACATGAACAAACTTTGAATATGATAAAAAAGTGAAATCCAATAGCCAAAAACAAAGTAACAACAAAAAAAATTGAGAAAGAAAAATCATCTGGTATACACCACCATTCAATCTAAAAGTAAGAACTGACTTAGGTAAAATATTCACCCAATTAATAGAAAAATACTTCCCATCGAGGAGCCCATCGAGTAAAATATTTAACAAGAACAAACTGAAAATTAGCTGCACTTGTACTGAAAATTTTAAAACACTTATCACAAAATACAACAATAGAGTGATGAGAATTAATACAAACAAAGAAAGTATGCAAAAACTAAACTGCAACTGTAGAAACAAAAATAGATACCTTCCACAAAACAGATGTCTCAAATCAAATATCTTATACTAAGCAGAATTATCAACCCAAGAGAAACCCCTAAAATTGAAATATTGTATAGGAATACTGAAAACACCCTTTCATCTTGGATTAGCCAACCATACATCATTCTCTGCTAAAAAAAATATATAAGGAATACATGACTGTCTACATATAACAGGAGAAAGTGCAATAATAATGTTAAACCGTCTGTAAAATGGAAAATATTGAAACAGACACACATATGCCAAAATACTGGAATTCCATCCAACCTTAGCCTAAATGAGAAATTTGAAATCCTTTGTTTTACCGACAAAACCAAAAAGCATAAAACAGATTAATTAAACAGAAAAAATGAAATAGCGTTAAAATGCCAGTACTGCTAAAAATTTATATTAACTAACACAACTCAATAAGCCACGCATAGATGTACTATTAATAAGTAACATAGATATTTTATTCACAAAGCCATCTCAAAGAACTACTCAACAAACATAGTTACTTAAGACTTGAGGAGGTAGACCAAATCTAAGATAATCATACAACCCACAAAGGTCATATAAAAGGGATCTTAGCATAAGGAAATAAATCTAAAATATCTAAGTAAGAATAAAACACTCCCATAGAGAACACACAATGACAACCACTTACTGATAATGTAAACATTCATACCATACCCACTGGCTTGTCATTTATAATCACAATATTTATATAAACAAACTACACATCAAATAACATAAAAGAAGAACCGATCCCACTTAAAATGGGAGACAACCCCCACAAAAAAATGTCCCAAACAGGAATCTAAAATATACCTAATCATTTGCCTGAAAAAGTCCTGACAGGGGCAGAAACAAAAACGTGTTTGTTTTGCGAATCCCAATTCTACTACATCTCCAGCTCTACTCTAAACCAACTTGATATTTCAAGTTGAATGTATTGAGCACTCTGTGAAATGAAACCATCATACATTGGATATTACATTATATCATATTATATTGCATCCCCAATTTGTACTATTTAGTATATATATATATATATATATATATATATAAGTATGAACACTCAACAGAAGTGACATGAACAGTGAGTCATGTCTATTGTTATACTTACTGATTCCTCATCATTGAATATGTTCTTTGAGTAGCCTATGTAAGTAAGCTCTGTTTTACAAAAATTAAATGATGTGTAGCATGAAATAAAATCCATACACAATACATTATGATGATACCCAATATAAGATGACAAACTTCATGCATGATATCAGCTATATATTAAAATCATTGCTGAAAGGGAAGTGGTGTTTCATCAACACTGCTTGAGTGCCATGTTAATATCAGTGTTTTGTTTTTAAAATCCCCAAAATATTTACATGGTAAACAACTGATGATCCCAACAAGAGAAAATCTATGCATAGTACCTTGTAACAAAGTATATGTAAAACAGAGGAAACCTGAAGAAAATTACATAAATTGCATTAATAGATATTAGTAAATTAGTGACTGAAGTGACACAAAAAAATTTTATTGAAAAGGTTGTTAATGTATAGTGTTTAAAGCTATAAAGCTTTCTGGACTATGTATATCAAATGTGGGTGGCATCAAATTGTAAGTCTGGAGGCAGTGGCAAAACAAGGAACAGGCTTTGTTTCTGGAATAATAGTATGAAAAACAAAACCAAAATAAAACAAAGAGTTTGGTAGGAAGAGAGAGGAGAAATAGTGGTGACAGCTCAAGTCAGCAAGATAGATTATCTCCCTTAGCTGCCCTTGTGCCCATAGTAAGGGGCCTAGGGCTAAGTTTTGGTGTTAATGAAAAGTGCCCTGTGAGAGGTGATGAAAAGTTGAGAATTAGTGATAATAAATACACAAAAGATGAACCTTATGGAGATGGGATCAGCATCTTTTTTTTTGCACCATAATAACTAAGTAGTGGTAAATCGGGGGAAAAACACTGAAGAAAATTACATGAATTGCATTGACAGATATTGGGA
>OY735208.1:34193659-34231159 GCA_963457665.1 Thysanoteuthis rhombus | reverse complement strand
ATACAAGTCTCTAACAAATCTTGAAAATGAAGGATTGAGACACTATTTAGAATACTGAAAAAATTTTTCCTTATTACCGTGTTAGAAGCCATCAAATATAACTGTCAACACAGGTTTCTTCAGTTTTTATGTCAGTCTGGTGGCATCCACTATCGTCTTTTGAAAATTCAGACTTTTATAGTGATCGCTGCCAAACAAAAGGCAAGAGAAGTAACTTATTCATTATTCACTCTTTTTTCCAAATTTTTCAATTGATCACTTTGCACACATCATGTTGCCAAATACATTGGTCATAAGACAGTGTCTATTGGGTGACTAACCAGACATGTTTTTGATCATTCTCTTATTAGCATAGTATGTGTTCAAAAATGACCGGATTACCAAAGTATGGATGGGCACTTCAAAGTGTAGTATCTATGCACTCCGGTGGAAGTTACAGACAGAGGAACAAAGAAACTGTAAGAAAAATTCTCACTGCTTATTATATAGTTTTGCACCATCTTATTATTGTTGCATTTCTCATAGCACCCTTAGCGACCAGCTCCAAATAAGAAATGAGAAGTAGACCACTATGAGACTTGAACTTGCATCCAACACATTTGATGATCAAGATGAGCACAAATCTGCTGTCATTCAGACATAATTTCCTCTCAGATTCTCTGTGTCATTTTCATTGTTCTATCCCATAATTGTAGAATTAGTTGAGATTGGTAGAGGAGACAGTATTAATGGAGCTAGAGGGCTGAAAATTTGACATTTACTCCTTTATTGTTTTATAGTTTTTAAAAAATTCCCCGAATAGAAGTAGGTTCAATTTGTCATATAAGTATATACTTAACTGGTCCATTAGTTTATGCACAGCAGCATTCACTATTGTCTTTGGACTTTTGTAGGGGATATCATAGAATCCATTAGGAAACTCAAATGGCAATGAGCTGGTCATGTTGCAAGAATGTCAGACAACCGATGGACATCACGACTCACAACGTTGATCCCCAGATGTCACATACAAAACTGTGGCTGGCAAAGTAAAAGATGGCATGACAAAATAGACAAGTTCAGAAAGTATTGACTCTACGATGCCCATAACAGTGAGGTCTGGCAAATCCTGAGTAAGGTCTATGTCCAACAATGGACACTAAAAGGCTGCTGATGATGATGATGACGTGCTGTTTATTCTTGTGGCTAAGGAGTGTACCAATCCAAAATGTTTCACTGCAAAGTAGCAATGATAAAATGGAGTAAGACAACCAATGAAAGAATAGCAATAATGAAGAATGTATTAACCTAGAACATAGTAAGAAAAAGCAACAATAATAAGATGGAGTAAAACTTGTAACAAATTAATAGCAACAATGAAGAATGTATTGACTCAGAATGTTGGGATAAGAAAAAACTTCAATAAAAAGATGGATTTTATCCAAATAAGCATGGGTTCTGAGATGTGTTTCTACATTATAGAATAATATCCAATGAAGGCTGGAGGTTTCACAGCCAAAATGTTGTGAATAAATGATAATAGTCTGATCATATCATACATAATAAGAAGGAGTAAAACTAGCAATAAAATAATAGCATTGATGAAGAGTCTATCTACCCAGAGAGTTTTGATTAAGAGCAACAATAATAAGATGGTTTAAAATTAGTGATATAATAGTAACAACGAAGAGTTCCTTAACCCAAACTGTTGCAATCGATAAAAAGCAACAAAAATAAGATGAATGAAAATTTGTAATAAAAGAATCATAGTGAAAATCCTTCCTCGGAAAAGCAGTCCTAAAATTACTTTGTGTTCTATTCCTAAATTGCAGAAACACGCCTTCAAATTCATACAGTTTTGATGTCAGAAGACTAGATATTTGGATTAATTGTCGCTAAAATAAGTACCATGATTTCAAGTTACTTTCTGATAGCCCACTTTAGGATGAAACTAAGCCAAAATCCGACCAAAGAGTTTTGGCCTTTTAGTATTTCAGTAATTGTGATTCCTGAGAGTTTAATGTACCTAAAGACTTAGCAATGCAATCTACTTAATTTCCATTACAGAACTCCATGCTGTGCCCCACCCTCATATAATGATCTTTCAATGCTGGCCAGTATTATTAGATATTAGAAATGGCTGAATGACTAAGTGCTGATGTTGGGGTCTGCCAAAATTATTACCATATCAATTCATGTATAATGCAATTTGATGCATAACATGATCCACTATTTCTGTGGGTAAAAAGCATGAATATATTTTATCTTTATGCATGACACATCCCTAATTTTACAGCAAAGCATGTCTCTGATGGAAAAATAACTGTGAGGGCAAATTCACTGAAGAAACAAACAAAAGCAAGCGATTGTTATTATATTAACAGTTAATCTTATAGAACCTCTTTTGACAAAATTTAGAATCCCATTTATAGCTATATATCAAGGCACTTGAGAGGAATAAAAATAATGGCCTCTTTAACAAAAAAGCGTTAATAGTTCCTGGTCATATATTACAGGGCTCCTCTAAATGAAGGAGACCATTAGTTCTGTAGTGAGTTCAATCCTCAATAAAAACCCAATATTTTGCCCAAACTTGAGTTAAATTAAGTACATATTGATACACAGGGGTGGCCACTCATAATAAGTACTTAATTTCAAATTATTTTGAATTCTGAGATGGAGCTCCTCCATTACCAAATCTAAAGTGCTTCTTCAAATATATTATAGTTGCTTTTCATCCTGAATTTTGTGGTCAAATCCCCTCCAGCCAAAAAATGTGAGAAGACTGAAGTAAGAATAAAGGAGTAGCCACTAATGAGACTTGAACTCACATCCCAAATGCTGAGAGCTCGTCTTTCATGGATGATGCCTGAACCAACAATGGAAGCCTATGGGTAGGTGAGGCACCCATCTTCACTCATATTGCCATCGCTCTACACCAAATCTTCACACCATATTTTTTATCAGTAAATTGATTTTGTCGGTCATTCTAGCCAAGCAAAAGCAACTCTACTTTTTAGCAAAATGAATAATGTAAATGTAATTTTTTTTCATTTGTAATTTGTTTTTCCTGTTTCAACCATTTCGGGGTTTGTTTTTTTTTTGTCCCACTGAATAGATTTTTAGTTGCTCAAACTTGAATATCTTTGATTCCTTGCGAAGGTTTTTAAAAATTAATTCTCCTACCCCGACAGAGAATGCACTAACCAAGCATGTAGGGTAGTTGCTTAAAAGAAGTAAATTAACACTGCGAGTCATTCTGGCCAAACAAAAGCAGTCATAAATATGGGTTGACCATTTATATGCAGGTCAGCAGAGAGTTGGACGAATGTACAGTGCTCAACAATTGAAGTAAATAAATTTTCCAAAATAATATAATATAGTATAATATAATACAATATAATATAATATAATTCAAAAATAATAATGCCAATTCACTTTGATTTTCACTTGGGATTCAGATGCAAAACAGCATAATTTTGTTTCAATAGTTAAAAGCGAATCGACAATCACAGTTCTCCTAAGCTTTCTGTTTCCAGATCATGAAAAAAAAACCTCAAGTGACTACACCTGATGATGAGATTAACTATTTATTCACAAAATAAAACATCAAGAATATATAAGATGTATTCGCAGCACAAGGTGAAACTTTATGAATTCTGAATATTTTTCTAACTTGTTTGATCTCAAGGATTTCCTTCATAGCCATTATGAAAAAGTTACATGTCAGATCCTTTAAAGTGCTTTTAAGTAGTTTCACATGTTTCTTCTGGTTTATTTGATCCTCTGGGGGAAGTTATTACTATTATTGCTAATATATTTTTGGTAACATATTCTCAAAAGCCTCATAACCACATTTTACCTTGTTTGTAGTTTCCAGACTGATAACCAAAGTCACGTGATTCTGGCTTTGTGAACATCTGTTTTAATATCTTTTTTTTCTTTTTATTTTGTACTTCCTTTTTGTTCTCTAATATTTTTATGTTCATTTTTGACCTCCTTTCTGACTTCCTTCTTTCTTCTTTCTTTCAATCAATTTCTTTTTTTTGCTTTTTCTTTTCCTCTCTTCTTTCCATTTTCTATTTTCAATTTATTTTCACCTCTTTCTTCAATTTTCTTTACATCTTATCTTTCTTTCTTTCATTCATCCATCTTTTTCTTTTCCCCATTCCATCAATTTTTCTTTCTTTCTTTTTCTTTCTTTTTTTCATTCTTTCACCAACCTTTCTTTCCCCATTTCATCAATTTTTTGTCACTTCTTTCTTTTTTCCTCTCTTTCATTCTTTCTCCCTTTTCATCATTTTTTCTCTTTCTTTCTTTCATCCATCTTTCTTTCTTTTTTCCATTTCATCTATTTTTCTGTATTTCTTTCTTTTTTCATTCATCTTTCTTTTTTCCTCCATTTCATAAATTTTTCTTTCTCTCCCTCTTTCCTTCTTTCTTTCACTCTTTCTTGCTTTCATCAATTTTTCTTTTTTCCTTTCTTTTTTCATCCATCTTTCTTTTTTTCCCCCATTTCATCAATATATTTTTATTCCCCTCTTTCTTTCTCTCTCACTTTCATCCATTTTTCTTTCTTTCTCCCATTTCATCAATTTTTCTCTTTTCTTCGCCTCTTTCTTTCTCTCCCTCCCTTCCTTGCTTTTGTCCATCTTTCTTTCTTTCTCCCATTTCATCAATTTTTCTCTTTTCCTTTCTTTCTTTCTCTAATGGTTGATGATGGTGGAAACATTATCCTTTTATATTGCCTCGTCACTTGATCAGGAAAGTGGTCTAAAACGATATTGATGGATGTATCGAAATTCAAAATATTTGAGTCTGATAACCTGAAGTCAAGGTGATCCTTTGCCTGAAGTACATTAAAGAAATAGTTGATGAAGGATATCATCCATACTACATTAGTTTTTATTATTTATTCCTGTAGCTTAACTTCAGAGCATATGGCCACAACCACTATGCTTTTCAATATCAAGTAGGATTTTTACAGAGTGTAATTGCTTGCCCCACATTCAGCCCTCCTCCATTATCTGGCTTGGGACCAAGCTGTAAGTTTTTTTTCTGTTAGAGCAAGCTTCTACTGATGGACAGCCTTCCAGAGCTAAACGGCTCCAACCGCCTTATTAATTACCCATAGATGTGAAGAAAAGTTCAGTTCATGCCTTTCCCTGGTGCATTAGAAAGAAGTGAATGTAAACAGAATGTAAACAGGAAGTTATTGATAGTGAGTCTTATCTAGAAATACTGAATAAACTTATGCTACCATACATCCTAAGTCATATTGGTCGGTCATGGGTTTTTCAGCATAATAACAACCCGAGGCATACTGCTTACCCTGATGGCAATGACATCGACGTACTTTGGTTGTTGGCTTAATCCCCAGACCTCGATCGCATCAAAAACTTATTGCAAAGGGCCAAAACTAATATCTGATACAATAAGCCCACAAATGCAAATGATCGCAACAATGATAATGTAAAATGCTGAGGGGAAAATCCCATTAGAAGTGGAAAGGAATCTAATAGCATTGATGGCCCCTTAGATGGGATGCCGTATAAGAACATTCATATTACCCTACCAGATATTAGTGTTTGATCTTTCATCAACTTGAATTATACATACTTGTTATTCAATAAGAAAAAAAAAGAAGTGCATAATTGGAGTCTCTCTAAATTATCTTACCACAGTATTGCAAAATAAAAGGGATTATTTGTATATAAATATGAGAAATTACATATATTGAAGTCTGCAGTCTGGCTCATAATTATGATCTGAAATTTTCACAGTATAATATTCTATATATGTGATTAATATTCACTACTGGAATGCGTTGAAAAGGAATGAGATCATGCTGAAAAATAAATATTTGTTGTGTGAAGTAATTGCTTTTCCAATCATCGAGCAATGGTCTTATTGATATACCTACATATCATGTAATGAACTTTTTCAACATAAGTTGACAGTTCTAAGAAGAGGAAAAAATTCAATGTTTAAAGATCAGATTTGAATTGGTTAATGGTGTTTGTGAGGAATTGAGCGACCCGAAGAGAGAGTAGTTAAAGAGAGATTGACAGCATTCTTAACGAAAACAGGAAGCCGTTATCCTGATAAGAGGAGGGATAATAAGACAGAGAGAGTATTAGTAGAGATAGTACGATACATTATAGAGAGTGGGAAAAGAAAGAGGAATATTTTTTTTCTTTCCTACGTCACGCTGCATCATATCATTTCTTTTTTTTAAAAACTATTCTCAAGATAAGAAATAGAAAGTACAAGAAAGAGAGCAAGAAAGAGAGCATACAATACATGCATCATGTATACATATATATATATATATATATATATATTTATATATATATTTATATATACATATATATATTTATATATATTACAATGAATTATTCTATATTTTAGAAGTCATAATTATTTATTTTAATGGGGATTAACTTGGGAAGAAATAGTTCTATTACAGAAGCAAATGTAAACAAATGCTTCAAAAATTGTATATATCTCTTTGCAGTTTTTGAACAGTGATCTTTTTCTTGTTTTCTGAAAGGAAAGGAATCATAATTACAATATAAATTACTGTATTTTCTTCAGTCTTTTCCTCTGTTTCACAGATACTTTGCTATTATTGTACAATGTGTAAATTTTCTCTTATTGGGATCATCAGTTGTTTACATGAAACTGTTTCAAGAATTTTAAAAACAAACCATCTTGCTTTTATCCATTTGTTTTTTCTTAAAAATTATTCTTATATACATGTTTGAAATAAAACCAAACCACTCTCTAGTTGTTAGTAACATGGGCTATTCCATTAATATATTTCAACAATTTTTTTCTTGGCATTCTATGTTCAATCTCACACCCAAACTAACCACCTATTAGTCAGGTAAACTATATCATATTATCTATCAATCTATCTCTCTCTCTCTCTCTCTCTCTCTCTCTATATATATATATATATATATATATATATATATATATATATATATATGTATCAGGACAATTTCCATCAGATCAGATTCCCCATAGGAGAAATGCCCCCTGGATATCAGCTCCCTCCCCCAGATAAATAACTTTTGAAAATTGCCCCTGGACAATTTTTCCAATTGGTGTGATTATTTACATGGCCAACTTATTCATTTCCGAAAACTTCAACTTGGGCTTAACAGTTGCAATACTATTATCACAGGGTTGTTGTCCTAGAATCATACACATCATTTACATTTATGTGGACATGTGCGTATGTGTTTGGATACCTAAACACATACACACATGTATAATAGCCTTACCCTGTTCTTCATATCCTTTCAGTAACACCTGCATTTATTCCTGATTATTGGCAATCTCTTTTATGTTTCATTTTGGGTCGGCAACAAACAGATTGAATGCAAAAACTCACTAAAACAAATTCAAGGCAAAAATATTACAAGAATGCTTTGCTCAATCAATCAATTTTTTTTTCCAGAAATATTTAGTTTGTAACTGTAGAAAATATCTGTATTTCACATAAATGTTTCACTGTAGCCCCCGCTCTTACCAGAACTAATCTAAAAGATTAACCATAATTATCTAAAAAAAAAAGAAAAGGATTTTTATCTGAAATCATCTTAGATAAAATATCAGCACAAGATTTGGACATCGTTGGCCCCAAAATGACTCAAGAGACACCCAAAAAATGTTTTTTGAAAAAAAGCAGAGAGAAAGAAACAGTTTTTAGATGGTGCCTAGTGGTGAATAAGGGAATTTTCATAGCCCCCAAAATATGACCAGGAGTACCCAGAGACATACATTAATACAGACATGCAAAGAGAGAAGGGTCTGTAATTCGACCAAATGGTGGAGAGATAGAGTTTAGGTCAGGTCAGTAGACTGATAAAAAAAAGCCGAAACACCTGCCTACTATGTTCGATTTAAATGCAACTGGTGCTAAAATACAACTGTGATCATTGTTTCCTTTTCTTCTTATAGCCAAAATTTGCATAAGTGAAGGAGTAGCAGAAAAGCCAGTGTGTAGTGATAACGAAAGTCAAAACCTTACCTATGTATACAGAGTTTGAATGAAGCCTCTACTAAAATACAACTGCAATTATTGCATGATTTTTATCCCTTTTACCAGATTTTACTGTTTCATTGATCATGTCATCATTGTAGTGAATGGAGGTTTTGCTGAATCTGTTTGATAAATCCTACCCGTGATAACATGGGCAACTTAAACGGCTAGTTATACATATATATATATATATATATATATATATGTATATATATATATATATATATATATATATACACAGTATATGTGGTACAAATCAGGCTTGCAGTATAACATAATATGATAATATATCAATAATATAAAGCCACTTCTGAAATGTAATGGATTTATTTCATAGAGTGCTCGATACATATAACTTTTTACTATTGAAGTTAAGTTGTTTTAGAGTAGAGCTGGAAATAAATAGTAGAATGTGGATTTCGCCTGATGAGGCCTGAAGAGGGCAGAAACATGAGCTAGTTTGTGTAGCGAATCCACATTCTGCTATTTATATATATGATCATCATCATCATCATCATCATCATCAGTCTTTGGACATAACCCTTCCCCAGGATTCGCCACAATTCTCTATAGCCAATATTTCCTGAATTTGTCTAATTCATCTCTCCATCTTGTATTCTGTTGTCCTCGGTTTCTCATGTGATCTCTGGGGTTCCATGTTTTGAGATGTGATGTCCATCGGTTGTCTTTCATTCTTGCAACATGGCCTGCTCATTGCCATTTTAGTTTTTTAATAGTTTCTATGATGTCTTGGACTCACGTTTTCTTCCTTATATACTGTGCTATCTTGTGATCTCTCCATGTAAGGTTGAGCATGATTCTCTCATACGCACACTGCATGCTTCTCAGTTTGCAGGTCTGTCTCTTGGTTAGTTCCCGTGATTCAGCTTCATAAGTGACTATCGGGAGAATGCATTGGTTGTATACTCTTCTTTTTAGGATTATTAGGATTGTCTGGTTTTTGACAGTTGAGCTCACTCAGCCGAAGGCTTGCCATCCCAGAGTGATTCTTCATTTGACTTCCTCTTCTTTTGAGGGTCTGATGGAGATTCATTGTCCTAGGTAGATGTAGTGGTCTACCTTGCCAAGTTTTGCATCTTCTATCTTGACAGTTATGTTCTTATTCTCAACACGATTGTTGCACATAATTTTTGTTTTACTGAACTTCAAATTTGAACTATAGAGAGTGAGACAGACTCAGCAGTGAAAGTGTGTGGAAGTTAGGTTTATTTATCTGAAAATGTTTTCATTAATAGTCTAGACATGTTTCATGAGGTATTTCCATCTTCAGTGACGAGTGTGTGTGTGTGTGTGTGTATGTGTGTACCTTTAGAGGTTTTAAGTTTGATATGGAACAAGAGTCTACCATCAGGAGCTTTGCTTTGTAAGCAAAAAATGGTATCCCATCTGCCATGAGCCTCCTGTTGTATATATATATATATATATATATATATATATATATATATCAGTAGAATGGATAATTTATGTTTGTCAGATTATGAAAATCATAAATACATCAGAGGGAGAAGAATATTCTGTGCAGCACCAAGATATATATATATATATATATATATATATATATATATATATATATATATATAAGTAAATATTTGTGCTTATGATTGTGGAATGCAGAAGAGTGAGCAATGTAAGTGTGTTCTTAGATAACTTGCAACAGTGGTGCAGTTAGCTCAGATGGTAAGAGCAGTGTTGTGTACAGGCTGCTTCTTTGGTTGACGTGGGTTTGAGTCTCGCACAGTGCTCATTTTTATCTATTTATTCATACAATCTAGGACTGTTCAATATGCTACTCGGTTAACACTGGTGCCAGATGGAATAAAGTTCACCCACTAATGTCTTTATGATTAATACATATGTGTACATATATATGTATGTATACACATATATTCTGGTGATTAGCAGATACATATTTAAAAGAGACAACTATTTATACCCTTATATATTTTTACTACATATATATATATCATGATACTAAATAAACCTTTTTTGTCTGACACTCTTCAGGAGATGAATCATCAGAATTATAATCCAGATTTGAGAAAAAGGTGTTGACGACACCATGTATCTCAGACTGAGATTTTAAATGAATTAGTATGGATAAAACAACAAATTATGTAGGATTTCTTCGATTGTCAGCACAAACTACCAGTTTGTAAATGAAGAATGCCACTCATTTTAGATTGGATTATATAAAACATTATTTCAATTTTTAAGCTGAAGTTCCCATTCACCACATAAGTTTTTTGCCCTTGTCATCAGGTCAGTTGATAAAAATCTGACATCCTTCAGTTAACATTTCATTTCTGGGCTCATGAACATTGACTGGATAGTTGTCAATACCAGAATTCATGATGAGATTGTATTTTCAGCTGGCATTCCCACATTGTAACTGAAAACCAATGTTGTCTGGTGATATCATAAGGTACTGCGGGAGTTCTCTGGGTTGGTGGTAGTGATACTTCAATCCTGGAACCAAGGTTATGCCCAGAGTCATCAACCAATTGATGCTTTTCTGCTGGCACAGCTGTCGCTTTTTGATAAAGAACGCCTGAAATTATATATTCACTTCAGACATGTTATAATGCTGCTTGATATAATGCAGAATCGCTTTTTAAGTTATTTGAGCATAGACCCCAATTTACAAAACGTTAGATTTGGCAATCAAAATAATAGTTAAATACAAAAATAGGAAGACCCTGAACTGAATCTGGTTACACCAACTGTAAAAAAGAATTAGAAAAAAAAAATTTCCGTAGTCAATAAAGCAAACTCATTGCCTTTCTCTCTCTAATCTGTCTCTAAAGAGATCATTAACATTTTGTCAAACTCTGTCTCCAGACACTGGACATATTTGTATCTATGTTTTGGCAAAGAGTAATCTTCTGGTAAGGTGTCACGGTTCGGGAATTTTTTTTGTCTTCCTGCCAGACTAGCATCACCCTACCCAACCTCATAATTTTCTCTTCATTTCTGCATAAATTACAAGGATCGGTCTTGAAGAAGTTGGGGGAGGGTCTTTATTCAGATAAGGTTTCGAAAAATGGGAGTTCATTAAATCGCAGATTCTCTTATAACGCAGCTGAAAATTATAGACCCTGACTTCCACATTATAACAGGTCTACAGTATATATATATATATATATGTATATATATATATATATATATATTATCCAAGAGAGATCAATGAATAAGTTACTTCTCTCACCTTTTGTTGGACCGTGATCACCAAAATGTCTGAATTTTCAAAAAACAAAAGTGAATGCTGCCAGACACAAACGAAGGGACCAATTTAGGATAAAATTAGATTTCAGATAGAACCCTCCTCCACTGGGGTAGGGGAGGGGGACATTTTTTGAAAACATGTTTTCTGTTGAAAAACCTATTTTGGGAAGAATTTTGAAAAAAAATTGGAAAATTTTCCCCAAGACATAAGGAGTGAAATAGATATATATGAGCATATTAGAGTATAAACACATGATGTCTAAAACATATACATATATATATATATATATATATATATGAAAATGTCATCAAAACTGTCAACACAGGTTTCTTCAGTCAGTCTGTCTATCTGGCTGATTAAGTATGTATGCATCATATGTGCAGATCGCACCGAAGGAGCTAAAGTGCTGAAAATTTCATCATTTACTCGTTATTATGTCTACAAGAAAACTTTTTTTATTGTTCTGATATTCCCTCCTAAAATAAGCTTTTAGTGTTTGGATGTGTCGGTGTGGTCTGTTTGCAATATAAGTTTATGCTAGATTCGTCCCTTAGTTTATTTCTGGCAGTATTCCTGTTTGTTTTGTTATCTCCTTTCAGACTCTTTAGTGTTCCACAGTATGCAGGAGGAGAAAGTTACACATCAATCGGCATTTTTCCAAAATTTGAATTGATCACCCCCAACATGGTATGCCACCAAAGAACGTTGGTCACTTGACAGTTTCTGTTGAATGACTAACCAAACACTTACGTGTTTATATCATATATATCCATGTATAAAATGTAAAAAATCATGAATAGCATTTTCCTTTTCTGCAAATGCACCCAGTTTGTTTCCATTATTCAAGGCTGGAGTTTGGATCCAACATCACCTGCTCTCTCACTCTCTTTCTCTCTCTCTCTCTCTCAACAAATTAATGAATGCTCAGCCTTAAAAATCTTATCTCATTACCTTCCACTTACCCTAGTTTTGTTCTCAGCTCCTTAGGACCATATGAATCTAGGGACCATCTCCATCTTTTCATTCTATTTGCTCCTGCTATCATTTGTAGTCATGTGGGAAGACATTGCCTAGTTCTGAGTTGGCAACATGTTTGTCTACATATATGTATATATATATATAAATATATATATATATATATATATGGTAGAAGTGAATGACTGTGGAAAATGAAAAATTGAGAAGACATGTGTTACATCTGGAAATTTATTATGTAGATAAATTTATGCATTTCGCCTTATCACAAGCATCATCAACAGCTGCGGTACAGAAAATCATGGAAAAATCAACCCATCACAGTCCAACAGCAAAGTTACAACTTGATCGATGAGAGGTGAAGAAAATGGCTGTGTCTTTGAAAGAAGGAGAGAAAAGAAGTTCTGAGGAAATTGGAAATTGGTCAGAAGGTTGAGCTTTGACACAGTGAGAGTGGGAAAACAAGGGTCATATAATATTAGTGTGTGTGTGTGTGTTTAGATAAAGTCCAATGCTATCTATGTTTAATCCTTGGATAGATAAGAGGTCAATGTACGTATGGGGGACGTTATTTGTAAGACTGTTCAGGCGTTAGTGTAGGCATTCTGATTAATGTGATGTGTGTGTATTCATACATGTGCCTGTTTTTTTTCTCTTGTCTAGCATGAATCATCTAGTTGCAGATGTCATTATTCTCAATTTCAGTCAAGATTCGTTTTAAAATCAGTTTGTTTAGAGGGGTTGCTAGACAAAAAAAATTTTAGGCCTTTGAGATATGTTTTGCATTTGTAAATGAGAGCAGCATCAATGCATCTTCATTTGTTGGCATCATGTATGTTTTTAATTATCTAAGCTTTCTGTAAGTTGACATAGTGATTGTGTTTATTCATGTGTCCTACCAGGATCTTCAAATTATCATCAAGCGTTATGGCCCCAAAATGTCCATATACTCTTTTGTGGGAGTTCTGGCTGTCTCTCCTATTTAAACCTTGTAACACTCATAACATGGTATTACATGAACACCAGCCTCATAGGGAGGTTGTTGTGTGGTTTGTAGATCAAGACCCGAATCATTAAGTATGTCCTGGTAGTAATTTGTATACTTAGACTGTTCGGGTTTATGCTAATATCAGAGGTTGTCTGTGTAGTTGCTAGTATGATTCTTCTTATAAGTGTTTTTGTCGTTCTTTCTGTTTTCAAACAATTTTGGTACAATCGCCAGGAATATCTTACATTCACATAATAAACATGTTTATATACATAAATGAGGGAGGATCAACTAGCTATGGGTGTATTCCGAATTTGTGGGAGTATTCTGACAGTATGGCTGATGCAAGTAGACAAACCACAGGGCATGAATACTCTGTGGCTGGTAGATGCAGGAGATGAACATAGGGCTCTACTGTTCCTTTGAAGGAGAACCACAATAGTACTGATGTCCGCAACTTTAAGACTGCAAAAGTCTGTTACCAAAGGAGTAATCAGATTGGATAGCAACCTGTGCAGATTGGAGCCTAGGTCCAAGCCACTCCTCTGAAAAAAAAAATGGAGAAAATATATAAGCAAACTAAATATCTGCAATTTAATTCTGAGATTTATTTGGACAGAAAATAACCCTCACCATCCTATAACAAAAGTGACATTGCCGGTGAAATCAGTGCCTTCAAAAGACAAAAAACAAAATGGATTCCTTTTTTCCCTATCACACTGAGGTACTATTTCCGTAGTGGCTCTCCTTCTCTCGTGTTTCTTAGTCATACGATTAGGTTGCTTGAGATCCTTCCAAACTGACCAGTCCCATTTAGCATTGATAGCAGGTCAGAAATCATCACCCAGACCCTGATGACCTCTGGCTCAGTGTCATTGTGAATCGTCCATCAACTTTCCTCTGCTATCAATACCTCACATCCTCTTCTGGCTGGAATTTTTGTCATTGTTGTCAACTGTATCCCCTCCCCGCATTTGTGTTCTCCTCTTCTGTGTCAACTTCTTGTCGCCAAGGAGTGCCCCAGGGGCACACTAGGAATTTCAAATGACCATCCTTATGCAGACTACTTCATCTGTATGCTTTTCTTACCAAAGGCCAGAGAGGAATTGCACATGTGTGTGTGTGTGCATGTATATCTATCTCTCTTGGTTTTATGTAGATCTATCTATCTATCATAGCCTGCATAAGGATGGTCTATATATATATATATATGAAAATTGCTTGAATCATATTAACAGACATTGTGAAATAAGTGACTGCAGTGACACAAAAAATATTTTGAAAAAAGTTATTAATATGGTTAGTGCTTGAAGCTGTCAGGCTTTCTAGACTATATTTATCTGTCTATCTATCTATCTGTGTGTGTTTGTGTGTATGTTTATCTGTCTATGTGTTTGTGTGCATACAATTCTTGATAGGGATGTAGGAACATATATGTCTTACCATGTATGCATATTAGGATATCCAAAAGAAAGTAGTAATTTTTCTTTGTAAAAATCATTTTGTCTAACCTTGCAAAAAAGTTTTTGTTTACCATAAAAACCCCTTGAATAAGATATTTCAGAAAAATGATAAATTTTTGTGGGGGCTAAATCAGTTTATAGTTGATATTTTGCTCAGAATTTGCACACCTTATCAGAGTGTTAGCCAGCGTTCTCACAAACCATTCAACGGATAATTACCAATAGAAACTTGATTTGTTTTTCACAATTTTGGGGCCATTTCTTGCCATTTTTGGCTATTTTTAAGGCTAAGAGCATTAGCATTTGACATAGAAAAAAAAAGGTAGGCTTTATTTTTAGCTCCATTATATAGTGAGTCCCCAGTTTTCTCCTTGCAATTTTTTTTCAATTTGATTTCCAAGATGGCCACCAAACCCCTGAATATGCCAATTACTCATTCATTATTCATCCTTGACAAGGTGTTCATTGATGAACCAAGATCTATCAGGTTTCGCTCAATCTTTTGTTTCATTTCTTGCACAGCGGCCTATTTTAGTTTATGAATCCCAATTTCAAAGTTCATTTTAAGTATTTGATCATGCATTAAAGTTCAAGTTGCAAGATGATAACTAAACAAGCAAGTATCTATTGTGCTTTGTTAAAACATGTCACTTTTTCCTTTCACACTTTCTCTTACCAATGCATTTTTATATCTTTTAAATGATTTCTTTTAGTTATAACTCATTGTAAACCTCATTTAATTCATTTTGATATGTATAATGGCAACTTTTCCCAAGAGGCCAGATAGCTACAGTGATTGACGTTCGGGGGACATTTGGCTATTTTTTTACCGTTTTGATTTTAAATTCTGGTCATTCTCTGGCAATTTTTCATTTTTGGGCTATTTTTTTTTTCAATCCAAAAATGAGGACCTTGGAAAACATTCCAATCCTTTTGAAATAGTGAGGAAATCAAATTCCTGGCTAACAGCCTGACATTGCACAATCATGATTTCACATGTAGTGGCTATATGAAGAAAATATACTAAGAAAGATCTATTACTATGTGTGTGCATTTGTCTACATATGTATGTGTTGTAATAATGTTGTATCAATGGAGGGGGGTGATGCCATCAGAGGAATAACACCATGATGGTTTGGCAGTGCCAAAAATCAACATTTACCACTATTTTTAAGCTATTTTCTAGCCATTTTAGACAAATCTAGCCATTTTCAACTTCAAAAAAGCCACTGAAAGACTGACAGTGTTCTTCTAAGCATGTTTTGGCATTTTTTGACAATTATTTATCTCGATTTAGCTCAGAAGAAATTTTGAGTTGTTACCACTCGGTGTGGGGGGGTGATACCAAGAGTTATCACCCTTGGTGACAACAACCTAAAAACACCATGGTGTAGTAGTACTTGATAGGGAAGTGCCTTGTATTAAAATTCATTAATTAATATATATCAGTGTATGTATGTGTGTCTCTTTATGTGTACATATACATATAAGTTATAGCATATGTGCATCTAATTCCCAACTAAGATGTGATTGTGCTTAAAGTCATCAATGAATATGTATCAGTGCATGCATGTGTGTGTATTCTCATCTGTATATATAAGTGTGTCTGTGTGCGTAATGCTTGACAGGGATGTTTTTCAAGTCATTGATGCATATATATCAGTGTATATATATGCATGTAGGTGTATTTGCATATGCATGCATATATATATATATATATATATATATATATATATATATATATATATATATATGTTTTTGGTTGTATGTATTTATGTGTAATGCTTCCACTGTCACTTGTGTACAAGACATGAATAGTAGAACACCCAGCATGGATTAAACTTGCAAACTGTTACTCGTGAGACTAGCTCGCTGCTCTCAGGTGCCAAATAAACATCTCCGCCCTCTGCATATGAATGTTTTGAATTTTTCATACCCCCACCCAAGACCATACTATGACCCCCCCCCTCGCCTGTTTATAAGATTTCTCATGTCCTTTTGCAATGTGATTTTTTCATGTAATGATTGAAATACACATTTTTTTATATGTAAATACATATATATATATATATATATATATATATATATATATATATATATATATTGTATATATATATATGTATATATATATATATATATATATGTATATGTGTATATATATATACATATATATATATGTATATACATATACATAGGAAAACCTTTTTTCCCCCTCGATCCCAAAATCAACCACAGATTTTATTAACGGTAATCAACTCTGTGAATGTCAATTCTGCAAATTTGGAGGGACCACTGTACTTGATACATTAGTCTTATGTTATTTGCTACCCCTTCTGCTTACTTATTTTCATTTTTATCCCATACCTTCCGCTAGGGAAGACATACCACTATTTATTAGGCAGCAGAGTAGCCTCTGCATTAGAAGAAAAGAGAAGAAAAAAGGACAATAGAGCGTAGTAGAAGAAGAAGAAGAAGAAGAAGAAGAAGAAGAAGAAGAAGAAGAAGAAGAGCTAAAGGAAAAAGAAGTTAGGAAGAAGAAGAAAAAGGAGAAGAAAGAGAAGAAAATACGCAAAAGGGAAAGAAGCTAAGAAGAAGAAAAAGAAAAAGAAGGAAAAGAGCCAAAGAAACATGAGGCTAGAAAGAAAAAAAGAGAAAATTGACAAACTGAGGAAAGAAAAACAAAAATGAAGCCAAGAAGAAGAAAGATTTAAAAGAAGAGACTTGAAGAATGTGAGAACGGGCAAGATTCTGGAGATGGAAATTATAAAAGAGAAAAAATAGTAAAAATTAGAAAGACTTTAAAAAAAGGAAAAAAATCCCCGTTGACTCATCAACTGATGCATACACTTTGTACTTCAAGGTCCCTTTTTGAATCTTTTATAGATAGCTGGTTCACATTGTGGGCATAAGGGGAAAAATAAGTTGTTATTCAATAAAGCGTCAACCATAAGTTTTTAAGCGATTTCTCCCCCCCAATAGGTTTTTAACAGGGGTTCAATTAACAATGTAAGTTTATGCAAAATTGGTCCCTTAGTTTGGCAGTGTTCACACTTGTTCTTTGATAATTCAAATTTTTTTAGTGATTATAATCCAACAAAACATATTGACAGTAATTAATACATTATTTACACCTTTTTCCAATTTTTTTATTTGCTCACCCATAACACAGCATGCTGCCAAGAGACATTGGTTATGTGTCAATTTCTGTCGAGTGAGTAACCAGACATGTTGTTTAAGTCTTTATTACTTCTGCCAACAAATTTGGGAAGATATACGTATTCGGTCACATCTTTCCGTCAGTCAGTCTACAAAATTTCTTTGAAAGTAATCCATAGATTCCGATGAAATTTTGTGTAATGGTGGCAAATGGACAAAAGAAAGAATTCTCTTTAGATTGAGAGAAATCTTTCTGTTTTTTCAATTTTTTTCTACATTTATGTATATGCACTTATTTGTCAACAAGATATCACCAAAAGTTCTCAATAAATTCCCATGGAATTTCGTGAAAGGTTGGACAGTAGACTATAAAATAACTGAATGAATTTGGGGGTTGATCCATTTACAATTACCTCCTCTATGTCTGTATCACTCAATATCATGCCTGTCCACAAGATATCGCCAAAAGTTCTCAATGAATTCCAATGGAATTTTGTTGAAGTGTGAACTATTAGCTACAAAAGAAGAGCCTAAATGTTGGGGCAGATCCATGCACAATTACCTCCCCTACGTCATATTTATTTATCCATTCCACATAATATAGCCAAAATTTCATATTTTTTCACATGATATCTTTAAAAGTTCTCAATGAATTTCAGTGAATCTTTGTATTGAAGTATAGGCAATGGGCTACAGTTGAAGCGATTGAATTTTGGATATGGGTCCTGGCACAATTACTTCCCCTGAAAATGGCATCGGCAGAGATATGCGCTCTCTGAGTGCTTTTTAGTTTTTATACAAACTTATCATTAGGTTATGTCATATTGCATATATATCAATGTTTTCCCTTTTAACAACACTAAATATATTCTTAGAGCCTAAAAGACACACCTCAGTCAAATTATTTTTCTTTGCAGCTGTTAAAATATCTAACATCATCAACTTTATTTTATAATAAAATTCTGTTAGGGATAAATAACACACTGTACACTCACTTAAAACAAATATCAATTTCTGAGTACATATTTATACAGACATAGATGTAACAGATGAAAAATTAAACATATATTTAGACAATTTATAAATGTGAAATTAAAAGTTTACAAATAAAAGAATTTATCACATAAATATAGACTAAATGCTGCAAAACACATGAATTTAATGGATATAAAATAATCTTCATCATCATCATCATCATCATCAGTCTTTTAGCGTCCGTCATTGGACGTAGACCTTCCCCAGGATTTGCCACACTTCCCAATCATGGGCGTCGCGGAGCCAGTACTTCCAGAACCTGTCTAGCTCGTCTCTCCATCTAATATTTTGCCGGCCTCGGTTGCGCATGTAGTCTCTGGGGATCCATGTCATGAGTCGCGATGTCCATCGTTTGTCTGCCATTCTTGCAACATGGCCAGCCCACCGCCATTTAAGATTTTTAATGGATTCTATGATGTCCCTAAGTCTTGTCTTTTCTCGGATGTACTGTGCTGTCTTGTGGTCTCTCCATGTGAGGCCTAGCATTATTCTCTCATGTGCATGTTGCATGGTTCTCAATTTGCGGGTCTGTCTCCTAAATTCCCATGAAGAGAAAAGGGAGGGGTTTTTTTTCATCTATATTTGTACATAATTAGAATAGATATTATCTGGTATCATTTATAACCAAACTCTACAGCAATGAAACTCTGTTACAAAAATATTTTTTTCGGGTGTACTCATTTTTTAACTGCAACATATTCATATTTTTTGGCAACAGCTTGGTCATGAATTGAATCTGACAATTTCAATTTGTTGAGTAAAGTTCCACTAGAAATAGTGAAATCCTTCAATGTTCGGTTTAGAAGAAAATTAAGGGTGTACTCATTTATGGGCAATACTGTAACTGGTGACTTTTAGCTGTAAATAATCACTCTAAATTCAATTTCATCCTCTGCTTTGTAAGCACTGCATTTACTGCGACTGAGTTGAAACTGACATTTGTATTCCCCAGATTATACAATGATTGTTTTGTTCTCAACCCGCCCCCCTTATAGTGATTTAATGAGTTTAGTATGTGAGGCACCCACTGAGCACTACACTCATCATTATAGTATTGGTGTGTGAGACTAACTTGCTTACCAATTCTCTACAGTGAAGAACCCTTATATCTATTTACTAAGCTTAGTCAAGTCTGGCAAAAGCCTTGAAAGGTTGAACTCACCACTGTATTGGTGGTCTGTTAGACTAATTTGTTAAAAAAATACCCTGAATATATATATTTACTGAACTTAATTTAGTTTTGCTCAAGATTAAAGGTGTAGGGTATCTAGTGAGGCTAGAACTTACTACTGTAATAATGGTCTTCTAAGTTAGTTTTCTGATGACTATTTCATGATGAAATACCCTGAATATTTATATACTAATCTTAATTTGAAACAAGACCACAAATGTAAGGAACCCCAGTGAGGATCGAATTCACAATTGTAGTAATGGTCTCCAGGCCCGGCTTGCTAACTAACCATTGCTCTATATCAATATTCATTTCCTATTTGTTGTGTAAATACTCACTTAGTCCTGAAATAAGCCTGTTTTACCTTAAACAAATCAAATGAAAACGAAAAACAAAAAATGGAAGGAAATTAACCTAGAATGAACAGGTAAAATATCTGCATTAGTATTTTAGTTTTTCTTTTTTCTTTTCTATCTACACATCCACCTGTCAGGTACTTCCCTTTTTTAAGCCACCCACCTCAACTGGCCAACCACATCTGTGTTCTTTTCTGTCTGGGACAGATTTACCTAATACCTACCCCACATCCAACACTAAATCCACATGGGGAAGAAACCTGAGACAATCTGCTGTCAATGCTGCATCTGCATGTATGCTTTTACTCACTTTACACATTAATCATATTAACAACTTCCCACCACAATTTGCTGTTCCATTCTTGGAGTAATGGATTGTCAGAGAAGGGAGCTGAGGATTTATCTGAGTTCTGATTCAAGAATTACAGCCAATGTAAACTCACCAAGCAAAAAACAAAATGCTGACTTCATGTTTTTACTCAACATATATGATAAAAATATAAAATCAAATATATATATATATATATATATATATATATATATATATATATACACACACACATATATATATAAGTTGATGTTCGTTTGTATATTTCTATCTATGTATGTATGTATGTACTCTTAAAATTTGAAAACTATGTATCCAAAACAAAAAATAAAATTATAATTGGATTCAGAATGTCTCAATCTATTTTAAGCACACATTTTTAGGTTGATTTTAGTGTAAAAAGGTTATTGAAGTAAATGTTTTTGCAATCTTTTGCTTATGAAATCTATCAAGCTTGTCAGTCTGTAACTTACAGTCATTCAAAAGCAGATTATGTGTTTGTCCATTGGGGCCGGGTAGGAACAAACTCAAAACTGCCCAACAGGGTGAAATTTCAGATCTGTATATATATATAATGTGTACTGTAGAGAGTGAGACGGACTCGGGAGTGAGGTGTTTGGAGGTAAGGTTTATTTATCCTTATAAGTAAATTGTCCATTTGTTTCGGGATTCTTCCCATCATCAGTGGTGTGTGCTGTGTGAGTGTGTATTAAAATTTCCCATGTGGAACCAGAGTCCACTGTCAGGAGCTATGCATTGTGGGTAAATTGTGTTGTCAGGGCTGCTGGAGGCCTCCTGCAGAGTGGGAGAATGTCCAGTAAGGTATCAGGTCTTTGGTTGAGCAGTAGCAGTTGGTCTTGGGGAGTGATGTGGAGTTAGATTTTTTGGTATGTTAGGGGTAGTGAAAATGGAGGGGTCGTGAGATCAAGGAGCTACATAGGTATCAACCTTATAAGTTATTGAAAATGTGTTGGCTATGATTTGGACAGGGGTTATAACTGGCTAAGGTGAAATTTTTATATATATATATATATATATACATATATATGGCTAACAACTGATGATCGCAATAAAAGACAATTTGTTAATTGTACCGTAATAACAAAGTATTGGGGAAATGGGAAAAACACAAGAAAATTTTAGGAGTTACATTGACAGGTGTTGGGAAAAAGGTGACTGAAGTGACACAAAAAAAATTTGAATAAGTTTTTTAATGTTTAGTGTTCAAAGCTGTAAATATTTGAAGACCATATATATATATATATATATATATATGTCAGTTTCTTTTCTAAAAGTATCATCTCACAGAAATCAAGATGTATCCGTGAACTTTGTTCACTAATGATAATTAGAATATATATATATTTATGCATAATCTCTGTGGTCTCTCTCTAGCTTCATTGCTTGACTTAAATAAAATGTATTCCTTAACTCCTTCTAAGGCTTCCCCTTCTATTCTTATGGTTTTTTCAGGACTTTATCATCGAACATTAATTTTGTCTTCATTTGTTCATCTTTAACCCTATTTTTTGGCTCTCCCTATCTAGATCACTTAAGATGTTTTGTAATTCCTCAGCAGTTAATGCATTAGCATCACAGTACCTTGATTTTTTCAAATATTTTCCCCTCTGTTTACTTCAACATTTTCCTAGTCTGTTTTCCAAAACACGCTTTCAAGGCTCGCTGTAAAAAGTTTTGGTGTTATTTCATCCCCTTGTCTTACTCCTTTTACAATCTTCATCCACTCAGGGATAAGAGATGAAGCAAGAGGCTGACCAATTGGTGTCCGTAGGACTGTAAATGCAGTAGGAAAAGACCGTACACAGGATGGAAAGATGAGACAGAAAATTTTGCCGGCATGGCAATTGAAGGAGACGGGAAAGGCCTTTGTCCAGCACTCAGAGCTCATAATGGTGCCGATGATGATGATATACATAGTCAAGAAAGCTTTACAGTTCTAAACACTAAACATTAAAAAAACTTTTTCAAAACTTTTTTGTGTCACTTCAGTCACTTATTTCCCAATATCTATTCATATAATTTATGTAATTTTCTTCAGTGTTTTTTCCCTGTTTTACAAATACCTTGTTATCATGGCACAATGTATACATTGTCTCTTGATGGGATCATCAATTGTTCACCATGAAACCGTTTGGGGGATTTTTAAAACAAAACGTTCATATTAACGTGGCACCCCAGCAGTGTTCATCAAACAGCACCTCCTTTTCAGCTATGATTTTGATATATAGCTTATATCATTCATGTAGTTTGTTAAATTAAATAGGATATCATCATAATGAATTGCAAATGGATGTTGTTTTATGCTACATGTCATTTAATTTTTTTGAGACAGGGCTTACTTACATCCAAAAACATTTAACAATGAGGAATCAGTAAGCATAACAACAAATGTGACTCACTGTTTATGTCACTTCTATTGAGTGTTCACCCATGTGAATATTAAATCCGTTGTGTCAGTTTTAATTTCAGACTGCATGAAAAGCAACTTATAACATCATCTTTAAGAATACTAATTACACCGAAAAGATTTCTTCGAGTTGTGTCTACCAACATATTCAACGGAAGAATTTGATAATTTTCTTTCACTAACCTTAAAGTCAATTTCTTAATGTCGTACACATCTTACTTCCATCAGTTTGTTTTTTCCTTTAAATTATCCAATAAAGTGTCCATATACATGGTTGAAATGAGACCAAACCACTTCCTAGCAAGCAGTAACACCTCAAAGGGCTATTCCATTAATATACTTAAACAATTTGTTTTTTGGGATTCCATGTTTGATATCCCAACTACCCAATAACCAATCGATCAGACAAATGGACTAGAGCCAAACATTTTCCCCTTTCCTTGGTCCCAGTCAATACAATGATCTTTCACATTGACAAAGATAGGATCCATCTCTTTTGGTTACCTAATATACTATATATATAATTCATAATGTACTTTCTAATTTGTAAGAATACAAAAAGAAAGAAATAGAAAACAGATTGTATCCATTGTTGATGGAATTTAATCACTGTGCTCATTTTTTATCAAAGTAAATATAGCTATTGGTATATGAAAATAAGATTTACCAGGATATATACCCAGTGAATGTCAACATTTTGTGCCTAATGCACTTATCGGCTACCGGGAAATATGATGACTGCATTAGGCACGGAATGTTGACATTTATTGGGTATACACTCTGGTAAATCTTATTTTTGTATATATACATATATATATATATATATATATATATATATTGATAGATAGATAGATAGATGGATAGATATAGATGTATAGTAAAGTTTCATTAGCAGCTCTTTTCTTTTGTGCTTTTGCACTCAAAACTCTAAAAGTTATTGACATTTTTCTTACACGCTCTCAGAGTCAATATCTTTAGGCTGCTTATGGAATAGTGAATAAGATATAAGAGAGTGAATGAGGAAAGAAGAAGTGTGAGAAGGTGTGCTATTTAGCATGAAGTTTGAGGTTCTAATGTCTCTTTACCCTTCCATTCAGTCATTTTTGGTGAATCTTCTAAGGGTTTTTTTCTATTTTTCTTGCAATATTTACCCTTCTGTCTTTTTAGTGTTCATTTATTTATTTTTCATGTTTTTTTTTTCCCCTACCTTTCATCTTTCCAGCTAATGGTTTGAATATCTGTTATCAGCAAATCTATTAAGAAGTTTGGCTCTGTGAAAATACCTTGATTAATGTTTTGGAGAATTGAGTATTCTTTGTGTATGTGCGTGCTTCTGTAGCAATATTGTGGATATATATATATACTTATACTATACATACAAATGAATGTATGCGTGCAGGCATATATATATATATATATATATATATATATATATATATATATATATATATATATATACATATATGTATATATAAATTAAGTATATACATATACATTTTTAGCTTCATTTTTTATTTCAGTAGTATTTTTATCTATCATTCCATCTATTTTTCTTTTCTTTCTCTTTTTTTCTTCCATTTCCTTTTTCCTCTTTTCTTTTCCTTCCTTCTCCTTCTTGCTTTTATTTGCCCTTTATTTTTTATTTCTATATTCTCCTTCCTTATTTCTTTGTGGAAATCTTTCTTATTATTTTGGAAATTTTCTCCAGTTTTTTTCTTTCTACTTCTTCTGATTGTTTTGTGCAAAAAGGAGTGAAATTCAATCTTTCAATTGTTCCCTTTGACATAAGTCAGCAGTTCTAAGAACAGAGAGAATTTCATGCAAAGACCATATTTGAATAGATTAACAGTGTTTGTAAGGAATTGAGTGACCCAAAGAGAGAGTGTTTTGAGAGAGATAGGCAGCATTCATAGCAAAGAACAAAAGCAGTTATCTCAATAAGAAAGGGAGGATAATGAAATAGAAAAAGAAAAAAAAAATATTATTCTTTTACATCACACTATGTCATATTATTCCCTTTCAAAATTCAGTTCTCCAGACAAAAGACCAGAATAAAAGAAAGAAAGAAGAGAAAAAAGAAAAGCTGACCAAACAGTGTTTATAAACAATCCATGCATTTCATATATATATTAATAACTTTTTCCTTTTTCCAATAGATTATACAGCATTTCAGACTATATTCTTCCTTCTATATTTGATACCATGATCATCAATTTTTGTTTTGGAGGTTTTAATGGGGATTGACTTGTAAAATTAATTGGAAAAAATATTTTTTTAATATCAATAACATCTTTTATTACAGAAAAAAAATGTTGATAAATGTTGCCTAACGATCTCAAAAATCGTATATAAAACGTCACAGGTTTTGAACAGATTCAGTTCTTGTTCTTATTTTTCCTCTTAACATCATCGATAAGTAAATACATCTTCAGATGAATTGATAGCAAGTCTTTTTGGTTTCCTCTGGCAGAAGAGTTCGCCAGCAATAATTCATAGAGCTTTACTATTATGCCATACAAACATTAATGGGTTTAGCATTCTGCATCTCCACTGTGCTCAACATTAATGTTTGCTCATCAATATTTGTGAATTGTTTATCTGACATTTTTTTCTCTGCTTTCATCTTTTTCTCACTTCTATCCTTTTTAGCCAGCCTAGACCCTCTGTATTTTTCACAATTATCTCTTGTCATATCTACTTTCATCTCTTCTCTCTTTCCCATTTTCTTGTTTGTTTTCATCCTTTTCATCTGTTTTCGCCTTCTCATCTGAGTTGAAATTTCTTTTATTGATGTTTACTAAGCTTATCTAAGTACAACACAAAAACAAATGAAGAGTAGAAAGACTCTGTTGCCATGATCATCCAAGTGGGAAGGGCTTATAATATATATATATATATATATATATATATATATATATATATATATACATACATATATATATATACATATATATATATATATATATATATATATATAGATAGATAGATAGATAGATAGATAGATAGATAGATAGATAGTCTAGAAAGCTTTACTGCTTTAAATACAAAACAATAAACTTTAAAAAATTTATTTTTTTTGTGTCACTTCAGTCTCTTATATACCAATACCTGTCAATGCAATTTATGTAATTTTCTTCAGTGTTTTTTCCCTGTTTCACACATACTTTGTTATTATGATACAATGTATCAATTGTCTCTTGCTGGGATCATCAGTTGTTTACCATGTAACTGTATGGGGTATTTAAAAACAAAACACTCATATTAACATGGCACCCCTGCAGTGTTGATCAAATAACACCACCCTTTCTTATAATATAGCTTATGTAATACATGTAATTCATCATTTTATATAACGTTTTATGTGTATTGTATATTGATATTATTTTATACTTCTTATCATTTATTTCTTTGAAACAGGGCTTCCTTTCATGGGTTACCCAAAAAACATATTTAACAAAGAGAGATCAGTAAGTATAACAACAAACATGACTTGCTGTTTGTGTCATTTCTATTGAGTGTTCACCTATGTAAATATTGAATCCGTTGTGCCGGTTTTTATCTCAGACTGCATGAAAACAAACTGATGATATCATCTTCATGAATTATGATTACAAAGAAAAAAACTTCTACGAGTCGATTCTCTACCATCAAATATGTATTGAGCTATACTGCCAACCAGTGAGATGAAGTTCAAAGAAGCTGCTATATGTCCTAATTATCACATAGTTCATTCACTGTCCATAGCGGCTTTATTTGTTTCTCAACGTGGACAATTGTGTTTTTAAAAAATGGATTTATAATCCAACAGAAATAATTATAAATGTATTTTATTACTTTAAAACTCTATTTGATATGACCTCCTATTGATACATGTTGAATGTATCATTTGGCCGAATCAAATAAACAATTACAGAAAATGGGCTGCTGCTGGAATTGAACTTACAACTGATAGGAAACTGTTATAACTTAGTATCGCTATTAACCATTGTGCTGAACAGCTCGCCAGTGAGGCAAAGGCCCAAATAATTGCTATGTTCAAATTCTCACATTGTTCATTCATTGTCCATATCTGCTCTATTTGTTTCCTAATGTGGATAATCATATCATTAAGAGATGGATATAGCTATATATATGTATATATGTATATATATATTTTTTATAATGAACCATGTTACTTTTTCTGTTTCTCCATAAAAAGAAATTCTTCCATTTGAAGGTAAGTTTTGTTGATAAAATATCTCTTATTCACCATTCAATACAATGAACTCTTCCTCTAAAATGAGTTCAATAGTTTCTTTTATAAAAAAAATCATCTCATTGAAATTCAAATATATCCATGAATTCTTTCTCGCTGGGATTAACTAAGCGATTCTTTTATGTTGTATCGTAATGCTTATTCCATTATCTTTTCAAGACCATAGAAAACAAATGTGGAAAAAAGCATCAAATCTTAATAATAGTAATGGAAAATATAAAAATCACTTTGCAATATTCAGCAAAATATTGAATAATATTAAAGAAAAATTAATGTTGGTTGAGAAAAGCCATAGAATAACCTTCTTGTGAGCATTAAACAGAGCCTCTTGATCTGATTACATTGAATCATCATGCTTCTGATAAAATTCATCAAAATGAAAGTAGTTTTTATTCTATTCATTTTTTGTGTTTACCTGAAAAAATTGTGTTGTAAATGCTCATAATTATTTTTTTTTTTTTTCAAATCTTTAGAAAATAATTAATTTTTTTAAAAAGAAACAGACAAATTTCTCATTGTAAATAAATTCGGATTTTTTTTTTCAATTCCCTTTGCACAGTTTTTTCAGGAATGATCACCGGAAATTTTATCTATCAAATCAAACTGAATGAAAACTGAAATTATCCAAATCAAACCAAAAAGAAACTGAATCCATCCAAATCAAGCTGAAATTGAATCCACATCAAACCGGAATTAGATCCATCAACATCATACTGATAAGGAATTGAATCAAACAAAATTGAACTGAAAAGAAATTGGTTCCATATCAAAGCAAAACTAAATCCATCAAAATCAAACTGAAAAGAAACCAAATTCATCAAAATAAAACGGAAGAGAAAATCAATCCATCAAAATTAAACTTAATACATCCAAATCAAACCAAAAAGAGTTTGAATCAATACAAATCGAACTGAATAGAAATTCAATTTGTTGAAATTAGACCGTAAAGAAAATGAAGCTATCCTAATCTAACTAAACAGAATTCTGATTAATCAAAATCGAACTGAATATGAAAAAGAAAAGAGCAAAGACAATAAAAAAAACCTTCTGCCATAAAGAATTTTCCAGAGTTCCCACGTCTTGAGGCATTTTTGGCCAGTAAAACCAGTCCCAAATTCAAACTTCATTGTCTGAAGATCTTTCTCTTAAGCCAGACAAGTTGTCATAACTTATTCAAGAAAGCTTTGATTCAAAGAAAAAGACGCCTGTCTTTTGTGGATATGTTTTCAAGCATAAATCTGATGAATTTTCATGGCTTCTTTTCAGTACATAATGTTCTTTCTTTTCTCCCGTTTTTTTTCTTTCTGTTCTTTCCCAAATGAGAACCATGTTTATTGTTTACTTCTACTTGATGCATGACCTTATATGGCCTTGACCTTCTATGTTTTCTGGCTGAAAACAAGTCTTGGAAACATGCAATGTTATTTTGTGTTCAATTACAGAGGCTCATTCACTATACAAATTTATTGGATCAAATAAACCCCTTGAATAAAAAGGCAATTCATATTCTATCCTCTGCCTCTATGTTGTTTCCTTTCCCTCCTCTATTTCTCTCTCTCTCTCTCTCTCTCTCTCTCTCTCTCTCTCTCTCTCTCTCTCTCTCTCTTTTCACATACGTACATCTGTGTGTGCATGTATACGTGTATGCGTTTTGGTACACACACTGTCACACATATATATATATATATATATATATATATATATATATATATATATTTATATATATATATATATATATATATATATATATATATATATATAGATAGATAGATAGATAGATAGATAGATAGATAGATATACATACAGGGTAGTACAAAAGTCGCAAAGTGATTTAAGACAATTATAACTTTTTATATCTTTAAATTTTTTTTGTTTTTCCTCTCCTCAGATACATAAAGGAACCTTTGGGAATTCATCGTGGAAAAGTACGCAACTGAGCAACAAACTACAACAATAAGATTTTACTCTGAATACCTTTCACAATTGTGTATCTTCAAAAACTGAGCTTCGCCAGTGATCATCCACAAACATAAAGACTAACTTTCTGTCCAAAATGCTGAAAATTATGTGTAGCAGAGCAGATATCCTTTGAAATGTTATGCTGAGAGTTAATGAAAGAGCAAGAATTTGTATAGTTGAGAATGGTAGGCATTTGAAAGAAAGACGCTTCCGTTCATAGGTTAATTAAATTTCATTTGTTTGTATTTTTCATTTGTTGAAAACAATTCTAAAAAAATCATCAAATCTAAAAAGATAAGAATGTGTTAAACCCTGTAACGACTTTTGCGCAACCCTGTACACACACACACACAGTATTCAGCCATTTAATATTAAAATTAGCTTAACTGGGGCAATGACACCTTTCTCCACTTCAAAGTACTCCTCTAGACACGCTCAGTAATTGTGAATGCAACAGTCACACAATACACAGGCTAACTCAATTGTGTGTCATTGCCAACTGAGTAACCCCACAGGACAGTGTTTGTTCACCCATGTACAGTGAATTCCCCTCCGATTGTATGCCAAGTCAGATCAAGGCTGCACTATCAGTTCACAAGATATTAAAAATGGCTGAGTATTTTCCGTACCACATAGTATGTATGAAAACTTTTGTAGCAACATAATAAATGCAGATTGAGTTGAAATCCTTCATCCTCCAGAAAAGGCTTTTAATCATCAAGCAAGAAAAAAAATTTGCTATCACATTCACAATTGCTTCAGAAAAACTACACTTAGGGATTTTTTCATTCAATGTGATTTACCCAATCAAAACAAAACAGATTCAAATACTTTCCAATTAACTCTGAAGTCTATCAGCCATAATTTCTCTTCGTATCATTATTGGCAAAAACTGTGCAAAGTAATGTATCATTCAGGATATAGATTCAGTTGGTTTCATAACTTGATTTTTTTTGTATATAATTTATCTATTAAATATAGATGTGCATTAATATTGATAGATAGATATTTTTAGTGGATATTGCATACCTTACCATACGTCTACAGAGGAGCAGAAGGAGGTAGTGATTTGAGCCGGCTTAAGTCAGATTGGTAGTACAAGAATATTAATTGCACTTAACATTTCACACAGTTTTCAAAAAAAAATCAGTTAATTTTTTTACATTTGATAAAAAAGAACATTTCAAGAGGAATTATGAATCACTGCCACCAATATATGATTCTTTTCATCTCACAGATCAAGCAGTGGTGGTGGTAAGATCAAGTTACTTCGATGAAAATACTAGAATATGGTTTGATCTACGAATTCATGATAGTAGATATAAATTGAAAAAAACAAACAGGTCTGGATAGTCCCTCAATAGAAACCATCATGTGACCAATGTCTTTTGGCAGCATGCTGTGTTTGGCGTGATCTATTAAAACAATCATAAATATTATTGGACTCAAACTACCGGACCAATTCAGCATTAACTTACAATAGATTGTAAATTGAAACCCCTAATCAAAAATCATTTTGGTGAGGAATTTTCAGAAAACAAAAGATCTGTTTTCTCCACTTATTGAGAGGGGTAGGCAAGCTAAATTTTTTCTACTATGAAATCCAGCAACTGTGTTTGAACCAGTGTGTTGTGGATAGTGGTGATTAACAAAGAATAAGTAGAATACAGAACATTATGTAAATGAAAAAAATATTCCTGATTTGAAGTTATGAGAAGACTACACGCTTACGCAGAAATAATTGTGGCCTTTTGCCAGACTATGCTATCTTGTAAGTAAAATGGAGATCACTCATAGAGTACAAACCTCTGTTAGTGCCATCATCACTAAAAACTGAATGAAAATCAGTTTCTAAATAGATACAATGCAGGGAAGGTAACTTTGAAAAAATAAAAATCTCACGGATCCATCCCTAAATTCATTTGATTCGTCCATGGCCTATGATCCACGTCATTGGAATTTTTGGAGATATTGCATGTCAAAACAAGAGCAAATTTGTAAATATATGAAAAAAATATCACACAATTGGAAAAACATCCCAGGACCCATCCCGAAATTTAACCAATCAATCTTTACTCCTTCAAGAAAATCTAACAGAGAACTTTTGCAAATATTTTGCAGGAAAATTGTTATGATATGGGGGTAGATAACTATAAAAATTCTAGGATCCGTCCAAAAATTCAATCACTTCTTCCTTAGCCCACAACCCATCTTTCCACAAAATGTCATTGAAATTCATTCAGAGTTTTTGAAAATTTTGTGTGGACAGACAGATGGACATTGGGGAATATATATACCTCTACCAACCAGATAATGTGAAAAAAAACAACAATTTTTTGAAGCAATTTACTCTGTTTTCCTTCTCATAGATATGCTGGATATAGAACTTTCATTATAAACTAGTGAAAAATTGCTTTCAAGGTAGCAAGAACGTTGCTTTTAATAAGCAACTTTCAGGACTTGGTTTATATTACATAAAGCATCTCCATTACTACCAGTCTCATTTCACTCCAAATTTGCCATTTATCAGACGAGATTTTGTTCTCCTTTATTCTGAATTTATAGCCATTATAGCTTTATCTAACATCTGAATGTCAAAGCTGGAATGGAACGCAGGTGGTTAGGTCTGTGGAGTGCAATGAACAGACTGAGATAGATGCATAGATAGAAGACAGCGATAGATAGACAGATTGATAGAAGACAGTGATAGATTGGTAGATGAATATAAGACTGTAATTGATATATATATATGTGTGTGTGTATGTGTGTGTGTGTGTGTGTGTGTGTGTGTGTGTGTGACTGATAGATATAAGACTGTGATAGATATGAAAAGATTGATCGACATATAGATAAATAGATATGAAAAGATTGTGATAGGTAGATATGAGAAGTGTGATAGATGTGGAAAGACTGTGATCAATAGGCAGATAGATAAGAAGATGTGTAGATATTAAAAGACTATGATTGATAGATAGATAGACAGATATGAAAAAACTGTTCAAGATAGATGTGAAAAGACATACATAGATAGATTGATAGATAGATGGATATGAAAAAAAAACTTGATAGATAAATAGATTTGTTCAATGGCTGAATGTCAAGCCAGAATGGAAAGCAGGTGGTTGGGTCCATGCATTGGCAAGGGAACAGTATTTAGGGATATCACATAACTCTCTGACATACCAAACTGCAGTTATGAATTGGAAATGATCCGACCACTCCTAGGATTTGACTTTCCATTGGAGACCCATAATTTAACCCGAGAAAGGTGACGGAAAGGACAAGGGAAAGGGGAAACTGTTGGTCTTCCGTTACTCCCTTCTATTTTGATTTTTGATTTTTTTAATGTTTTGCCAGAATCTTTGCTTCAAATCTGTGAACTACATCTACAAAGTCATTACAGGGTAGTTGGATGTAAAAAAAATAAAAATGTATCAAATTTCTCTCTTCCTTTCTCTCTTTTGAGTAATGCGAACCTATCCAATTCTCTCTATCTCTGTCAAACAGTCTATTCATATAGAATCACTGTAGCCCCACAAATGGCCTGCCTGACCAACCAGCTATGAGGACAACAGATTCTTCTCTCTTTGCTCGTGTGTGTGTGGGTGTGCATGTGTCTCTAGGGGCTCCTGGTCACATTTTTAGGATGACAACCTTGAAAATTTGCATGAGTATACCCCTAAGCAACCATCAAAAAACATTTTTTTTTTGTTTTGTTTTGTCAAAAAAAGTGTTTTGGGCAGGTTCTCTATGGCCATTATGGTTCAACACTGTCCAAATCTTCTGCTGGTATTTTTTAGATAATTTTAGATAAAAGATTTATTTTTTTAGATAATTTTAGATAAAAGATCTTTTTTTTTTTCAGATCTTTAGTTCTGATATATGTGCAGGCTACAGTGATTCCTTTATGCAAAGGACGGATATCTATCTATATATCTTGCTAACCACTTTTCCATGTTGAGATATCCATATATCTTAGTTATAAACTAAGTTTAGCATAGTCTGGCTCAAGGATATAGTAGTAGAGCTCCCAATGGAGACTGAATTTATTACTCAAACGAATTGGTCAGTATGATGAGCTTGCTAATAATTGTGCTATGGTAGGTCCCCAATAATCATTTTCATGATAATTATATGGCTATTAATATAACAGTAAGAATTATTATTTATTCATTTTTATGTAGTTACTTGTTCACACTAGATATGTAGTGGTTATCACTGGATATTAATCGACAGCAAATCTCCTCAAATCTCCCACACCTTCCACAGTATTCTCGTAGAAACAAACATTTTAATCTGGATAGATTCAGCTCTTTTTCAATTTCCAAATTCATCTAATCTCAACTCAAGTACTAGGGGGCCCTCATACCAAGTGCACCAATACTTGTAGACATGATTTAACCTACATATTCCACACTTTTTGCAGCTCCACATCAAGGTATTTTCCGATTTTATTTCTTTATAAAATAATTTCCCTTGCATCCACTGGCTCAATGGCTAAGCCAAATCAATGACCTGGCAAATCCTCTTTCCCTTGTTTACAACTTTCAAATCTGCTCTTCTCAGCTGGATGAGATGGCTGGCCTCTATCTCAAAATCCCAAAGCATCTTATTCTCTTCAACAACAGCCTCTCATTAGTGCTGACACCAATTGTTTACCCGATCAAAACCAAGTCTTTTGCACGGATTCCTAGAGCATATCTATTCCCACACTGTCATGCTTGTTTTTATATTCTTTTTCGAGCCAAGTTGTTGCATTTCCTTATGATGGGGTTTACCATCTCATCATCTGTACTTGCTTTTTTTTCTGGGTTTCATTATCATCATTAATATTATTGTTATCACAATATACCATAACAATATTACAATATACATTACAATATTACAAGATTGCAATATACCATTACAGGAGAGCATTGTACTGCATACCATACTAATACACACACAATTAGTATACAAGCAAAAAAAATTGTTCTTGTACTGGCTATTGCACATTGGTGCTTAGCATAGCACACAGTCCATGCTCCACTTCGTGAGACAGAATCCCAACTTCTTTATTTGCACCGTTATTCAGGGACAATGTTTGTCCTGACCTCTGTGTCATGTTCAGAACAATGGAGAAACTTGTTACAGCAACTTTGATACAGTAATGAAAACATCATATTATTCTGAAGAAAATTCAAATGGAAAATGGTTTTGGACAACATTGGATATGCCTTGAAAGGAGTTAGCCAAACCTACAATGAATGGAGAAAGGAAGAAATTATGGCCTGAATGCATTTTTCCTAGCAATGAAAATGGAAATGTCACAAAGTCGTAAGAACAAGAAAGTTTGGATCTCTTGCATAAAGCAGGAATCGAAGATATATCAACGGCTGATATAGACAAACTGCCAACAACTCACCAAGAAGAACAAACCAAAGAACTTTCGCAGATTGAATACAAAACCACCAATCAGGATGTTTTCATCAAGTGTTCCAGATTTAAACAAAAGTGTTGAAAAATTAGGAAAAAACTATCACAATGTTTTAAAGCAGCGGAAGACCTCAAAGCTGTAGCTTCTGGAGTAGAGGGGGATAAAAAAGTGATCTACAGTATTTAAGGCCACATTAACGGTGTGATGACAGCATGATGAATTACTATAAGTATCTACACGATGATAACGTGGAACAATAATAAAACTTATATTCCATCAAATCTATTTATTTCACTGAGATTCTTGTTGAGTAATGATACTTTTTAATATTTTTTTGTTTACTGTTTACAAAACTTGAGTTTGTGTACGTGTTTCTTGACAGCAAAATAAAGTTTTTGTTTGTTTATGTGTTTAATTTGCCTGTAATCCTTACCAAAAAAGATTTTGCCAACATCAGGATGAAATTTAATAATGCATTAAACTAAGTCAGGTATACATAAAAAGATTGGCTTCTCAGTTTTCTACTTAATGTTAGTAAGGAAATGTGCCTGGATATTAAAGGTGTTCCATCTATCGTACACACTTTACCTGGAAAGTATTTTGTATGCTGTACCAGGCTTCTCAGTATTGGAATCACCACTCTAGCACTTTCTTTCTTTCTTTTTTCTCTTTAATTATGCTCTTCCCCCTATTTTTCTTTTCTTCTTCTTTTAATTTTTCCTCCTCTTCTTCTCTTTAATTACTCTCTTCCCCTCTGTTCCTTTTCTTCTTTTTTTAATTTTTCCTCCTCTTCTTCTCTTTAATTACTCTCTTCCCCTCTTTTCTTTTTCGTCTTTTTAAAATTTTTCCTCTTCTTCTTTTTCTTTTCTTTTCTTCCTTTTTTAAAAAAATTTTCATCTTTCCTTTAATCACGCTCTCCTCCTCTTTTTCTTCTCTTCTTTCTTTTTTAATTTTTCTTCTTCATCTTCTCTCTGATTACTCTCTTTCCCTCTTTTTCTTTTCTTCTTTTTTTCTTGTTTCTTTAATCACTCTCTTCCCCTTCTCTTATTCTGTTTTATTACTCTTTCCCTCTTTTTTTCTTCTTCTTTCTTTTCTCTCCACATCTTCAGAAACCTGATGTTATTTTACACATGCACCATTTGCAGTTCTCTGATTCTATTGACTCTATTTTGCTAGCCAGTGTCTTGTTTCAATTCTGTCACTTTAGCTTAAACCTGAAAGTGTAGTTCGCAATAAGCTCAGGGTGGAACCAAGTGTCTGGGAAAGTGAAAAAAATAGAAGATAATTAACTTTTGTCTGAAATTTGGGATGAAGTATCTGGTTGTTACACATTAAATGCCATTTTCTTCCTTGACATCACAGAGAATAATGCTAAAAGTGAAAGATCTACTTATGTAATAGCAGATTCTTTTTGATTTCTTTTTTAATGTAAATAGAGACATAATTTGTTATAATTGGAAAGTTTGGAGCCCTGAACGACAATGCTGTCTAACCATTATGTTAGACTTATTTTTCAAGCATGACTTCAAATCAGGACAATGTTGTTCAAGCTGCTGATAAAGCCAACAAAGTATTTTGAGTGAACACTACTACATTGCAAACTGTTCAGCATTGGTTCAATGGGTTCAGGTCATGAAATCTACTCACCAATATCAAACTTGAGGTAGACCCGAACCTGTTCTTCATCATCATCAGTCTTTTAAACTCCGTCATTGGACATAGACCTTCCCCATGATCCGCCACAATTCTCTATCATGTATTATCTGAATTTGTCTAGTTCATCTCTCCATCTCGTATTCAGCTGGCCTTGAGTTTGCATGTGATCTCTAGGGATCCATGTTGTGAGTCGTGATGTCCATTGATAGTCTGTCATTCTTGCAACATGGCCTGCCCATTGCTATTTAATGATGGGAATTATCAACAACGATGACACATGGGGTGTGAACAGTGTTTCAAGCATTTTTTTGAAGACTTTTGGAATTTCAACAGTGACCATATCAAGGTAGTAAGAAAAATTAAAAAGTTAGAGAAATGGGTCACACATAAACAATGAGATGCGTCATGACAGTTCCACGCCCAGCACCTCTTAACTGACCGTGTCTAAGCTCAGAATTTTTGGAAATGAAACCTCTATATTCGCCAGACAATTCTCCCACAGATTATTATCTTTTCAAGCAGTTCGAACATCCTTTCCAAAATAGAATATCCAACAGGGAATCAATAATGAGTGCTTGTACTGAACTAGTGACCACTAAACCTAAAGAATTCTTTGGAGATAGCATATTATCATTACCACCGAGGATCATTAGAATAAGGTCATTGCTTCAAATGGTTCATATCTTAATTAAATATTTACCATGTTTTGTTTATATCATCTTATATCTTATATGTTACTATTCAAAAATGGCATTTCATGAGTAACAACCAATATTTTTTGATATACCCTACATTATTCTCACTAGTATTGTCATGTTTGTAGTTTTTATCAGAGTTTTTCTTGTACGTTTTTTGTCTCTTTAAGATATATACAGTATCCGCTGTTCTTGAGATGTTGCAATTTTTTTTTTAATCAACCAAATAGAAACACCACAGCTTAGGAACCAAGTGTAAAAGTCTACAGAAGCTTTCAGGAAAGAGTGGAAAATTATCAGAAATCAAACTTGTATTGTTATGGAGGCCTTGATAGTCAAAAAT
>OY735208.1:34148659-34188659 GCA_963457665.1 Thysanoteuthis rhombus | reverse complement strand
CATATATAAGTGCAATGATAAGTACATATAAATATGGAGAGTGGAAGACAAATGCATTCCTACAGACAATTACTTACAAATGACAATCAATAAGCATATTCTACATATCAACAAATACTTATGCATATAATTTGCAAATATATATATATATATATATATATATATATATATATATATATATATATATATATATGGATGATTTGTTGTTATTAGAAATATACTGCTCAATATCAATAAAAATAGAGTTATATAATTATAAAAGTACAAAACACATTTGTTTTGGGAATACATATATTCTTATTGGTTAGAGTATATGTATATATATATATGTATTAAGAAATGGAAAGCATACATATATATAGCAACTTTTGAGATGTTATCAACTTGGAGAGGTCATTAATCTAAATTACCCATGAATGTTTCTATGGGTGTCCCTAGAAAATACAGTTCACGTCCTTATCTCAATCCACAATATATATATATATATATACATATATATATATATATATATATATATATATATATATATATATATATATATATATATATATATATATATATATATATATATGTATATATATATATATATATTTGCAGGAGTACGCTGCATTGCCCGAGGGAAACACACTTCAATTTTGACAACACAGTGGAAAATATGATCTTTAATATATTTCTTTTCACGTAACACAGCAAATGGAAAAATATTATTTACACTGAGAGCTTATTCTTTACTTCTGATCTGTGCTGTTCACTCCCCGCCATACATTGACTGCCTGAGTTGAGTTGTGAGAAAAAAAAATGTCCAAATTCGTTTTACCCATAAAAGCTGAGAACCATATCAAATTTTTTTCTTCCCGAAGAAATATCATGTGCTGTGGAAAAGTATGAGTTTTGAAAAAAAAAGTTTTTTCAGTATTGGCAGGGAAGGGAGGTAATTAGGATGTAACTAAAAAGCTGGAAAGGACCTGTATTGTCCATCCATCGTTTGAAACTACAGCTTTGAAGTATTTCTATTACTTCCACGGTGAAGAAATTTTTTTGTGATGTGGAGGGGGTTCATTTTTAAGTTTAAACAAATAAATTTTTGATTTTTGAAAAAAGGATTTTGGACAGTCAATATCCAGGACAGACAACAATGGAATGAAAAGAAATTGAGATTAAGATGAATAGTAGGAAAAAGTGATTAATATTGTTTTACGATACTTCATCTAATGAAAATGAATAATTGAAAACAGATAGTCCCTGACTTATGATTGAGTTAGGAACCGAAAATGAGATCACAAATTGAAAAACGGATTACTTCTTATTTAGTTTTATTTGCAATTTAAGATAAAAATGTGGTCATAACTTTGAGATATCGTAAATCGAGCAATCGTAAGTCAGGAATATCTGTAATGACTTTCAACTTGATTCAAAAAAATGAAACAATCTGATTTTGATTTAATTTTTTGGTTATTGGCGCAACTGCAGAAAAAGAAATAGAAACACAGGGAAAATTAGTTACAGCTGCATCGATGATATTTTTTTCTTTTTTAATTTCATGTACTATCAATTGATCAGACTTTCAAACCTTCTGAAAATTTATCAGTTTTGAGAAAGGAAATAATTGAAGATTTTATAAGGGATGGGGCTCTATCTAAATGTAGCTATAATGCTAAACTGTCATACATTCATTCATCATAGGTGAACATGGGTTTGAATTTCTCTTTCACTCAATGGTTATGCCAGTTTTGCAGTATTTTTTAAAGGAATCTAACCCTAAAGTGACAATAAAACATGTTTTTCTTAGAGCGAAAACCCTAAACCCTCCTTCTAATCCTAATCCCAACCAAAATGCAACCGTAAAACCTGGGTGCATTTCAAATCTGGTTGTCTGCTTTGACGTACAAACTACTAACGCCGAAAGCGAGAGCATGAATTCTCAGCTGGACCCTTCTCCCCATTTAATTTCATGAAATTTGTATAGAATATCTTTTTATGTTGTTAGATTTGGAATATTTTCTGTTGTCAGATTTGGAGTATTTGCGGGGCAACACTGGATAACCAAGCTAAACTTTGGGGAATATGAACAGCATGCATGAAATGAATGAAGTACAAACCTCTGCAGCTGCCCTTTGTGAGCTGTTCCCTTTGCAAGATCCCTTCATACATGTCCACAGAGAATACTTTGGGGAAAATTTTTTTTTAACTCAGTGATAGGTGGCAGATAAACAATTATTCATTATAGTCAGATTCCCTAAATTTCAGTGTAGCAACATATATGCATACATACCTGCAAAGTTTTATATACTAGCTGAAGTACTAGTCTACATCTGGTTAAATGTTTGAAGAATGAAAAAAAGAAATAAAATCCGAGCTACCATTCTTTGTTGGAAATTATATCAAATCTTTTTGAAGATTAAAAGAACATTTGATTGCCTATCATGTGTAGGTTCAAATGAATGGTACAAAAATCTTCCTTGAATGATGCTAATATGGTTTTATAGATGGGACTATTATAGTGTTTTAAAAAACTCAAGATGAAAAAAAGAAAAAATATTTTTAGATAGAATGCAGAATCCATACAAATTGATGATGATTTTTAGAGGCAAAATTCAACTTAAAAATATGTTTACTGTAGGTCTATTGGGACATACTGATTCTGAATATGCCTTTATTTTTCCTCTGTAATGTGTAGTTTTCAACTTATACAAGTACAAACATATATACATACTTACACACTTTACCACTTCATTATATAGATATGAGTGTATTTATTTATAGCTGTTCACAGCACCTCGGTGGACCATAGCAGGCAAACCCTTAGTTTACAGGTTTGGGTTGACAGTGCACACATCGCTCTTCACCCCAATACTCCAGTGCACAGACCTTTAGGATATTCATGCACAGGTCACATTGACTTAGGACCTGAAATGATGTTGAAAACCTGCCTGGATCTCCATTTATGGAGCCAAGCCATCATATATATATATTTATTAGGGATAGCCCTCATAAAATTTTTCATCACTTATTCTGAACTCTTAATAGCCATTTTGGTTAGGGGTTTCAAGGTTGCATTTTTGAAAAATGGAGGAAAGTATTCTTGCATAAATTACCTTGATTTAATCTGTGATATGATTTGCATATCCAGTGTTAGAAACCATCAAATAACATTGCCGCCAAAACTGTCAATATTGGTTTTTGTTCGGTTTTTAAGTTGGTGTAGCTGACTGCCTATGTATGTATGTATGTATGTATGTACGTACGTATGTATGTATGTATGTATCACCTATACATTTTGTTCTTTGAAATTCTCAACTCCTAACCTCTCAAAAAAAGTTTATAGTGGGGGGAGTCAATTTGCAATGTAGGTTTATGCTGAATAGATCCCTTAGTTCGTGTCTGGCCGCATGCAGGCTTGTTTTTTGAAAACTTGGACTTATTTTTGGTGATCACTGTCTAACAATAGGCAAGAGAAGAAACTTATCCATTGATAACCACTTTTTCCAATTTTTTAATTGATCACCCCCTCCCCCAACACAGCATGCTGCTGAAAGACATTGGTTGCGTTACGGTCTCTATTGAGCGACTAACCAGACCTGTATTTTTATTTTCTGACAGTTATGTGTCAGATATCTTCAAATCAAGCATGACATAACCTTTCAATGTTGGAGAGCATCTTCTCTTTCTCTCTTCGGCATTATTTCTTATCTATGAAATTCAAGCAGTTAAAATGCCGGAGGCTCTTCTGGCTATCCATCAGCTCATTAAGGCATCCGTTATCCTCCGGAGGTAATAGCCTGCCAATTAAAAATTGTATAGCTATCAGTTTTGATCAATAACGGGGAAGAGGTCATATGATCCCCTGTAGTAAAGATGGCTGCCAATTGCTTACTTTGCCACTGTATAGATGTCTTTGTCACTTTGTTTAGCAAGCAGACATTCCTTGCAACCAGGAATATCAATATAACTGCACTACAGCATTTTGCACAAAATTGCTTCTGCTATTGATTTTCAAAGAAGATTTTCTTCCTTTGATGTTGAAGCATTTGTTTGTTTTTTGTTTTTTATTAATTAAAAGGCATGAAATATTATATCATACTGCAATGAAAGTTCAGTCAGTTATGTCATTCGTACCAATTGTGTAATGAAGAGAGTAGCAATAGAAGTCAGTCTATTCTATTTCTAGAGTGCTACTGGTGATCTCTGAACTTTGACCATCTTGTATTCAAAAACCTTGGCATCCTTATTTCCAATCAGTCGGCAAAAATTCACCCAGCCTGGTATGAAGTGTTTTCCTATATTTCGATCTTTTCAGATGCAAACTAATCCCTATGTGTTCTGCTTTGCCTCTATTCTTTCTAACAAGAGAATATTCTAAAAACTAACATTGTTCTGTAAGTAAAACTACTAATTCTAAGAGTTTGATATAACTAACTATGATGAAAACACAGACAATGAAATGGTTTATGAAAAAACTACAAGGGCTGATTGACAAGTATAAGTTCATTTGTTTATTCTTTTCTAAACTTTGTGCATAATTCATAGTTATATTTTATGGTGTTGGACCTTTGTTAAAGTCCAAGTCATCAGAGATAGTTACAATAAATATCATTGTAACAGTCAGGGAACTTCATGAACAAGTCAATGTTAGCCATATGACTGTTCATAGCATTTTAATAAAAGCTAGGTAAAGTATCAAAGGTTAGAAAATTGTACCCACATTATCTGTTAGGAGCAAACTGCTGGCAACAAGCCAAACATTATACCACTGCATTCTCGATAACTCTAGGTGCCTTTTTTGGACAGTGTTATGATTGGGTGAGAAATGGACCCTTTTTCACGATGTTAAGCACTGTCAGCAGCTGTTTCAGTCACAAAAATTGACCAGTGCCTCAGCTGAGAAGCAACCTTCATCTAAAGAAAATCCTGTGGAGCGTTTGATGGGATATGCAAGAAATCTTCCATTACAAACTTTGAAGCATAGCCAAACAGCCATAGTCGAAGTTTACTACCAACAGCTTTGGAATTTGTGAAGAGATTTGTCAAAAAAATACCATTCTTTAGTGAACAGGAAAAATTATTGCAAAACCAATCTGATGGATACAATGTCTCTTCCAGTGAAGTTGAAAATCTGTTGGTCTCTTAATCCAGGTCAAAATCAAAGGAATTTTATGAGCTTGGTATCAAAGAGCTTGTCAATAAATGGAATAAGGTTATCAAAAGCAAACGATAGTATATCAATGATTGAGTGTATTTTTAAGCACCACTATATTTGTGCTTTGAAATAAATTGAAACATCAGACAATATTTTTCTCACAACCAAATTAATGAATCTTAAGTAGATGATGAACAGTTCTGAAAGCACACTCACAGCTAATTAATATTTGACCATCACACGAGTATAGCAAATCGTATCAATATTTCTATTCTTGTTCACATCATCTTCTGAGCGGTATGATTGTCAGTTACTGGTGTTGCTCTCTTATGTTAGAAATACATAAATAAGTACAATACAAATGCTATAATAGTTATACTTTATCAAAACTGATTTAAGTAAATATTTTGAATTATGAAATTCAAGTGATAAGAATTACACATACAATAATCCAGTGGCTTGTAAGAAAATTTTTTTCCACGTCTGGTTTAAGCAAGTTTCACACACTTATTCCAGCAATTTAACAGAAGACCTCCTGGGTTATGATACCATGCCCCCCCAACTATAGAGCTAATATCCCGGACATTGTGTCTATCGTTGCACAGCAAACACTACCAGAGCATTAGTCATATGTGAGTGATTTTTGTATCATAAAAAATTTGGCAATCAATATTGTCTTTATCAGATATGTATCTATGTTGGTTCCATCCCAATAAGTGCAAACACAATGCCGTGCTATTGTATCCAACCCAAGGCCGTTATGATAAGCTTTGATCCGACCACATTGGGAGATCAACCCAACCTACTGATCAGTTTCCCCCCCCCTGAAAGATCAATAATTGTTAACCCAACTAATCTATCACTGCCCTGTTTTGATCAGTCAGAACAGTGGCTTCTTTTTTATTCCAAGCAGCCACCCTTTCAATGCTATGAATAAAAAAAACTCCACTGATTTGAGCACTCTCTCCACATGCTGAACATAACCTCACTTGAGGGTCAGTCAATACCCAAAAAAGAATATGGATTCACACAGCGAAAACAATAACACAACAAAACCTCCCGACATGCATCAGTAGTTCCATCTGAGAGTAGGTTTGGCTCAAGGAGTAGAGAAAGGGTCTGAGAACAAAGATCAGATGCTACATCCCACACATAAGGCCACTAAGACTTGTTCCCACAACATTTGAAGTTTGTATCTCAAAACACTTGTCAATAGATTTTTTAGTTATTTAAAGATTTTTGTAGACTTTTGTCCTTATTTTGGTTCATCTTCTGAGTACAACTTCTCAGTTGTTGAACTCTACGGCCATCTTCAGGCGATGAATGGGTGTATGTTTTTCATCACTGGGATGGAAAACGCCCGTTTCGTTGGTCGCAGTGAAATGTTTTCATTCCATTGTCTAATATCGGGTGCAGTTTATTTATTTTGTTTCCACAGTTGTTAGTTGTAATTGGTGTCAAAAAACATGCGATCAACAAGACGTGCTTTTTCAGTCCCAATAATAGCAATAAAAAAATAAATAAAGAGAAATTAGTAATGCGATAAAGTGAAAGAATTCTTCTCAAGGCTCCATATCTTTCGCAGTAGAGCTACACAGTGGTTATCTATTGTATCTCAACATAAGATGATACTTGGTGGGGTCCCTATACTTTCCAAGTTAGCTGGTTACCACCTTTTTTTATGCCTTCTGGCATGTCTTTATGCATACCACTCATGTTTTGCAGGGACATCTTCAAAATCTCTGCCATGCAGATTTCTGCTCTGGGTTTCATATACTATATTAGAGATAGCGACCCCCAGGTCGTAAGGAATGATGGGCTCTAGCCTGGAACACTGGCTGATGATGTCTTGTCAAAGGGGAAGAAATCTCTGCATGATCCTCGGTTTACGACATCTGGTTTTTCCAGATGTTCACCTATCTAGGAACTGACCAGGCTCAACATTATTTAAGAAATAAAAGAAAAGTAATGTCGGGGGGGAACATCATCATCATCATCATCATCAGTCTTTCATCAACAGTTGTTGGACATAGACCTCCCCAGAATTCGCCACAACTCTCTATCATGGCCGTTGTGGAGCTAAAATTTTCTGAGCCTGTCCAGTTCATCTCATCATCTCATGTTCTGCCAGCCTCGGTTCCGCATCAAATCTCTGGGGATCCACATTGTGAGTAGTAATGTCCATCGGTAGTCTGCCATTCTTGCAACATGGCAAGCCCATTGCCTTCTGAGTTTCCTGATGGTTTCTATGAAATCTTGGACTTCTGTTTTTCTTTTAATATACTGTGCTGTCTCGTGGTCTCTCGATGTGATGTTTAGCTTGATTCTCTCCTATGCACGTTGCATGGTTCTCAGTTTGCAGGTTAGTCTCCTGATTAGGTTCCATATTTCAGCACCATAGGTGACTGCCAGGAGGATGCATTGGTTGTATCCTCTTCTGTCGGGAAAAACAACCGGAGCCAAATAGTTACAACCAATTAGGTTTCAGGAAGGAGTGAAAAATGTCCATAAATTTTGAAGGCTATCTTCTGTCTTGACAGACAATGGAATGACACTGAAGTGACCTCTCCAGAGCACAAGTCTGGGAAAGGTGTTTGGAGATCCTGGAATGTCCAGTCAACAGAATCTCCCTCTTGGCCTCATTTACGTAGCCCAAAGGAAAGCAGAGCAATACAGTTGACATGTTTATGGCTGCAGGAGCTGCCAGTATGAAGTCAAAGTTGGCATCCATCTGCCTTAAAGGAGGATTACTCCCAGGTTTGGAATCAGAATATTCTGTTTCCTAGACAGGTCGCCAACCATGGTTAGAGAGCTGTGTCTGCCCTGCTGTTTACCCATACCTGGGGTATGGGGAAGGAAGGGTTGGATTCATGCCTTTCCCAAATACATAACTTCGAAGTGAACGCAAACTGTTTCAGCGGGAGTTCGATGATTCTATTCTCTCTGCTGCTAACTGCAAGGCCACCCGCACATTCATGCATGAACTTTACAATTGTAACATTTAATAAGATAAAATAAAATTGAATTAAATCAAATTAAAATTCCCGCACTGGAAATGTTTTGCTTATGAACTTTTCATTTCGATGAGCGTTTAAGTCAAATAGAATAAACTTTGCCAGAAACTCTAAACTGCTTAAAAGGTTAAGTACCGAGCCATTCGTACTGAACCAATCTCATTTTGGCTTACTTGTTCAAGGTCACATGGTAATGTTGCTTGGCAACTAAATGATTGACAGCAAGTAACTTTGTGTCGCTATTAACGAAACAATTGACATTAATTCATGTATAAAATAATTAATTTTCAGTTCCTTCCCGGGGCTTTTTTTTTTTTTTTTCACTTTTTTTTTTTTTATTTTGGTATATTTTCTTAGTCGTCAGATTCTATTTTGTCTTTTGTATTTTTCTTTCCCCTCTCTCTCTCTCTCTCTCTCCCTCTCTCTCTCTCTCTCTCTCTCTCTCTCTCTCTCTCTCTTTCTCTCTCTTTCTCACTCTCAATGTTAATCTTGTCTAAGTGTTCCCATTTCCTTTGATGGGTGGGTAACGTCGGGGCGGGCGAAATCGTTTGGGATCGAGAAATCAATAATCTAAACATGTTATGATAGAAAAAAAAAACTTGTACGAAAGTTGCTACTTAAATATGACACTTCTTTTTTTCTTTATTTTTTCTCTGTTATTATTTGATTATTCTTCCCTTGCGCGTGTGCTTATGTGTGTGTGTACGCGCACGGGCGTGTCCTTTTCCTCACCTCTTGGCGAGAGCTTATTTTTTTATTATTTATTAGCCGAATAGTGCAAGGTTGTGATGTGCTCCCTTAAAACTGAGAAGTCAGATCTTCTCGACGTGCCTGCTTCTCCCTTCGACCTCTGAGTACGTTGTGCACTCTTTCAAATTGAACGAGTCTGTTGATATATTGTATATAGCCTGAATATATATATATATATATATATATATATATATATATATATATATAGCGTCAGATTACGGCGTTAGCTTCAGGAGCTGCATGAAGCACACGGGCCTTCGCCGACTGGAACACCTCCAAAGATTCTGTGATTTCATCTGTGGATGCTGAATCAAAATATTAGCACTCTAAATTATCGATTTAAAAATGATTCATTTAATATATATATATATATATATATATATATATATATATATATATATATATATATATATTGTGTCATCCACAGACAGCTGTTTCCTTGTATTACAACTCTTCAGTGTGGCTACAGAGTATCTATTATCCCATCTAGTACTTCGCTTTAGACCCAGAAGCTGGCATCTATCTCTACACCACGGAACTGGACGGTCAGTAAGGCTGAATTTAAGCGATATATATTCACTTTACGCTTATATTCCTCATCCACCAGAGTGCTCCATTCCTACATTGGAAGAGTATATATTGAACATACAATGTTAAGAAAAAAATACCTGCACTGTATATATATATATATATATATATATATATATATATATATATATATATATATATATATATATATCGTTTGACGCAGTGCTGGAATAAAGTGAGTGCTGAGTGGGCTGAGGCCGAAATTAGTTCACAATGAACAATTGCCGAGAAAAGTTCGTAAACGAATGATGTAATAATAATAAGTATGTGGTTGAAATTCAATCTAATTACAATTCAATTCAATAGAATTCCTTGTTTATGTTTACTTACTCTAGTAATCGTTTTGATGGGAGGGCCCCTGTTTGAATTACATCCAACTTTAATCCAGCCATGGTTTGACGGTTTCTGATGTCGACGAACGATTAAAACAGACTTGCTCTCATGGCAATTGAAAACGTGGATGTTTGCGAGAAAAATCGTTTCCCAGAACCACGCAAAGCAAATGTTTGAATTTTAATTGTTTATGAAAAAATTTAATTTTTCTTTAACTTTTTTTTCCTTTTGAAAATATTAGAAAGGTTTCGCAATCCTTGAAACTCAGGGGCTTAGAATATTTTAATCCAACATTGTGTCGTAGCTAGGCGAGAAATAACGTCGTGTGAATGAGATTTTTTCTCTCCTTTATTTGTATCGATTCCTATTGGTGTTATTGACATGTATGCATATGTTACGCTGAATCAGCAAAATTGCCTAATTGGCGAAATTCAATTATTTTTTTGTAAAAAAAATATTTGTTTCCTCTTTGAATACATAAACTTGTGGTCGAAAAAAATATTTTTTATCCTTGGTTTAATTAAATCAACTTTTGGTCAAATTAAAACGATGTATTTATCTATTTATTGCTTAATAAGTTAAAGCTACTTTTTGTAACAAAAAAGTTCGATTTAGCTTTGAATACGTAGATGATTGTAGAAAAATAGTTGTTTCACGTACTTGTTTTGATTAAATGAACTTTTGATTAAATTAAAGATAAGTATTTATTTTTTTGCAAAAAAGTTGAAACTTCGCAAATTAGACAATTTGGCCAGTTCGCAGTAACATATCTATGGGTACTTGTGCGCATTCATTTGTATTTGTGCTTGTTAGTGTCTTCATATACGGCTATGTATGTTCTTTTGTGAGTACTTCTGTGTTCATATTTATTCATCAATTTTTCCAGATGCTGATTGGTAATGGGTGTAACAGTTTTTTACTGTTACTATTGTATGGGACGGTAAAGTTGCTATCGGAGAGTTGGTTTGTCCAAGTCACTGCTCAGCCAGTCTCTTTTCTGTCAATCATTGTAAAATGCCAGCGACGATACCTCTCTGTCAAGATATCTGGCGGTGGGACTGAGCGCGAAAATGTGTGACGTGTATATGAATTGTTTATTAATACATGTGGTTGTAATATTTTATGGATTTTTTTAGCACATGTATGTACAGTTGAGATCAGACGCTTACATACTGCGCAATAAATTTCAATCTTTTTCACATTCTGAAGTTTTTGTAGGAAAAATACCAACTAAACATTGGTTGTATTACTATACAATATCACAAAGAAAGCAATTCAAATATGAGATCTGTTTAGAGAGTATAGAGTAATTTTGAATATCCTGAGAACCAATGGCGTGGACTTGAAGTAACTTCTACGCATGCTTGAACTGACACTCTTCCGTGGGATTATTCAATCGGCAATGAGATACCATTGGATGAGCTTGTACACTGAGTAACTGACAAGGACAGCTGATGGCGACCCCAGAATAGGATTTCGCAAACTGTTCTGAACAGTTGGGGGAACGCAGGGATAAGTGTGTGAGACCCCCAAGGGGAGAATTTGAAGGGTACTAAGGAGCCTTTGCCCTAAATGGGTAAGTTTTTATTCTAATGGATGGATGCCTTCTGGACAGACAACATATGATTTATTCGAGTTTTACAATGCAAACAACATAAAAGGGACAGAACTTGAATATTCAGAAGGTCCAAAGTACTCGCACACTGTCTATAAACGTTTCCTTTTGAGGTTAAAGACTTGATAGCACGTGTGTATGAACACGAGAGTGTTGCAACATTGCTTTTTCTTTGCATGACTGCTTCCATTTTGTTTGAACAAGCTATCAACTTGTTCCCTGGCCCAAAACATATGGCAGTCGAGTTTTATAGAAAGCATAAGTGCGAAAACTACCGCGTGAAATTCTAAAGAATTGAGCGAGCATATCATAGCTGGAGTTGTTACTTTATACCAGCCTGGACTGTGATTTGGAGTTATTTCCAGTGCATGTTCCCAGAACATATGTGCAGTCCACACTTAGGAAACTCAAGTCTGGTGGGACGGTAATGTATTTTGTGAAAGCCGGGAAGAAAGTGAAAAATATATCCAAAATAGCAGAACGGAAATTGGTTAGGATTCTTAAAAGGAATCCAAGCATAACCAAAAAGAGAGCCGGTAAATGAGCCCACAAGTACGCATGTATGAGTGCATAGAGGGAAAGGTCTACAACATAGAAATAGCCTAATATAATGGATTGTCGTGCCTGGTTTGCAATGACGTGACGGATGATGTGTTACTGAGGCTCGTTACTGCTAGGCGCAAGAGATGTAGGATTCGTCCTGTGGCCTCATAAAAATAACTCGACCCAGTCTCGGAGGAGCAGAACTCCCCGGGGCAGTACCGTCCCATCGCACTAAAAGGGATGGATCAGTTTTGCCCTAACGCCTTTGTTACAGTAGTTGCAGGGACTGGAGCAATTTTTGCAGCTCTTCCGTAACTGGAACCTCATATAAAAAAAAACGACCCTGTGTCGCATCTTGCTCCGGTTGGGAAGCGAGTGAATACGTTAGTATAAGGTAAGGGCAAGTGCTGCAAGCTAGACACGGGTAGCAACAGCTTTTATTCTTTGAAGACTTGAAGCCAAAAGACCAAAGGAGTTTCAAACAAAGAAACGGAATCGTAACGGTAAGTTCCAGTAGAAATTTAAAAATTGATGGAATAACATGGTAAATATTTGAAACACTGCTGGAAACGGGCTGAACCTCTTTTCTTGCAAATAAATACGTAGACACACCAAGGCTTACTAGTAATGACTACCACCAATAGTGACACTATCTGCAGTACATATCCCCAGAACAACACCACACCCAATGGCAGAGGCATAATCGAAGGGAATGGCTATGATTAAAGATATATCCATAACAATAACAGCAGCAGCAATTTGAGTAACATTTAAGAATCGTCATTTAAGTAATAACTACTACAATAAAAGCTATAATAATCATGATCAGCAAACTGTTGACTGTTTTCTAATGATGACAAGCATAAAAACTGTATTATGAACACAATCAATCAGACTTTATTGTTTAAAAATTAAACACATAAACCTCAAGAATATTTTTCAATGTAACTTTCATTCCGTATGAACTGTCAGCTGGATAGAGTTCGTTTTTTTTTTTCAAAAGAATTTCGTAAACGAAGATGAAAATCGATAATTTACATTAAGTAATTAAGACACTTGACACACTGTATCTCAAAAGGAAGGATGGTACGTTTGTATGTGTACATAGCAGATTTGCATTTTCGTGGCTGTGGGTGTATATGAACACATTTACATTTGTTTATTTTTTTAAGTAAATGTTTGATCACCATCAGCTGACTCGTCACATTCACCTTAATCTGATTCTCGGTTTGGAATCTTTTTGAAAAAGCCAGAAGTCGCAAGGCAGCAGAATGTGGACGGTAGGGGAGGTATTAGACCTGGACGATGTGGTGTTTTGCCGAAAATCCAGGTACGAGACGCGAAGAAAGACTCGCTCGGTTATTGTGGATGAAACGGTCACACAGTACACAAGCTCACTCAACGACATCTCACTGCTGATTGAGTAACCCCTCAGGAGAGTGTTCGTTCCTGCATAAGTGGTGAGGAAACCGTTACTCGGTTGCCAAGTTAAATCAAGGCTGTGCAACCAGCATTAAATTTGAAATGGCTGGATACTTTCTCGTACTCGTCCGCACTTGTATGAGTGAGTATGCATGGCTGTGTTCATAGATATGGGTACCTATTTGCCATAGCTGGGTCTGGCACATAGCTACAATGGCACAGCACGGTGAGAATCAATTTCACATGAAATGGATCCCGGGATTAGCTTGTCAACCATAGCTCTAATAGAAGCCTATTGATCCGTCGCACATAGGCGTATACATAATTGAAGTGTGTTTAAATATAATATATACAATGTCTATTCAAACGTTGTCTCTTGACGCATCAGTAAGAATGCATTTATTTAGCAGGGTTATCTTTGCATGTGTTTTGAGGCTGACACAGTTTCACACATCTTAACACAAAGATTTGGGGTGTACTTACCCCCCCCCCCCCCAAATTCGTACATAAGTGCGTGTGTGCCTACATGGTTGACAAAGATATCCGTGCCGACACGGTGGGTTATTCAAAAGTGTCTACAAGAGCCGTGTGTGTGTGTATAAGGTTGTCAAAGATCTCAATGTTGACTCACAGTGTGGGAGTGTGTCTACTTGATTCTGTGTGTCGGCAAGGTTGGTTAGGATACCAGTGTTGACACAAAGAGACAACGCTGACAATCGCTCCGACATTAAGGATCAGCTCATAGCGAAGAGACCTCAAACCCGACCCTATTCATTCCCTTCTCCACCAGTCTGTATGTCACCCCATTCATTCAAGCAGCCAACCAGACTGCTAAAACTGACTGACACAGTCATCTTTTCTAGAGATACTGATATTAATTGGATTAATCCCTTAAATTGGTAGAAACTACCCCTCTTCCCAGAGTGACTCAACAGTATCAATACCTCCTTCGACCTCTTCTACAGGCTGTCCCCGGGTCAGGGACAAGTTCTGTTCTTACGGCTGTATTTAACCCGAATTTTACGTAAGTCGGGACGGCAACCTTGTTCTACAGCATACACGAATGCGTCATTGTTGAACGGCTTACCTAATTAAATGAATGATCAACACACACCTCTACTGTACCGCTTTACGATGTTTCTCTCAAATGGAGGCACAGCTGGTTTCCTCTTTACTTTCAGCTAATCCCCGACTATTTCTCAACCTCCCAAGAGGAAGTTGAATGAGGATAGTAACCAATCTTCCCCCACTCGTTCCAGTTGACTCTCTGACGTTTCATATGATACAATCTGATACAAAAGTATAATAGCCAGATTTACAATAGTAAATGATACAATACAAGCTTGGCTGCTCCTGGGTCAAACTCCAGTCCTATTTCTATGCCTACTGATGACTTTTGTATTATGAATATGATAAATAATTTTTTAGTAAGACTCAGTCGGTTAGGGAGCCGCCTTCCAATCACTTGATCATGATTTCAAATCACGGTAGGGGAATGGTAATTTTATATATAGGTTTGGCTAAACGTGCCGTGACTGACATACAGTGAAGAGTTAACTCTCCTAAATTCGCCAAGGGTCGTTTTTGTTTCAGGGGAGGAACAAATTCCACTCCAACTTCGACTGGATTTAGACGATTAAGATACGCTCTCACTTAAATCCATGGGGAGGGGATGCATTGAATCTCCCTCACACACACACACACACACACACACACACACACACACACACACACACCTGGATCAGGCTTCCTCATCAAAGACGAGGGAGGTTGAAAGTTTGAACCGTATAACTACAGCATAATGGTGGGGTACGTTTGTTTCATATAAGCCAAAGTTTGTGTTCCCGTATAAAAAGATATTATCGTAATTCACCGATAACAGGGTTGCCACTGAGATATCCGAATATATCTTCTTTTTTTTTTTTTTGCCGCCCCAGGGAATGAATCTTTCTGATCCTTCCACCCTCGAAGAGTGGCACAGGGCGCCCATGCTTAAATCCATCTTGATAGCACCAAAGTCTGTTATCGTAGTGAATCTGACGCTCCGAATGGTACAACCCATGGAGTTTTACAATTTACTTTTTTCATTTTTATCTTTGAAAAAAAAAAAAAGTCATTAAGATACCACGGTTTGTTTGAACTTTTGAACTTCTTAGTTTTTTTGATGTTGTTACCTCAGGATTTCGGTTGATCCATTCTGCAGCCTGCTTACAGATTAAATACTTGAAGAAGGCAGTAGATCCCCAAAACTTTTTGGTAAGAATATCAACAACTCGAAGCAGCCGTTCGATTACCAGGAGAAAGTGTGAAATGTTACTTTTTTCAATTGTTAGTTCGTTCTCTGCACTGAGAACAGTTATGTCATTTTTTCTTTTTACGATTTTCCTAAAATCTTAGAAAATCTCAATCTCCCTTCGTCTTTTTTTTATTTTCTAATTTTTTGTGTTCAAACGTTATCCCTTTTCATTTTTTTAAAATAAAACTTTCATCTTCCTTTTTTTTTAAATATTTACTAATTTTATTTTTTTTTCTCCCAATTTACATTGTATAATTTACTTTAAAATCTCGTCATTTTTAAGGGGAAAAAATCAAATACAGGTTTCTCTCGCTACACGAAAGTAGAACGTTCCTATGAATCCTTTCTTACGCCAAAATAGCGTAAAGAGAAAAAGCAATCAGCAATAATTTAAATGAGGAAAAATTGCTCAGCATTCCTTGACCCCTCCACCTTCGAATTATTTTTTTCTGTTTGTCATTTTAAGCGAAGCATAAGACCATTCTGAACCCTCTCAAGCTTTTCTGATACATTACATCTTGCTAAAAGATATACGACATAAATTGAGATGAAGCATAGATACTCAAAGACAGTTCAAAGCTTAGGGTAATTCGTAAAAGTGAAATGATGTAAAGCGAATTTTCGTTAGACAGAGTGTATTAGTATCCTTTTTTTTCTTTAAAATTTGATACCGTTTTCGAATCTTTTTCCTCAAAAAAAAGAGTCGGGAAAAGTTCTCAACACACTTCAATGGATTTTTCTGGAAGCGTAAGCCGCGGGGTAAGCTGAAATAGGTTCAATGCCGGGGCGAAACCAGGATTTCCTTTCCGATTGAGACATCTCATTTTTTTCCTTCCATACATTCATGTATCCGTTAATGTTTACCCAGACAATATCTCCGGAGTTCTCCATGAATATCAATGACATTTTGTCGAAGGGTGGGCTATGGACGGTCAATGGGTTAAAGAAGACTTGATTAAATTAGGGGCAAATCCAGGAATCTTTTTCACTGTTACCACCTCTGCTTCGTAGCAATATATGAACTGATTTTTCCTTCAATTTATAGTGACAATGTCTCTAGCAAAAGGTATGCGCTCTCTAAGTGGTTACCAGATCCCCATTTTCTCAGTGTGCCCCACCCCCGTCATTGAATTCGTTTACAATCTTCTTTTTTTTCCACATTCTCATCACTTTGCCTCCATTGGTTCAACGCAACTACTGTCTGTCTGGCTGCGTAAACATTGTGCCTGCCCATGTGTCATCGTCATTTACCCCTTCCACACTGAGGAGCTGTCATGGAAATGGGTTCACTTGCAGTTCTCCGGATAGCGTTGCCCTTCCCTTCGGATCCACGATTCTCTGTCTCTGTTTAACGTGTTTCGACTCTTCCTCCACCCAGCCACTAATCATCGCCGCCACCGTTACTACCCCATCTCTCATGTTTCCTGTTGCAATAAAACACACAGTTTTTATTGTTTTCTTCTCAGAAATGCAGCTCCCTCCATCTGTCTGTCTGTCCGTCTAATTGCCGTCTGTTCATATCTACCATCATTCCTTTCTATCTATCTATCTGTCTATCTATCTATCTATCTATCTATCCTAGTCTAGCAGTGGATTTCACTGACATTTTGTTGAAGGGTTCGAGGAATGGATTAGAATGTTGCCGTCTCTCTGTTGGTCTGTTTGTCGACACGATATCTCTCTAAATTCTCAATGAATTTCAATGACATTTTTATGGATCAGTTGGCCGTCGGCCAAGGAACAATAGATTGAATTTTGGGACAGATCCAGGACTTTTTTCTTTTCAAATTCGTAGTGACTATGATGTTGAAGGGAAGAAGAGGCTTTGCCGAGGAGAGAGATGGAAGAGGTCATTAGAACCCCCCCTGCCAGTCCTCAAATGGAGGGGGTCCTAATGCTCTATAGATAATTGTTAACGTACTGCATTTGCACTGACATTACACCATAAAAACAATGTCTTTGTACATATATGAATTGCATAGGTAAAAGTTCAGCCTTTGGGGGTGTATCTCATCAATTAGGAGATAGTGCATGTCTATTTATTGCAATTTTTCTTTTTACATCTCTTACAAATCTCAATGTTAGAGGGGACCCTAAATGACCCTCCCAGTCCCTAGCTAAACCCTTAAATGTTTTCCAGTACTGTTCCTGTCTCTATGTTATGATATTCCTATTTTTCTCTCTCTCTCTATATATATATATATTCATACATCTTTCTCTTGTATTATCTATCTATTACAGTTCATAATTATCTATTTTACCCTATTCCAATTCATCTCTCAAACTATCTAAGTTCATTCATTTATATCTGTCGATCTTCAGTCAGGGACAAACTATACAGACCTTTTTATCCCATTCACGTATCTTGAACATTAACGCAACAATGCAAATACAAATACACAAAGGGAAGGTGTGAAAATAAGGAACACAAATTCCGCTCATTAAAGAGCTCCTACCTTTCGCTTCATATACGTAAATATAAAACAAGAAAATCAACCCAAGCTATCTGAAATTTCAGATGGGGAATTTGTACCCTAAAATTAATAACAACAACTTCAGGCATTTGGGGAAGTTAGATAAGGACAAACTGGTTTTCTTCCAGAGGTAATTTATTGCAATAACATCTACATTTATTGCTTATCACAAATAGTATGATGTTTGCTCTCTCACAGATCTTGACACTTATGCAGTAAACTTCTTTCTTCTTTTTTACTTTTTATCTTCCTGAAAACTAACAAAAACTCAAAACTGATTTCTTCAGGGAAACACCAACCTTACCTATCAACAACAATGAAATGAATAAGTAGATAATCCTCGTGTATGAAATGTAATTTGTATCCACTTATACATTTTTGGTGCTTGTAGCACTTTACTATGAATGCACCGATACTTCATTCTAATCTGATATTCAGTCACCTCACCATGAGGAAAGAATTCCACATGATGTCAGTTCAACAAGGATGCTCACGCATATGAGTTTAAAACAAGGGTAAAAAATTGTCCAGTTACTCAAGACCAGTGTGACTGAGGCAACAGAATACCTTCCAACCCTCCCTTTACAGTGCATTGAGGAAGGGCTGCCCTGGGGTCAGAATCCATGGCACTAACCTCGCCTTGTTTATATCACGTTCCAACAGAAGATGGGGAATTTGCATTCCAGCACAAAGGCCAGCTAGGTTCACTCTGATTCTAGGCAGAAATACCAGGGAACAACACTTTGATCCAAAGCAAAGTGCGCAGATACTCTGATCTTAGGCAATAGTGTTGATTAAGTTTAGATTTTCAATAGGTACTGTTCTGGTAGCTAACAGTTTTAGCACTCAACAAAAAAATTTTGAAATAACTAAGCAATAATGATGATGATGATGATGAAAGTCATCTTTCCAGCAGACCACAGTGAAATGGAAAGAGTGTTTAAAGCTGGATAAATATCAGGCCTTGCCTGAGAATTTTGGAACTTGGTGATGATTGTACCTATCAATACTGGAGTATTTGGAGTGGTCCTTTGGATCTTTGCCAAAAGAAATAAAGGGATTGGTGGTCGAAGATAGAATTCCAACTATTTTAGAAGCACCTTCTTTTTGAATTTAGCAAGAATACTGGTATAGTTTTTTTTCTTTTTCTATTTCATCTTGATCAAAAACAAAATGGCATAAATAATCAGATGAGAAAAAAAGTAACTTTATCACTTGGAATTGAATTTAAATTCTCCCTTGCTGTTAACCTCCATGGCTAGATTGGTTGTGGTGATGTCCATGCAAGATTCCCTCCAAAAATATGGGATGCCAGTTCATCTCATTAGAGGCTACCTTTTTTTTCTGACTCACACTGTATATTCTAGTGATCAAAAAATATATCAACCCAGGGTGGAGTGATTAAAAGCAAAGGTTCAGGGTGGCTGAGTGCATAACAGCAAAGAGAATGGACTCGGCAAGCCGAGTTCAAATTCTGGCTGGAACAGTTTGTGTTGATTTTGCACAAATGCCACTAGGAAAGGCATGAATCCATCTCTTCCTTCAGCTATGGACACAATTGTGCAGGATGGAGTGAGTGATGCCACTTCAGGTGTGTGTTGCTTCTAAGTCTAATTCATACATCACAAATAGGCAGATTTAGTAATAATAGGATATGGGAAGCCCGAACAGCCATAGCCAGGGTAAGGGTACTATTTGCTTATTTCTGACTTCATCTGAGAATTCAGACAACAAAAAAAAAGACAAAAACATATCTGGCACCTTTGTAATTGCCACAGGCACCAACAAAAGCTATAACAATTCTATTTCAATGTATTGGAATAGTATGGATTAGAGTCAGGGTTGCTAGACTCTGAGATAAAGCTGAGATTGTCTCCCCTTCTTGCCAAATCTGGCAACCCTGATCTGAGTGATATACACTGTGCTAAGGGATGCCTATATTTCTGTGTTTACTTCTACTATCAAGTATGGAAAATGAGATGTTGAATAAAATTATAAAAATATCAAAAAAAAGTATCAGCCTCGAATATTGATTTTCAAATGAGATTGATGAAATATTGAAAAAGTATTGGCCTTGAATATCAGTTTTCAGATGTCTACTTTACATGATTATGCAAAATATAGGTCTGGTTAGTGACTCAAAAGAAACTGTCATATGACCAACATACTATGGCTGCAAGCTGTGTTGGGGTGATAAAATAAAAAAATGGAAAAAAGGAGTAATCAATGAATAAGTTACTCCTGTCACCTTTTGGGGGCAGTGAGATAAATTCAGAAAGTACTAGCTCCGTGATGCCCATATAAGAGAGTTCTGATGAATCTTAGGGAAGGTCAATGCTTAACCATGGACGCTAACAACCAAATGATGATGATGATCACCAAAAATAATCTGAATTTTTAAAAAACAAGAGTGAATGCTGCTGGGCAAGAATTAAGGGACCAATTTAGCAAAAACTCGGATTGCAAATTGGACTCCCCACTAAAAACCTAGTGGGGGGTAAAAATGAGTGAATGTCTAAATTATCTTCCCTTTAGCTCTGTTGGTATAGTCTGTGTGTATGATAAATACATACATACATACATAGCCAGCCAGACTATCTCAAAAACTGAAGAAACCTATGTTAACTGTTTTAGTGACAGTTTTAATTGACGGTTTCAAATAGACTTGAAATAGGCTAAAAAAAAAGACTTGTGTGCTTGTTGTACATAAAAAAGATAACCAATATAGTCTGAGGGATAGATCACAATTGCCAAAGCAAGCAAGTAACATTAGATTCTCCTCCAATGAGATTTTAGCAGTTACTAGGGTCTTCGAAAAGGTCAATAAATTCATGGTTTTTGATGGAGTGTTGACAGATGAGAAAAAGTTCTGGAAAACCAAACCTAGATATATATATATACAATTGTGCTGGGTTGCATGTAGGTTGTTAGACTAGCAGATAAGTGGCTTGAGAACCAGTTATTTTGCTACACCACCGACATACATAACAAAATAAAATGATACTAAAAACTATGAAGCACTCAGAGAGTGCTAACATCTGCCAACAGCATTGCCATTAAAGACTGAATGGAAATTGGTTCAGGGAAAGTAAATGCAAAAAAAATTCCTGAATCTTCTCCCAAATTTAATCAATTCTTCCTCAACCCATGCCTTCTATCTTTCCCTAAAAAGTACTTGAAATTCATTTAGAACTTTTGGAAATATTGCATGGACAAACGTGAGTAAATTCATAAATGTATGGAAAAAAATGAAAAAAATATCTCTTGATCAAAAAAATAAAAATAAATAAATAAAATATAAAAAAAAAAAAAACAGATTCCTAGACCTTCCCTTGAATTTATCCAATCCTTTCTTACCCCATGGCCTAGCCTTCCAGATAATTTAATTGAATTCATCAAGAACTTTCAGAGATATTGTGTAGACATATAGCAACAATATAGGAGAGATTATTAAAAAAAAAAAATTTCCAAGATCTACCTTAAAACCATAAGACAAGGTTTCACCCTTCCACAAAACATCTTTGAAATTCATGGAGAACTTTTGTGGATATTGTATGGATAGGCAGACAGACAGACAGACAGACACAAATGAATACATATACCTCTTCCAGCCTCGTTGGCAGAGGTTATTAAGTAAAGTAGATAAAAAAAGATTTTATTGATGTTGGCGTTGCCATCTGTATATCTCATCTCTATACAGTAAAACTAGGTAGGAAATAAAACAGCCTGGTTTCTCTCTTCACTGAAACATCTTATAAACTCCTCCTCAAGTTGCAAAAGATAGCCACTTTACACTCTTACGCGGCAGGTGATTTATGCGACCCTGCAATAACAGCAACTCCTACACACACGATCTGCCGGGACATTGATAGATGAAACAGACAAAAACAGTTTCTTCTTGAACCAGCCCACACTCATCGAACATAAATCTTGAGAGCACTTGGTATTCTTTATTTATGATACAAAATATACTTGGGCATTGGTTTCTGTGGCTGAAATTATCAGCCGACTGTCATGAGGTTTTTAGTTCAATACATACCGTAGGGAAATGAAACTCGGAGTCACACAATGCTTGGAATAACTAAGAGATCGAAGGAGGTCAACATGGATCTAAGAAAAGACCAAAGAGTGAGATATCCTAGAAGTGATTATGCAACAAAAAAGGAGGTGGGCAGGACACATAGCAAGGAGGGAGGATGATGGATGGTGCAAAAAAATTGTGCCTAGATCTTAGCAAATACATTAGAAGAGGGAGAGATGAGATAGATGGATTTGCTGGTAAACACAGTCATGGTTGGCATGGAAGGAATTGGAAAATGCCTTTGTCTAGCAATAGACCTGGAATGAATGTTGCAGCTTGCTGGCTATCTACCTATGAATAAATCACACACAAGAGTCACATCAATGGAGCTAGAGGGCCAAAAATTTTAACATTTATTCCTTATACTTGAAAAAAAATTTTGTTTTCTGAAAATTTCTCCCAAAAATCGGATTCTTGAGGGAGCTTCAATTTACAATGTAAGATTATGCTGGAATCGGTCCCTTAGTTTGTGCCCAGCAGCATTCATGCTTTTTTTTTTAATTTTTAAATTCTGAATTTTTTAGTGAAAACCCAATGACAAAGGGCAAATAAGTAACTTATTCTTTGATCACCCCTTCTTCCAATTGTTTAATTGATTACCCCCAACACGACATGACAAAGGGCAATGGTCATGTCACTTTTAGTTTCTACAGAGTGGCAAACCATTTTTGTTTCATTCAAGTTTCTAACAGTCTTGATGCTTAAAAGATACGAGATGCGTATAATTAGTGGGTAGGAGATGAATCACCAATTTATTATCACATGATCTATGTTGGTTCGGCAACATGGATAATCTGGTATGGTTCTAGAAATAATGGTGCCGGTAAATCAATGGTGTACCTGTAGAAGGAGTCTTTGATACTTTGTTACATCAACTTGAATATTTAAAAACAAAAAAGAGTATTAAGAGAATATTAAGGACCTAAGGAAAGTCTAGATACAATTTATCAAAAAGCAATGATAAGAACAAAATAAGTTCAAGGTATGCATTTGCAGACTCAAGTATGTAGGGGTTCAGATCCCTTCCTTGCTGGGCAAAAAAACACAATTTCTTTTTTCCAGATATCTACATAGAGGAATTTTTAAAAAACCCAAATAATCCAAAGTAATCATGAATGAAACTGAAAAAAAAATTATCGTTTTTCTTTTCATCTTTTTTAATAAAAGATCTCTCCTGTCTTATTTTTTGATAATTTTTTTCATTTATTGGTTGTATGGTGAATTTCTTTGATGATTTTTCAAAATTTCATTCTTGTATTGATTCTCGTGCTAAGAAGCTATGACTCAGATGTAAGTGAAGAATTCCAGGCGTCATATCACTTTCTTGTCTTTGATGTTCGAAGTTTGTTTCCTTCTTCAAGTATTTATTTATAAAATAATCTTCCCTGTTTGAACTCCCCGTCCTGCTCAAAACCATGGACCCAGCCCAGGTATAAGTTCAAAAAATGTATGCTAAGATGGAGCTGCAGACAACAGTTTAGAGACTGTCACCTGTAGAATACAGTGTGACACAGATATGCGGCATTTAGAAATGCAAAACTGTTAGAAAAGATGTTCGTTGCGCACATTAAAGATAGTACAGGTGTGTTAAATGAACTGGTAACGATGATACCTGGTGCTTTCAATATAACCCACCTTGCGTCTAAGATTCCCCCCCCCCGGTGAAAGAATCAGCAGCTAAACCCTTCCTCCTATATCCAATACATCCCAAACTTTCCTTCTTCCCCCATAGAGACCTTCAACACCCACATATGTAACCTAGAATCATCAGAAAGTCTCCGCCCCCCGCACCTTAGCAGAATCACCCCCCCCCTATTCCCTAACATTATTCTTCACATAAATCTTTCTGCTGACTTGCTACTGGTCCATGTGTCCCCCACACCCACCCACCCGCCACAAAAGAGAACCCTGAACTACTTACATTGGCCTTAAAACAGGTAATTATTATGTGGATGTAATCTTTGCTCATTCACTGATACAAGAAATAACACTTCTCACCAAACTCTGAAAATACACCCACATTTTTCCATGTGTGTGCATGAATAGATGCAAGTGTTTACGTGCATAAAAACTGGAAAATATATATACATATATATATATATATATGTATGTATATATATAATCAATAATTGTGTCATCCACAGGCTGCTGATTCATTGCAATAGACAATCCAGTATCCTTTCCAGTACTAGGTAGGATTAAAACCTTCCCTTCAGACTCAGAGGCAGATGCTCTACCCCAGCCCAACACAGAACTGGATGGTCAGTAAGACCGAATTAAATGATATATTTAGTTACCCATAATTCCCCATCTATCAGAGAGCTCTATTCTAGGGTTGGAAGAGCATTGCATAGTAACTCATGGCAGACAATTGCCCTTCCTAAGAGTGCTCAACCCTAAAGAATTATCTGTAATTATAATAATAATTAATAATTGTGTCATATAGTCTACCCATGCAGCTACTAATGATCTTACTTGAATAACTTTGCATTGTACTTAGAAATATCAAAAATATTTTTTAGAGATTTGCAAAAAAAAGTAAATAAGTGAGGTAAATTGTACATATGAAAAAATGACAGACTCAACAGATATTTAGAAGACAGAAGATTACTATCTTTATTCATATCAGCCAGCACATGTGTGAGTTTGTTTACCCCATGTACCAATACAACAGTTTCCTAATCTGAAGTAAATAAGATAAACTCTCTAGCATGATATTAAAAATGGAATCACTTACTTAACAGTTATTCCCCTCTTTTCTTTTCTTTGGAAGGCAGCATAGTCATTTTGAAAAAAAATTTTTCTCTGTATCCACCCCCAAATTACATTTTTCTACAGATAGTCCATTCAGTCCTACAACAACAAGATACCTCCATCCTTCTGGCTAGCATAATCAAAATCTTGTGGAGCTTCCAACCAATTGTCTATCATACTTTCTACAAAATAATCTCTTCCTGATCTAGGAATTAGTCACAAACAAATTGTCAGTCCTTCTGTTGACATCATCCTTCTCTATATCGGACACTTAGGCGATTAGTTCACTTACATCTGGATTACATGCTAGGGGACATTCGAGTGCATCAATTTAGGTAAAAGTTAGACTTACATGAAATGAACGAGTGACCCCTTAATTTTAGCATCCAGAACTTCCACTTCTTCTTACTAGTTAGCTCTGTTCTCTGTATTTCAGTTCAGTTTTGGTCAGTCTCTGAACATTCGACTTCTCAAGTTAAAACTCTCCACATAGATCCACTATCTCTTGTCTTGCATCTTCAGAGTAATTTGCACTACCTTTAAGGCCATGTCTGGCATCTTCAGATATCCACTGATTATCAATTCATCTGATTCATTCGGGGATACTGCATCACTTCCTTTCGCTATTCTTGGTCGGCTTTACGTAGAAGAACCCAGAAGTACAACGGAGTGTGAATCTTGTTTGCATCAACCATTCTACCATTCAAAAGAAATTTCAATGTTGACCTTTATCAAAATCTAACCAGAAAGGCGTGTCCATCTTCTCCTTCATATGAATCTTTCCAGCTTCTAGATTTAGAGTTTCTTTTTGTAGAGTGTGATGCTTTATCTGTTGATACTTGGCATGTTAAATAATAGGATATAAGTCTTCATTATAATCTAATGCAGTTTCTGGATCCTTCTGTGGGGCCACAGACAATGGTATAACTTCCATTGCATCAGTGAATTTTCCTGGGTCAGGACACTCTTTTGTAATCTGATTTGTCATTGTAACTAGTCCCTTTGTCCATGGAAAGGCAATCTAGCTGGATATTCCCAGAGCTTCTGCAGTTGAAATGACCTCTATTCTTGATGTCCTTGTCACACTGACAAGCAATATGACCATACTGGCTGGACATGTAGCAGCGTTTTATCACAGTATGAGAGTAACGCACTATTTGGCCAACCTATCTGCATCAGCAGACATGTCCAGAGCAGTAATCACTGGCCAAATGGCAGGACATAGTATCTCACCTATCAATTTGGGGGGTTCTAACCTCCTGATTCTTTCTGCATAGATCATAAGATCTAAGTTGACATATTGATGGCAGTGGCTTTTAGAATCATCAGATCTTGGGAGTTTTGAAAAATTCATCGTCTTATGTCCCTGCTTATTTGTAGGTGGACCTGCCTCTTTTTAGGAAAGATCTCACCTGATGTTTAGAATTTGTTCATTTTCTCAAAAGATTCATACAAATCTTCTGTCCAGTTTTATCCCCAGTCAAACAATTAAGTTCTTTTTTAGTACTGGTACCTTGTTGTTTCTCCAGTCCATTTTATTTCCAGACAAGCTTCTGAATTCTTGTTTCAGTTCTTGTTTTATATTTCATTGACATTCTTATTGTCAGTTTTCTTTCCAGCCAAACTTCTGAATTCCTATTTCACTACTGGTACCTGTTCAAGTTCCTTAGAATTATCCACTTTTGTTATAACATCACTATTTGAGGTGGATGCTTTTGTTTTCAAAGAATCATCTTGCCTATAGTCTGTTTTGTTATCATGAATAACGTTTTCAAAAATTTTCAAGTTTTTATTCAACAGACATTCTGTGTCATTATATTCACTACTGATTTATTCAATTACAAACCACCTTGTGAAACAAATTCCCGACACTGTATTCTACTTTGTGAGGAAATTCCACATCATTAACCACACATTCAACTTCGTTCATCCATTTAATATATTTTAGAATCTGTAGTTTCACTTTTTCGTTCTGAAGAAAAATCTTTGAATATTTGTTCTTCCAATATTGTATTTAATGAATGAAATGCTCTGATTTTTGTCTGGTAATTATTTCATCATATTCTCTGGTAACATTTCGACTTTTTTCTCTGAATTCTTTTCAAATTATTTATCCAATATTTCATAGAGTTTTTCAAGGCCATCTGCTCTACATAAATCCTTCAACTCCATTTGCAAAACTGCTTGTTCCACAGGTTGTTTATACAATAGGCACCAATTTCTCCTTATCAATTATAGACATGCCCATAAAGCTATTTTCTTCGAAGCTGGGTAATCATCTGATGGAAAAGTAGGTAATTCCACTTCTTCAGCTACAATCAGCTCATTTTTGTTTTTTTGTCTTCAATTATGGAAATATCAACAGATTTATCTATCATATTGTTTTTGTTTTTTTCAACTACGGGTCTTCTACCAGCATAAGCATAAAAAATGACAGACTTGACAGAATTGATAACAACTGATGATTACTCACAACTCTTTATTCATATCAGCCAGCTTAAATGTGAGTTTGCTCACCCTATGGACAAAATAGCAGCTTCCTTACCAGAAGTAAATAAAACAAACTCTCCTATATAAGTGAGATAACTTGATATTATAAATGGGGATACTTACTTAACATAGACCATCTTATAATTAGCATTTAATAGTGTTTTTTTCCCTTGACAAATGTTACAGACAAAAAATAGACACAAACATGCATATCTTATTAGCATATTAGGGGCTACTTATTTATATATATTATATTTATAAATATATACTAGTTATTACCTATGAAAAAATTCATGGATATATTTGTATTTCTGAGAGATTTTTTTTTCAAAGAATTTACAAGCATATACCCATGAAAAATGATGGGGTTATACATGCAAAAAGAGCATAAAACTAATTTAAAACTATTTTATTTCCAATAATCAAGTATTCTATTTCCAATTTTTATCTAAAGTCATAACTCATTTTGAAGAATGCGTAGCCAAATTTTACTCATCAAACCTTTTTAAAAAGGATTTAACCATGAACTTCTTGGTTTGACCATATCTAAATTTTGAGCTATTTTGACTATGACAATCACCATTATTATTTTTGTATTTGACCTGTTTGAGTCATTTTTGCAGGTTTCTGGCTGGAAATGTCTTTAAGCAACTGTACATCCCCTTGCCCCTGTCTGATCTTCATAAAAATGGCTTCAGTTAGGAGAAAGAGAGTCTCGCTTACTCTCTCAATAAATGATTTTTTCTGTAAATCACTCCCTAAAACAATAATTCTTTTTTTCAATCACTCACACAGCATCTCATCGACACATTAAGATTTCCACATAATAATCATTGTTATGACAACAGTCTATCTCATATTTTACACCTTATAATTGTTTTGTTTTGTTTTTCTCTCTGTTTATCTATTTCACATGGAACAATCTATTATAACTTGGAGGTTATAACAGGTTAAGGAAAAAACTGAGATATTATTAATCATACAATGAAGCATACTAATTTGCATATGTATTGTATGTTTCTCTGGAGTTGAAGCAGTTTCTCATCATTCTTTTACTTACTTTGAAACTAGATATTTCACTTCTACAGTTGTCAGTAGTATGAAACGATGATTTCATACTAGATTTTATCAAAAAGTGACTGTACTCGCTCTAGTGGAAGAGTCCAGTGAGTGAGTTGGAAATATTTTCGTCAGCAAAATTGTTACCTTTGAGTGGGAGAGTCCATTTCTATGGACAAAGAAACAATCAGGAAAAAATCACACTATTCCTTATACAGATAGATTGATATCACTATAAGGAGATCACTATTCTATGACTAAATCATACATGAGAAACACCTGGCCGTATTTGCACAAACCAGATCCCCATACATAAAACAGTTACACCTGTCTGTGTAATCACTCAAGTCATTTTACTACAATCATATCTACACACATACTCATGCATACACAGGCATACACAGACACTGACATATATGCATACGCAAACACTTGTACATTCACAGAGTCAGAGACACACACATACCCAAGTGTGTAGTTGAGTGTCTGATTAAAAAGAACAGCTGCTTGGTGTCTTCCTGAAAATGTTGATTGGATTCTGATTTTCCTTTGATTATTAAGATAGAAATTAGAGGTAATTGCTCAATCAGTAGACCTACCAAGTCTTTGTTATTTCATCAACTAGCTATGTATATCAATGATATCATTTGGCAAGAAGATTGGTACACATATAAAACAGGAATCGAGAATAATGTTGAGCAGTGGGTGAGGGGTTGATGAAAGAAACCTAAAGAAAGAAGAAAGAGAGAAAAAATATCTAGAAAGAGATTGTAAGAAAGGTGACCAAGTGGAGAGAGAAAAAAAGAACGTGGTAGATTTGAGAAGCAAAAGAGGGAGAAACCGAAAGATACAAGTTGGCAGTTACAAAGGAAGACAGATTAGTTAAAGATGAGAGAGAGGGAGGGAAAGAAAGAAAGAAAGAAAGAAAAAAAGGGCGATAGAAAGAAAGAAAGAGAGAGGAAGAAAGGAAAGTGGAAATGAGGAGCAACCATAGCAGGAAAGTGAAAGGTAAAAGAAAAAGGAGAGAGGTTGACAGACAGTGAGGGATGGTTAGAGTAAGGGAGAGATAGTGAAAGAGAAAAGATGAGACTTTAGAAAAAAGAGAGAAATGGGTATAGAGGTAAAAGAGAGATAAACTAGAACTAAAGAGAGAGAGAGAGAGCAAGAGTTGAAATTATAAAAAGGGGAATAAGAGGGAGAGAGAAAGAGAGAGAGGGAGAGCGTGAAAAATTGTGAGAGAAGAATACTGCATGTAGAGAGCAAACCAGAGGGCGAGAGAATGTAAATGATAAAGAGAGAAAAATATGCAGAGAAAAAGGGAGGTTGATAATCCAAGAGGGAGGGAGGAAAAAAAAGAGAAAGGGTGATGATTTGAAAGAGGAGAATGATTAATCGAGAAAGGGAGGAATGAAGATGATAATTTGAGAGAGAGAGAGAGAGAGTGAGATAGATGATTTGAAGGACAGACAGTCAGATAAAAAGGGAGGGCGTTAATTCATGTGCAGAGACAGACGGAAAGAAGAATCCAAACACTAAGTAATGCACAGACAGACAGAGATAAAAAAAAAAAAAAAATAAGGAGAGTAAAAGAGAGTGAAAACCAACTTTAAACCCTGGGTGAGCCACTTAACTGCAACCCAACTTTCAACATCCAAGTAAATATAAAACAAGAACAAAAAAAAGTGCTGTTTATAAATAAAACTTGTTTTATATTTAGTCATTACCCAGTGAGCTCCCCTTTCCTGTCACAATAAACCTGACTCGATTGATACGATCTTCTTGGGTTGTAGAATCTATTTTCTTCATCTCTGTCCTTTCTTGACAGAACTTTTATAGAATCTTTTTTCACTGGCATCGTTTTCTTCATGTCAGACAAATAAATCTCCAAGTCCTCTCTTATCTCAGAAACACCTTTGAAAGAAGAAGGGAGGAGTCTTTTTAAATCTGGGATAGTGTTCTTTATTCTCTAACTGACAGAGTAAGCTAGAGCCCATCCAAAAAAGAAAGTCATTCGATCAGCATCAGGATAACACCAAAAATAAAATCAATCAAAAAAATATTTCATTGGATAATGTAAAAAGTTCATTTGGTTTAAGTAAAAATGAAAGACAAATCTTTTATTTTCAAACTTCATCATCATCAGTCTTTTAACGTCCGTTGTTGGACAGAGACCTTCCCCAGGATTCGCCACACTTTTCTACCATACATTAGCTTCTATCAAACAAAGTATATGCTGTTTTATTCCACTGCCTTCTGCCATCTTCCAGGCAACTTCAAAATTCAATCCTCCAAGAACTTTTTATCTTTCTTTGCAAAGAACTTCTCTTGGCATCTTTTGCACTCATCCAGAGAATTGGATTTTTTCATGAAGAGAATTCTAATATTGAAATAAATGATAATTTAAAGATGCAATATCTGTTGAGTAAGATAGATGCCTTATTCATCCTAAAGCCACGGACACGATGAGGCACCTACATCTATATCCCCAAATCAATCACTAGTTGATTGATGCTCCAACTTGTATTCTGTTTATATGAAGTAAGAAACAATCTCAATTATCAAAAAATTATTCTACTATAACAATGAACCATGTAATTTTTTTCTGTTCCTCTGTGCATAACAATGGACTCTTTAACTAGAAAAAAAACAAATTTGCTGATAGAAATATCTTCTACCTACCATTTGAAACAATGGATTGATCCACTTAAATGAATCCAGTTGTTTCTTTTCTAAAAGAAAAAAAATCATCCCAGAGAAATTCAAATACATCCATGAATTTTCACACAGGTATTAATTTGTATCATTATAAAGACTGTTAATCATACACTAATTACTGATGTAAAATAAAGTGCTTGTTGCATTGATTTATCCTGACTAATTTCCTCAGTTTTTGATGTTTTTGTTTGTATTGTGTACTTGGGTGGCTATTCTTACAACTGGTAATACTGGCTAACCATTCTAGGAACCAGAATACTGTGGTCATACCTATACACAATGACCTGTTCCATTGGTAATAGAATTGGGTGTTAGCTCCTAACACTATTACCCAGCATACAAGTAAATTATAACAGGCTCCCTTCTGTCTTAGTAGATAATGGAATAACATTGAAGTGACTTCGCAAGGGTGCAAGCCTGGGCAAAATGCATAGAGATATTGGGAGGCCAGTCAATGGAATCCTGCTCTTGACCCTGTTGATCTAGCCCAAAGAAAAATGGAGTGATATGTTTAGCATCAGTTTGACTGTTGCAAAAAGAAGTTGAAATTGGCATCCAGCAGTCGGGGGGGGGGGCGTCTATTCCCTGGTATGGAATCCGAGTTGTCCGTCTCCTAAACTGTTTGCCAACCATGGTAAAAGAGTATAATCTGTCTTGCTATATACCCATATCTGGTAGGAGAAAAAATGGATACATGCCATTCCCAAGAAAATCATTGGGAAGTGTACACAAACAACTTCAGTCAGAGTTTGAACTTGGTTAACTGATTCCATTCTCTGTGCTGTTGATCCCCAGGCCACCTACACCTCCAATAAATATTTGCCCCTTTTTGTGTTTTAGTCTGATAGGTGGAAAAAAAAAACTGATTTTTTTCTCCGAACTATACACTGGATGAAAAAGCCTGACATTTTTTGGAAGAAATGGATCTGGCTGGTGGTAGGGAAATTCACCAGGTGAAAAGACCAGAAGACAAATGTTCAGAAACTTCTTTTGTTTGTTTTGCTAGGATGGTTTTCGTGAAGGCCTCCAGTGGGAAATCAATTTAAAATATTGACGGTATATCGATTTGATCTTGTTTGCAAAAGAAGTCACTTTTGTTACTAGAGACCTTTCAGCTTGTATTTCACAAATATTGATAGATGTTACTTATTAAAAAAATGCCAGTTTTATCATAAGACACTCTTTGAAATCTTTGCAAATCTTAAATCATTTATGTATTTGCAGACATAGATGAATGCCAAAGGGAATAATTCTTGTCATTAAGTAACCCATATGGTTGTCATTTTACCAGCCAATGAGTCTTATATTTTTTAATATTATTTAAAATGGATTATATCAGAGAGCTATCAATTGATACAATATTTTTGTCTGAATGTGAGTTTATGTATGTAAACTTAATGCCCGGATTTTCATTTGCTTATTATAAGAACATACAAGCAGACAGGTCAAAAATATTAGTATCAAGTCACACTTCACTAAGCATGCTCACCGAAGCAGTTCATTTTAGAGAGTAGAACTAAAAATAACTTAATTAAGATCTATCCCTACAGAAAGTTAATGTCAGAATATATAACACTCAGTTCGTTCCTGTCAACCAACTTTCTGTTTTTCCATATATATCTATTTGTGATGAATATCCCGTGTCTTAAATCATAAAAAATTTGCCTTCAGAGTTGTGAATGGTTAATTTCAAGGCAGTCGCAATATCCTCCAAGACTATTTTGCCAATTAGAGTTAATGATAGTCTTAAGTTGTCCAAATTTCCTCATACTAATCATTGCACAACCATCAATGATGTCAAAGAGTCCTATCCCTATTTTATGTTTGTGTTTTTGAGTGTTCCAGCTCTCCTGACCATACCATTTTGACTACAGACTTGAAAATTAGCATCAGGACTCCTCCAGACCCTTTCTAATTTTTTAAAATTTTTTATTTAAAAGAAAAAAAAAAAGGAAAGCTTTTTTGACCTTTTTGGGTGTTATTTTGACAGGTTTATAAATAACATTTAAATTCTTTAGAATCTAGATGTTTCCTTTCTTACTCTGTTTAAGATGTAACTGATTCATTCTGACCATATTTATTTTTCAATGGAATTTTTCTTACATGACTTCAAATTTTGATGCTATGGTTGCTCGATAATTGACTTTGATGGCGGGTTGTCCTGATTTTAAAAACTTTCAGTCTAAAATTTACCTTCATTTTCAATCTATCCTGCTTATTTTGTGGTTTTAGAAAAGACTTAGAACCAAACAAAGAATTGTTATGAAAAGTAGCAAAATAAGATGAGAGGAAAAAATTGTAAAAGATCAATAATAATGTCAATACTTCATCAAAAGGATTCAGACAACTTGAGACTATTATGACTAATTTGCTACTTGGTATGTTTTACTCCAAGTAGCAATAAGACATAATAAATAAAATAAATATAATGAAAAGAAAACTAGTCAATAATCAATGATGATAATAATTCATGACATCACTAGCATTTTCTATTGGGAAACAAATAGAGTGAAGAAAAACATCCAGAATATCTTGATTTTGAATTTAGATGTTATTGATAAATCTGTCAGAATAAGGCCCCCCAAAGGTCAAAAAAGGTTTTTCTCCAAAAATAAAGATAAAAATATCTAAAGGAGAAGTGTAAAGGAGTACTGATGCCAAATTCCAAGTCTGCAGACAAAAGGATGTGGCCAGGAGTGCTGAAACACACAAACAAATTAATAAACCCATTGGATTAAGGCCAAATTAAAGTCAAACATTTTTTTCAAAAGTTTTTTTTTTTTTTTTTTTTTTTGAAGGGGTTTAGCAGAGTACTGATGCTAATTTTCAAATCTGTAGACAAAATGGCATGGCCAGGAAGGCTGAAAAAAAAAAAGAAGCAATCAAACAAAGGATCAAACGAACGAGCACGCGAACACATGAACATAGAAAAAAGATAGAAACCTTCATCATCTTTGATGATCATGTTTGCTCAATTGAAGAGTTCAAAGAATTTTTTCACAAAATTATGAAATCATATCATCATTATTCACTTATCAAAGTATTTTCCTTGAATTCCTCTGACCTTATGCCAACCTCTAGCTAAATTGTATGTTCAAACATAAAATATTCCAGTTTTAAGTTGATAAAAACTTGAAGGAATTTTCTACATCTTTAATTAATGAATTTTCTGACCTAACTAGGAGTATTAAATGGCATAGAACAAGTGATAGTCAAAATGTGACAGGTTTTGAGAATATGCCGAACATGCAATAAATTCTTATTCCAGCTCTATTTGCAACAAGAGGATAAGCATTGTGATGCAGTTAATTCAGGGGTCAACTTTCCTGCTCAGAGAAATCGCTTCTCCTACATTGAGTAATTCAAACAAACCAATAGCTCACTGTCACATTCCACTGTAATAGTCTATCCATGTCCAAGCAGTTGGTAATAAAGATTTCTCTTTAAATGCCACCAAATGCAGAGAGGAATTTTTAGCCCAATTAGATTCTGTTTAGGTTGAAATGTTGTTTTTTGTCCTACATCTAGCCATGATTTTTTGTTATTTTGGATTCTCTGAATAAATCTATTTTTCATGACCAAATGATACCTTGTCAGAAAGATGACGTATCACTGTGTTAAATAGGGTGAGGAAAACAATGTTTTCAAACACTGAACAATATTCATTTCATTTGGAGCCAATCTTACTAGCTTCTAGATTTTCCAAACACTTATAAATAATGTACTACAAGTAACTGATTGCATACACAATGAAGATCTGAGCAATCGTCAAAGACACTTGTAAGATCTCCTCAACCCTGTGCTAAGGATGTTGCCGGGAACTTTTGCATCAAATTAATCTCCCTCTCTCTTTCTCTCTATATATATTTATGTATATATATTAATACAAGTCTGATTAAAAGACTATAGGCAGGGATTTTTTTTTTTGATTTTTAGTTAACTTTCTTTGTTTACATAGAGGAAAACATATGTCAGAAATTTCAGAATTAGGGAGATTAATTTCACTTCTGGCAGGTATTATTTGCCATTCAATAAATTTTGCTGGAATTAGGTAGTATTAGGTTACTGGTTTGCTGCAGGGTCATGGAGTTTAAATAATGTGTGTTTTGGCAGTGATATATGTGAATCAGAGCAGATTACCATATGTGAATATTTTTCCTGGCAATAACAATTCTATGTGGGTGGTGCACAGTCCAAGGCTTCATTCATAGGATTTGCAATGAAATATGAATATACAAATATTTATATATATATATACATATATATATATATATATATATATATATATATATATATATTATATATATATATATATATATATATATATATATATATATATATATATGCATGTTTATATATAGATATACATATGTATAAGTCGTCAGGAGTGCATAGGGACAAATAACAGTCTCAACCCCAAATTCTCATTTTAGCTTATTCGCAGTCTATATCTGCTCTTTTCGTTTCTTTCAATGCGACAGTGATGTATTAAGAAATGGATATATGATCTGACAGAATGATTATAAATTGCATTATATCATACTGAAACTCTTATTTGAAATGATCTCCCATCATTACATGTTAATACATCACTCGAGTAGCCCACATTTGGGACAATCACAAAGACCAACTGAACCGCAATGGCAGGGCCTCACTCTGAGAGAATAGCTAAAAATGAGAATTAGGGGTTGAGATAGTTGTTTGTGCCTTTGCATTACTGGTGACTGTTTAGCTATATGGTAAGAGCAACATCACACACACACACACATATATACACATATATATATATATATATATATATATATATATATGCATGCGTGTGTAGGAATAGAGCACTCTGGTGAATGAGGAGTTTCTGCGTAAATGAATATATCGCTTAAATTCAGTTTTACTGACCACCCAGTTCCGTAGTCCAGAGGTAGGATATCGGCCTCTGGGTCTGATGTGAGGCTTTCAATTCTGCCTCGCAGTACTGGATGGGATAAAAGTCTATAGCCACACTGAAGAGATGTAATACATTGAAACAGCTGTCTGTGGATGACGCAATATATATATATATATATATATATATATGTGTGTGTATATATATATATATATTAGTTTAAAATGTATTTTCAATTTGTAAGAATACAAAAATATAGAAATAGGGAACTGATAAAACAGATATGATATTTGATCACAGTAAATAGAGCTATTGATATATATATAAACAAGAATTACAAGGATATAGACCAGGTGAATGTCAACATTTTGTGCCTATCACAGTCATCAGCAACCAACAATATCTTTGCACAATAGCTGGTTGCTGATGAGTGCATTAGGCATGAAATGTTGACATTCACCTGGTCTATATCCTTGTAATTCTTGTTTATATATATATCATTCACCAGGTATATATATCCTTATAATTCTTATATGTATATACATATATAAATGCAACAAGTTTGATTAGAACCTATAGGCCATGGATGTTTTTTCATTTTTTTTAGTCAAATTTTCTTGTTTATATACATGAGAACACAACCGTAGAGCTAATGAATGTAAATACTGTTCAAACAATAGCAACTTTAATTATGTTTCAAGCCGTTATCAAGATGAAGGAAAAGGTGTAGAAGTTATTCATTTTTTAATTTTTTTTAATACTTTTCATACTCGTGGGTTCATTCAAGACAATATACTGATGAAATTCCTCACTTGACCAAATGTATCAATTAACTGTTTCATACATTCAAAATATCAGTTCACAAACTAGAGAAAAACTTTTCTAGATGTTTTTTTTTCATTTTGGAATTTGTTTTCTTTTGGATTCAATGGCCCAAAGTAAAGTTGAAAGCATTAGATCACAGATATTTGTACAATCTTTACCTTCGAAAGATCCAGATGTATGTTCTCTTGTGCATAAACATGAAAATTCAACACAGAAAAAAAATTATATATATATATATATATATATATGACAGTATTGTAAAAATCATTTTACTTTCTTTTATACTTTATTCCTGGGATGTCTTTCAATGTTTACCATCTTTTTCATACTGGGATATGATAATTTTAAATTGGGTTATGTTCCTCATTGTTGTAGGAATATTTCTATCGTTATGATATCGTTGCATGACGTTATTGATATTCTTTAGTCTTGGCTCTGCTTTTGTTGCCTTTTTATCCTATTTTCTTTCAATAACATCTTAGCTAATAAGAATATAATAAAAGAAAGTATAACAATTTTTCTAATATTGTCATTAAATTATATCCTGACAGAAAAAAACTATTACATATATGTATATCTAAATACATACATATGTAAGTATGGTATATATATATATATATAATATCAGGAATACAATATAATATATCTGATGTGTGATGGGTTTTTTTCAGAAGGTGCTTGATACATTCAATATTTGATTTAGTCGATTTAGAGTAGAGCTTGAAATATAATGATCATAGACACACCAAACCCAGAATCATTATATAAACAACTAAGATCATGTAAAAGGGAACCCTAACATTGGAAAACAGATTCAAGTGAGTATAAAACATCCTCAGAGAGGAAATGTAACACAAAGAACTGATGGATCAACTACATACTGCTAACAAAAATGCGTAGACAATACCCTCCTAATTTATAATTTATAACTACCGACAGACGCAGCATCCCCAATGAAGAAAAAAGAAAAAAAATAACAAGCAACGAACCACTACAAAACAAAATATATATATATATATATATATATGTACATGGTTCTATTTTTCTAGGATGTCATTCTTTTATTCTCTCTCACATATATGTATATATGATAAAAGGAAAACTTCCAAGAAAAATAGACCCCTCCCACATAAAAAATATCCTGAATAGAAATCCAAAATAAACCTAATCATTCACCTGAAGAAGCTCAAACAGGGCAGAAGCATAAACATGTCTGTGTCACAAATCATTACTTCATCTTACATATATACATATATATATATATATAGTACCTAATACATATATAGTCTCAATTTGTAACAAACAAATTGAAAACAAATGAAAATGGATATCATTCACTGTAGATGTTTGATATCAATGCTCAATATTCAACACAGGAAATAGAGCTATTATTATATAAAAAAAACAATTTTTGTAAGAACATGTACCCAGTGAATGTAAACATTCAGTGCCTCTTGCTCTTTTCACCAACCGACCGTCTTTGGTTACCTTTGAATTTCAAAGTTCAAAAACTCATCTAGTTCTCATTCAATGGTTGTCTGTTGTTTTCTTTGGAATTCCAAGGTTGCTGAAGAGTGCGAGAGACATTGAATTTTATATTCACCAGATACGTGTCTTCGTAAATATCTTATATATATATATATACATATATATATATAAAGTAAGAATCACAAGGGCATACACCTGGTTAATGATAACATTTTGTGTTTATCGCACTCATCAGTAAACGGCAATATGCTGTTTCCCTTGGGTATTAAAATGAATAGCTCATTTGCAGTTAAATGTCTCATTCTTCAATTAACCAATCAGATTTGAAAGGTTCTGAAAACCTGACGGCAACCATTAGTTACCATTTATGTATAAGGACAATACATCAGACTTACCTTCTTTTTTTGTGAATTACCCCCCCAAATATATACAATCATTCCCCTTTCTTTTCTCTCTGAATACCTAAAGTTTATTTTAGAGTTTTCACAAATTTTAAAACTTTAAAAAGCATACAGCATCAAGGTTTAAAACGTTCAGAAGAAATTAGCTTATATATATATATGTATGAGTTGTAATACAATGAAACAGCTGTCTGTGGATGACACAATAATTAACGCTCCCCTATTCAAGGTTGAGCACTCTTTAAGAAAGGTAACTTGTTCATTGTTAGCTTATGCAATGTTTTTCATAGGAATACAACACTCTGTAGATAGGGAATTTATGCGTAAATGAATATATCATTTAAATTCAACCTTACTGACCGTCCAGTTCCGTGGAGCAGAGATAGGATACTGGCCTCTGGGTCTGAAGCGAAGGTTTCAATCCTACCTCAGAGTACTGAATGGGATAATGGATAGTCTATAGGCACAATGAAGAGTTGTAATACAACGAAACAGCTGTCAGTGGACTATACAACAATAATATCTGTATATATATATATATATATATATATTCAAGAAAGCTTTACAGCTCTAAACACTAAATATCAAAAATTTTTGTGTGTCATTTCAGTCACTCATTTCCCAATATTTGTCGATGCAATTTATGAAGTTTTCTTCAGCATTTTTCAAATGTTTTACATATACTTTGTTATAAAAGTACAATGCATACATTTTTTCTCATTGAGATTATCAGTTGTTTACTGTTTAGGGGATTTTAAAAACAAAACAGTTATATTAGCATGGTATCCCAGCAGTCTTCATCAAACCTCCCTTTTGACTATGATTTTAGTATACAGCTTATGTCATATATATATATATATATATATATGTATATATATATATATATATATAGTGGAGAGAGATACAATACAAATCAGGAATTCAATATGATATAATAAAATATATTACAATACCATATTCAGTGTGTGATGGGTTTATTTCATAAAATGCTCAATACATTCAACATTGAACATCAAGTTGATTTAATGTAGACCTTAAAATATATAATGGAGAAAGGATTCACCACACTAAACGTTCATGTTCCTACCTAGTTTGGGCTTCTTCAGGCAAAATCTGATTGTGTGAGTTTGTGT